>CM060937.1:324764667-325364667 GCA_030765085.1 Allium cepa | reverse complement strand
ACAATACACATTATAACACAATATTTTAACTATATAAACTAATCAGCAGATATCACTCTTACACTTTTACAGGTATGCCAATACTTATGTACCAATATATAATAATTTTATATAACTAACATACGTATATAATACTGTACAAAAATAGCTTACTTTATTATTATTAATATAATTTACTACTATAAATATATATTAAAACGCGCCAGCCATAGATAATATGACTTATGTATATAAACTGACGCATACTATATGTTAATACCTCTACAAACCCATATATGTACTTTATAATATATAAGCTTCATAACTTTATAATATATATAAACAACTTGATATGTATAAACTGCTTACACTTATATACATCATATGCATGAAAACTGGTCATCTATAAATAAACTAACATATATACTATACTAATAGAAATATATAGATAACTTCTTAAATAATACGCATATAAACACTAACATGTTTTATTAAACCTAGATCAATACATATAAGTATGCAGACTTTAAAAAAAATACAATATATATAGACTTATAGAAAAATATAATATACAACTATATATATATATATATATATATATATATATATATATACGGTAACCTATATATATTACTTACATCGAAACTTCGGCCGGAGCTAAGTGAATGGAGGAAGGCTGCATGGCATAGGCTCGGCAAAGAACTGTACGCGAGGCCAAGGGTAAAGCAGAAGTCGGCACAAGTCGAGATTGATGGGAGAGAGAGGGGGGAGAGGGGCGAAGGAGCTTGAGTGGCTGACGGGGTAGGAAGATGAGGGAAAAGGAGGAAGACGTGGAGGGCCTGGTGACATGGGCGGAGGCAAGGGAGAATGGCGGGCGATGATTGAGGTGGCTTGGCTGTTGAGTGATGAAGGCCAAACAATATATACTTTTTTTTTCTTCTAGCGAACAGACAAAAGAAATTGGTAGAAAGAAATGCCAGTAAAACGAACCAGATATTATAAATGGAAACTAGGGGAAGATGATGAGTTTCGAAAAGGTGAATGGCCGGCTACAGATAAAGAAACGTACCGCTGCAATTATAACGAAATGGGAAAGGTGAACGTGAAGTGACAATTCTAGGAAATGCAAAAGTCAAGTTGAAAATAGATAAATGCTAGTGGCCGCTAATATTCAACGGCTGGCATTTGAAAAGACAAAAGAAACAAAATAGCTCAACGGGTATCGATACGATCGTTTGTTGTGCGAGTTCCGCCCCGTACCAAGCTTCGAAACACAGAAGTGAATATTCCGTAGAGATCAGCATGACAAGAAGATCAAAACGGTATAAATTTATCAGTGGTATGATCATCCTATCAAAAACCGATAATCGGTACCAAAAATGCTGCTAATTTGTCGACAATAAGATAAACGAAGCAATAAAAGTCAAAATTTGACGAAACAAAGGATGACGTCTCACTCAGAAGGTGATTTACAAATTTATTGTATAAAAATATTTAGCTTTGGAAATTATTTTATTATCATCAATTTTTAATTGATTTGAATTGAAATAGAATTACACAATAAAAATAAACTTCCACATTATCAAATGAAAATTTACCATTTGCTATGTTTAATTAGACGTATTTCAAATATTAAATTTTCATTTCCAAATTTAATTATTTATAATTTCACAAAAATTCAATTAAATAAGTTATTAAAACCATTAAAATTTGTAGGTGGTTACACTCTCCCCTACTCAAAACTTTTTGTCTCTGAAAAGGAACGAGGTAGGAGAACAGAAATAACTTGAAGAAATTAGATTGAAATGAAAAATATTTTTTTTTATTAAACTACATAAATTTCAATTTAATTTAATTAATATTCAACAATTGATTTTAAATTCAAGGTATTTCGTTAATTTGATTTTTATTTCAATTTATTAATATCTAATACGAAAAGGTTTCTTTCAATCAGAATTTTATTTAATTTGTCTCATTTATTATTCAATTAAGTTATTATTCTATTTATCTCTATTAACAGTTTATAATTAAAATTTAAGTGTATAACATTTATTATAACCACTTAAATTTGTTTATAAATTCCTTTAACCTCATTTTACATTGTAAATTATTCAATTACATGTTCAACTTCTGAATTATTTAGGTAAGTTATATATTGGAAAGTAATTAAATATTATACAAGTAAATTTTCCCAACTCAACTATTTCAAATTTGAATGTTTACTTAAAATTTTGGCTTCATTTTGTAATTAAAATCACCTTTAACATAAATTTTAGAATTAAATTTTCGATTAATTTCAAACTATTTAGAGATACGTACATACATATATACACACACACATATTCTATATATCTCAAACCAAATTTATTACCATATACCTATATATATATATATATATATAAATTTTGTCATACTTTAGAAATTGAAATCAATTTAGTTTTCCAAAACAAAAGCGTAGCAAAGCTACGAATTGGTCCCTCCACTCTGAAAATCGAAAATGAATGTCGATGATGTTGCAGTCATTGTCAAAATTATTTTCCAACGACAAATGAAGAGAGTACCGATTTAAAACTTTTTTAAAATTCTTTGGAAACGATTTCTATTAAGAAATACTTTAAATAATAGGCATTTTAAAACTTTAGAACTAGAGTTTGGAATCACCGGAAATTAAATTCTCAAATTCTTGATTTAAATTCATTTCAATTCCAAATCAATTTATAAACCAAATTTTTATAATTCCATTTATTCAATGGTTTACAAAATCATAAATGAAAATAAAATATTATCATTTTAAACATCCAATTCATCTAACTTTTAATTTCAAAAAAATTTATACTTGTATAAAATATAATCATAAAAATTTTATTTTATTACCAAATTTAAAAACGATATTGTGTCAGTTTGCTCTGTTTAAGTGTTTTGAAAATCCTATTGATTGCATTGATCAGACGAATCGATCGAAATCCCAAATCAACATTAACAACACGATATATAAACATTTTTATATTAATTCAAATAAACTCCCTCACTCGATAATTCAAATGAATTTCAAAGCAAGGATAGAGATTCTAATTAGAGATATTGTAATCAAAAGAATTCACTAGAAGATAGACTCGATAGGGAGGTAAGACGATCGAATTTCAAACAAGGAAGATGGATAGACTTGTATAAATCTCAGGAAACCTTAACCGGGTCAGCCGAGACTTCAAGAATCTGATCGATGTAGAATTCTTAGGTAAATCAACATTCGCTTGCCAGAGATATAATTCAGGCATAGCAGGAGATAGATAACATCGTAAATCGAGGATACAAAAATCTTAGGTGAATCAATGCTTGTTGTAAAGGAGTTTCACCCCTTTACAAATCATATAGTTGAGCTATAGGATACTCCAAAATCAAGAAAACACGAATAGGGAGAGGCAAGAATAGATTTTGGAACCGAGGGGAACGTTCCAAAATTCAAAAGAAATCTGAATTAAAGAGGAAGAGATTCAAGCAAGAACGAAGCGATTCAATAATTAAATTTACCCTATATGTTGAGTTTTCCTAAAACCAAAGCTCTGATACCACATGTAATATTCCGGTATTTTCAAACATTCGCATCCGCACATGTCGGACTTGAATTATTCAAAATATCAGATCGTTAATTTAAATTTAGCAAAACTCAGCATATACAATAAATAAAATAATTACATAATCAAAGACATAGAGTAATGTGACAATAATGCAGCAGAACAGAAGAATAGTAGTTCATGAAGCTACTATATATATAATAGAGTTAACAAGATGCAATAGAAGTCTTAAATACAGCAGCCAAATACAAGATCAAAACACATCACTGGAATCAACTGAATAACTGCAAAAGCTGAAAAGATGTAGTTGGATCTCCGAGCAAAGCTCCAACTCCAATGGTGAGTCTCAAAAGCTGTATCACTCGGTCTGACTCGAGCGTAAAGTAAAACACAAAACACCCGAGTCAGGATTAACATTCTTATATCAATAAATCTAACTCAAGTTAAATAACAACTGAAATACAAGTAACTCAAAGGATGTTTGGGATAACCATCCTCTAAGGATCCGTTAAACCATCTACTATGTAGTAATATATGCTATTATAATAATGTCTAAAGTAAAGTAAACTATTAAAATAGCATTAAGGCGTTACCCATATCCCACCTTAACACATTTTATAGTGCCAATAGTCTATACAGTATCGTAGTACCTCTAGATTGGGAGGCTACCAGAGGATACTACATAGGTACTACACAAAACAAACTCATAGTGGTCTCGATAGGGTAGGTGACACGGCACAACAAGGCAATGCTAGGGTAGATATACCAATTACGCATCCGGGCTGGTGGTAAAGCATAGCAGCCACCATCGCCCACCTCGGAAAACACTCCCAAATCAAAAAAATCAAGTGTGGCCACCAAATCAATTACAAAGTCAGAATATAGCACCGAAGGAATGTGTCCGATCGGATGTGCTACCTCATTTGGCTCGAGAATCGCTCCTGTTTTAGCCATCTTATACTAACTCACGGGAGTTAGGACCATGTAACTATACCTTTAGGGTCGTCGCCACCATCCTACTTCATTCTAGAATCTCCATCGCGTACACGGTTCTTAAAGTGGCTTTCGATATTGGCAGAGAGTATGAAAATATCTGATCCCAGTCTCTTTGACAACTAATCGTTATTATAACACCACAGTCATTTCAAAATAGTTTATATTTCAAAACCAAAATATCATTGCCATTTCAAAACCATATCAATACGATATCACTTTCCACTTCAAATGTATCCATTTCAAAACCAAACACGATATCATTTTCATTTCAAATATATCCCTTTTCCAAAAATCATAGCATTTTCACAATTATAACACTTCGAAACAAAACACTTGAAATTATAACACTTTCAAAACATAATACTTTGAAATCAATAACTTTAAAAACATAACTTCCACCACTTAAATAGATTTGATATTAAAATAGTATATATAATAAAATAGTTTATAAAGTAAAATAGTTTATATAAAAGAGTTAAAGTTAAAATAGTTTATATTAAAAATGATTTATATTAAAATAGTTTATATTAAAGTTATTTATAAAGTAACATATAAAATATTTTTAAATATAATTTTAAAATTATTTTATATAATAAAATAGTTTCCTCATATCTCATAAATCGATTCCAAACCAACTCGAATTCCAAAAATTCAAATTTAGTCAAATCTCAAATCATCCATTTCTATTAATTACAGTTTCTCAATAAACCATTTCAAATTATGTCGATTTCAAATACAGATTTTTAACCACAAAATAAACGATTTCGATTTCAATATTTTCAAAGTTTTAAATATTCAAACATTTCAAAACTAGATTTGATAGTTCCATATATATATATATATATATATTTATATATATATATATATATCAAATTCACTTTACTATTATTTAGGTCGAAATATTTAATTAGTCATTCTAATAACATTTAAATAAAACTTAAAATATCAAATTTAAATAAAACTAGATATTCCCTTTTCAATTTATGTAAATTTAAAATATTCGCTTTAATCACTGTAACAAACCGTAATTTCGTGACTTCGAAAATAAGAGATTTTATTTATTTTTAAATTAAAAAGGTGTTTAAAACTTAAAAAAATATGTTATGTAATAAATAATAATGAAGGAATTATTTGTTCTTATAGTTAATAAATTAAGAAGTATAAATTTGAACTTTAGAACAAATCGACAAAAGTTAAGTTTTGTTAGTAATAAATAAAGGCTCAAATAAATAGGTTTAAATATTTATTTGAAAAGTTAAATATTATTTGAAAAATCTAATAAAGATAATAAAAGTATATTAAAAGATTTAAAAGTATGTTAATAATCGTTTCACAAAATTAAACAAAATTTGTCGCATTTTGTCAGTTTTACATGCAGTGTAAAATTATTGTTTTTGATATTAATTAAATATACTTTTTAAATATAAAGAGACATGATTTTATTTATTTGAAGAAGTAAAAAGTTCATTTTAAAATTTGGTTTACTTCAATATATTGCTTAACAAAACGTCAAATTTTGATTGTAAAATTTGTCGACAAAAACACCGTTTTTAACCAAAATAAGTTGTCGACAAGTTATTGCAACTTGATACATTTTATAACATATAAATGCAAGTTTACAAACTATTTAAACATTATACGTTTAGCACTAAATAAAAAAAGAGTTTACTTTTGAAAATATTTACATAAATATAAAAAGATGTAAAAGTATGATTTGACAAATTTAAAAATAATTAAAGCTTTTATAAAACAACATCATTACATAACTTTCTTTTCTCTTACACATGGTATAACTTATACACATAGAATTCAGGAAAATAGAAAGTGAAAAGATAAGTAACTAAAGGAATTAATGACACATATGCTCACCATTAATGCAAATCACATCAATCCGTAAGTCTTCTCTTTAAAATATAAATTTTAAGAAAGAAAAGGATAAGTAATCATTCCTAATTTTACCATCACCATTAATGCATATCGAATCTCTCTTTTCACATAAAAGAAAAGTATATTTAATTTCAAAATTGAAGAGGGTATTAATGTCATTTGCCACCAAAATCTTCACTTATAAATATAACCATAAACCTCTTCATTTCCACTCCACTTTCATTTTACAAAATTTCCAAAATCCTTCTCTACTTCCTCCATTTCTCTTCTACCTTCAAGCTACCACCTCCACATTACCACATCATCAACTTACACCACTAAAACCGAGCTTAGCTTCCACCTACCCACCTCCTACACCCTCCTACAAGCCGAGCCGAGCCCTACCCACTACAAACCCGAGCCAAAGCCCTTTCCACACACCAAGGCCGAGCTACACACCATAAACCCGTGCCCCTAGACCACCTACCCTCGACCATACCACCTACCCAAGCCCTTACACCCCACTAACAAGGCCATACCATCCTCCACACTCAAGGCCATACACAACTTCTCCTCCAAAGCTCATGCACCTCCAAATTAAAAAAATAAAAAGAAAAGGAAAACAAAAGTGGTTCGAAAAGAAAATAACTTAAGGCGAGAATTCAAGACGTTCGGGAAAAAGCGCATTTGTTCGAAAAGCACGCAGCCTATGAAAAAGTTTGACGGAGTAGATATGAAGGTGAGAAATTCTCATCACTTTTGAATTGAAATTTAGTAATATTAAAACAATCACATTTACACACTTATGACATATGAATGTTTATATTGATTGTTAATATGGATGGATCGATAGTTAGTTAATTAATTGAATTATGATAATCTGTCCAGTTACGATATTTATAGTGAATGTTGGATTTGAAATCATATGTATGTGATTGGTTGAATGGATGTTATGTTAGTGATAAATATGAATATTGGTTATGTTCGTTTTGATTTAAATAATCACTTTGTTAATAAGACCATATTTTAGCGATATGAGATATTTGGAAAAATAAGCCTCTATTCCTTTAGAAGTGAAATTAAAGTTAAAATAAAAGAGTATTTGAAATTTGAAGTGAAACGGATTTGAAAAGTTTAATTAAATTGAAATTGAAATTGAGATGAATAGTGAAATTGAAATTGAAATTGATTTTGAAAATTGAAGTTTAGTTTGAGATTGAATTGAAATTGAAATTGAAATTAGATTTAAAATCTAAGTTTTAAATGTGTTTAATTTGAAGTTAGAATTGAAATTGAGTTGAAATTGAAATTTAATATTAAAATAATAGGAATAAAATAATATTATAATATGGTAATAGTGAAAATATATTTTAAATACTTTAAAAGTGGAAATATTGATTTAAAATGATTTGTAATGATTTTTTGTAAGTAATAGAATTCAATTTGAATAAATTATTTCAAATATTGAAAAATAAATAAAAACTAGGTGCGTTGCGCAATGGTAGTTCGCGATTTCGTGCCGAAAAGTTCAAATGAATGTGTAGAGAGAAATATAGCTTGGAATTCTTCGAGATAAGAAAATTCCACACTATTATATCTGTATCTTCTAAATGAAGAAAGAAAATCAAAGTTTCATTGAGTAGATTTTGAATTAGGTCCAAATCAATTTTCTAGAAAAATCGCGCTAGTGTAGTTAAGTGACCTTAATAGGAAATCTGATTAGATGAATGTTTTTAATTATGATAAAATAGGGAATAAATTTGATAAATCTACTTAAATGGTTTAAAGGAGATTTGGATTGAAAAATATGAATTATCGAACGTTCAAAAGTTGTTTAAATCAAATAAGCTTATATAGCACTTTTTGTAGCACTTTTATGCTGCGAATTCTATAACTTTTGGAATATGAGTTTAAAGGTAACGACGTTTCCAAGAATCCATTATGAATGTTTTTAAAAGGGAAGATAAGCGTTTGAAAGATAAATTGAAATCTTTAAAATCAATTCCAAAATAAAATTTGTAATCTGAGTATGTGGAAACGACTAGTACATTTGTCCCGCCTGTGAGATCTGGAAAGATAAAACAAGGTGTTTAACTAAGGTTAGGAACGGAGCAACCAGTGTCCTGAACTTACCTGGCTTATGTTTTCTTTTCTTAGGCGAAGGGTGGGACAGATCGAAAGGAAAGCCCGGATGGTCTTAAATAAAAAGATCATATTGAGTTTTCAAAATAAAAGAAGATTAGTATTATCCAAAATTTATGTAATCTCTAGAATGAATGATTTCTATTTACTCAAAAATGTTTGCTAAGATTTATTTTATGGTTTGTCGTAAACGATATCTTAAATATCATTTTTTTTCACCAACCTAAAAGTTAAAGAATTTGGTTGAAAGTTAAGTAAGGAAATTTGAGATATTTTTCAAAGCAAAAGAATGAATTACTTAGAATTATCCTAAGTCAAAATAAAGATATTTCAAAATCAGCCGAAAAGAATTAAAGTGAAAAGATACTTAATAAATCCTATATATTCATATTCACTTTTTATTGACAATTGAATTTCAAAGGAAACGGGATCGGATTTGGGTAATTCATATCTGGAAACCACTTCGAGCCAATGTATACGTTCGAACGTAAAGACTGTTGAAAATGATTGAAGACCGTGGATCTTTATAGCGTGAGGACTGCTTGTTGACTTGCTCTAGGTAGCTCCCGATTTATATATAGCAGTGGTCTCCTCGTTGTGGAGATTTTTCGGATTGCAAGGACAACTCGCTACTAGTGGTAGTAGGAGAGTGCCTTCAATTTGTCCTGTTCCTGGACAACTTGTATGGACGTTTTTCAGACATTGCATTTCTAAAGATTATGTACATTGGTTTTTACGAACGTGCATTAGTGGTGGCGGAGAAGGCAACTTCTCCTAGCTTAACACCCTCCTTGAGAAGTACGAGCTCAAGGGTTGTTTTTTTGTGAAAGGCAATTGGTAGTTAATGGAAATGGAAATGTGGCATTCAAAGATGTGGTATGTGCTATGTGAAAAGGTACTCATAGCCTTAAGCCTCGCCAAACAGGAAATGACTGAAATAGGATTAGATGTGGCAAAGCTAAGTGGGTCATTCCCAAGTAGGGTATGGTCATCCCCTTTTAGATATATTTCTTCCCACTATGACGTTCGGGATGTAAATTAATGTGGTGTATGAAATCGAGCACTCGGATAACGGTCGGTAACGACCGAAGGATGACATATTCGGTACTATCTAGTTATAGCGGTAGGCTGGTCTTGTGTTGGTAGAGATTCCTTTGTGTTGTTCCTCATGGCATCCATCTAGAGGTGTATCCATTTCGGAAGGTAGATCCTTAACCTAGTCATTTGTAGGGAAATCCATTCTCCAATAAGAACCTACGGTTTTGTTTATAGAGACTAATATGCTAGAATTTAATAATGGTAATAATTTCAGTTAAGATTAATAAGTTTATTTGCAAATGTTTTCCAAGAATGTCATTAGAAATAATATCAAACATTTTGATATAAAAGTATTTTAGTTATCATAAGGTAAAAGCCCGTCCGTGTTTATGTGTGGGCGTGGTCTTATGAGATACTCTTTATTTTTCAAAGGATTTTATCCAAAGGCTGACATATGACACTGTCATTTATTATCGAGTTTTTCTCACGCTGGTTTATCAAGCCTGATCTGGGTATTTTCAATACCCAGGTCAGGTTAGAGTAGTTTCAGGTTTAGTCGAAGACGTTTGGAGTTTCCATAGGAGAGATAGAGATATTCATCGACGTATGGACATATTCTATTATCCGCTGTAGTTAGTTTGTTTTAGTTGATGTTTATCAGCAATTATAAGGACAGATATTTATAACTTTCCAAGCTGAATTTAGGTTAGACTCTAATATATGTATTTAAAAGTTTTCCGCTGTAAAAATGTTTGTTCAATATTGTATGTTATTCCACTTGTGTGAGATTCTGTTCAATCTATTTTTTCTTTCTACTCTTAATGATTCGTCTTTTCGTGCAATTTGAGTTGGACATGTGTGGTTTATTGTCGATTCAAAGGGTATGGAAAAACGGGCCATTACATTTGGTATCAGAGCCAAAGGTTAAGAGAGAACCTTGGCTTTGTAATGGGTAAAGTCTCATCAGGGATAAGGTTAATAATATCCTAGGATGAGTAACTCACTAGAGATAGGGTTAGTAACACCCTAGAATGAGTTATGAGAGTATTATATATACGAGTGCGTATTTGTTAATTTTATAAAAGTGATCTTGTTTCAAAGAAATTGGTAAATGGAAATAATTTTACCTTGGTTTTATATATTGAAAGGGGATATTATTATTTTTGGTTAGAAATTAAGGATTGTTTGTAATTTAGCATTCAAAATTAAAATACGAATATCTATTGATTAGAATTGCATGATTTCACCATATGATATTCCATATAGAATCAGTTAGTTAAGAACTGGAATTTAGAACTTTAATCATACACCCTTAGGTATTTAGCATTAAGAAATAATAATGATTTAGTGATTATCATAATTGGTGGATGTAAAAGTTAAGCACAAATATCTTATGAAGTGAAATTCAAAATTTGACTATAAGATATTTGATGATAATATTGAAGCTAGAAGATGTAATTGGAGAAAGTAAAAAGAAAATGTATACTTATAAAAATTTCTTATACACAAGATAGGAAAAAGGGTAAACCTAAGTTAGGACTTTACTAAATATAATATAAAAGGATAAGTTGTATAACTTATAAAGAGATAAGTTAATTTAAAATTTAGGAACAAGAGGTATAAGAAATATCATCCAAATATAAAATAGGAATTAGCGATACATTTAGGATAACATTCGTAATTCAAAATGAATTAAGATTAGAAGGAGATAATTTTGAATAATATGGTTATAGGTTGATTGTTGGATGAAAATGTTTAAATAAAAAATACCATGTGAATTAAGTTTCACAATTTGATAATAAGGTATTTTATGGATTTAGGGTTAAGAAATTTGATTTTAAAGAAAGTGGATAGGTAAATAAGTTAAGTAAAAATCATAGAATTAGTAAGGAAAAGATGTACACTTAGTAAAGTTGTCTTATTAAAATATGGATAAGATAAACAATATTAGCTATATTGAGACCTTAGGTAAATAAAACTAAGGGTTAAGTTTTATAACTTAGTTATTTGAGATAAAATAAATAAAACTGAGAAAGAATCTTTGATAGGAAATGATAACTAATTTTGAACTCTCTTATATAAAATTATAGAAACTAACCAAGGCTGAAAGACTAGCACTTAGGCAGAGATTTGGGGAAGCCTTAGCTAAATACGGAGACTTGGAAGTTTTGGATACGCCGATCACGAGTGATGAGGAGGATATACAAGTAGAAGAGCCCTTAGGGATAGTACTGGGATCATTTGACCATCCGAGAGATATCACAGACGATGAGGAGTTGATAGTTATTCCAGGTGACGAGGATGTGTTGCCCATAGACATAGAGATCGATGTAGGAGCAGAGGAAGATGATGAGGCAGATGACTGAATGATGGATCCTTTGAGTGAGGACAAGGAACCAGAGGAAGAGGAACCAATAAAGGAACCCATGGAAATACCAACAGAGATCGAGCCACTGATTGAGGAGCCCATGGAAATAGAGACGAAAGTTTCAAGGATTTACGATATAAGGTTTTACGAGGAAGATGATTCGGAGGATGATGAGCAGATTATTTGGGAGATAGGTACGCCCATTCAGGAGATAGAATCTCCCATTCCAGAGATAGCTGAGGATGTTGGTTTAGAAGATATTGTGATGGAGCAGAATGAGCAGTGGATCCCAGGAAGCCAGCAGTGGCAGCCGTTAGGTTGGACATAGCTCCAGAGTCAGATGATGATGAGCAAGTTGAGGAAGAAAAGGAACCAGAAGAGATCGACTTTGAAATACCATCAAAGGGTCCATTCAATGAGTAGCGTTTCACTTTTGGATATTTTGGGTTGTTGTAGTATAGCAGTTGTGATTATCTTAAGCACGTAGTACGTGCTAAGATATGGGATTTAGTCCTTTTTGTACGATATTTGGGTTGATTGATACAGATAGTTAACTTGTGACTTTGTATTTACCTCAAGTGTGTAGTACACACTTAGGTTGGAACTAGGATCAATAATTGTATTTCATGATCAGTATTTAGTGGTAGTATTTCCTTTGACACATATTGATGACCTTTATAGTTCTGTATCTTTGATTTCATTTCAAGGACGAAATGCTTTTAAAGTAGGGGAGAATGTAACGACCCGTAATTTCGCTACTTCGAAAATAAGAGATTTTGTTTATTTTTAAATTAAAAAGGTGTTCAAAACTTAAAAAAAATTATGTTATGTGATAAATAATAATGGAGGAATTATCTATTCTTATAGTAAATAAATTAAAAAGTATAAATTTGGACTTTAGAACAAATCGACAAAAGTTAAGTTTTGTTAGTAATAAATAAAGGCTTAAATAAATAGGTTTAAATATTTATTTGAAAAGTTAAATCTTATTTAAAACATATAATAAAGATAATAAAAGCATATTAAAAGATTTAAAAGTATGTTAATAATCGTTTTACAAAATTAACCAAAATTTGTCGCATTTTGTCAGTTTTACGTACACTGTAAAATTAGAGATTTTGATATTATTAAATAAAAATTTTAAATATAAAGAAACATGATTTTATTTATTTAAAGAAGTAAAAGGTTAATTTTAAAGTTTGATTTACTTCAGTATATAGCTTAACAAAAAGGTCAAATTTGACTGTAAAATTTGTCGACAAAAACACCGTTTTCAACTAAAACAAGTTGTCGACAAGTTGTTGCAACTTGATACATTTTCTAACATATAAATGCAAGTTTACAAACTATTTAAACATTATACATTCAGCACTAAAGACGAAAAGAGTTTACCTTTGAAAATATTTGCATAAATATAAAAAGATGTAAATGTAGGATTTGACAAATTTAAAAATAATTAAATCTTTTATAAAACAACATCATCACATAACTTTCTTTTCTCTTACACATGATATAACTTATACACCTAGAATTCAAACAAATGGAAAGTGAAAAGATAAGTAACTAAAGGAATTAATGACACATATGCTCACCGTTAATGCAAATCACATCAATGCAAAAGTCTTCTCTTTAAAATACAAAATTTAAGAAAGAAAATGATAAGTAATCATTCTTATTTTTACCATCACCATTAATGCATATCAAATCTCTCTTTTCACATAAAAGAAAATGTATATCTAAATTCCAAAATGAAGAGGGTATTAATGTCATTTATAACCAAAATCTTCACTTATAAATATAACCACAAACCTCTTCATTTCCACTCCACTTTCATTTCACAAAATTTCCAAAATCCTTCTCTACTTCCTCCATTTCTCTTCTATCTTCAAGCTACCACCTCCACATCACCACACCGTTACCTTACACCACCAAAACTAAGCTTAGCTTCCACCTACCCACCTCCTACACCCTCCTACAAGCCAAGCCGAGCCCTACCCACCACAAACCCGAGCCAAAACCCCTTCCACACACCAAGGCCGAGCTACAAACCACAAATCCAAGCCCTATACCACCTACCCTCGGCCATACCACCTACCCAAGCCCTTAAACCCCACTACCAAGGCTGTACCCTTCTCCACACTCAAGGCCATACACCACTTCTCCTCAAAAGCTCACGCACCTCCAAATTGAAAAAAAGAAAATAAAAGGAAAAATAAAGGAAACAAAAGTGGTTTGAAAAGAAAATAAGTTAAGGCGAGAATTCAAGACGTTCGGAAAAAAGCGCGTTTGTTCAAAAAGCACGTAGCCTCCAAAAAAGTTTGACGGGGTGGATATGAAGGTGGGAAATTTTCATCACTTTTGAATTGAGATTTAGTTATATTAAAACAATCACATTTACACACTTATGACATATGAATGTTTATATTGATTGTTAATATGGATGATTTGATAGTTAGTTAATTAATTGAATTATGATAATCTGTCTCGTTATGATATTTATAGTGAATGTTGGATTCGAAATCATATGTATGTGATTGGTTGAATGGATGTTATGTTAGTGATAAATATGAATATTGGATATATTCATTTTGATTTAAATAATTACTTTGTTAATAAGACCATGTTTTAGTGATATGAGATATTTTGAAAAAATAAGTCTGTTTTCATTTAGAAGTGAAATTAAGGTCAAAATAAAAGAGTATTTGAAATTTGAAGTGAAACGGATTTGAAAAGGATGGTTAAATTGAAATTGAAATTGAGATGAATAGTGAAATTGAATTGAAATTGATTTTGAAAATTGAAGTTTAGTTTGAGATTGAATTGAAGTTTAAATTGAAATTAGATTTAAAATCTAAGTTCTAAATGTGTTTGATTTGAAGTAAGAATAGAAATTGAATTGAAATTGAAATTTAAAATTTAATATTAAAATAATACGAATAAAATAATATTATAATATGGTAATAGTGATAATACATTTTAAATACTTTAAAAAGTGGAAATATTGATTTAAAATGATTTTTAATGATTTTTTAAGTAATAGAATTCAATTTGAATATATTATTTCAAATATTGAAAAATAAGTTAAACTAGGTGCGTCGTGCAACGGTAGTTCGCGATTTCGTGCCGAAATGTTCAAATGAATGTGTAGAGAGAAATATAGCTCGGAATTCTTCGAGATAAGGCAATTCCGAACTGTTATATCCCTATCTTCTGAATGAGGAAAGAAATTCAAAGTTTCATTGAGTAGATTTTGAATTAAGTCCAATTTTCTAGAAAAATCGCGCTAGTGTAGTTAAGTGACCATAACAGGAAATCTGTTTAAATGAATGTTTTGAATTATGGAAAAATATGGAATAAATTTTATAGATCTACTTAAATGGTTTAAAGGAGATTTTGATTGAAAAATATGAATTATCGAATGTTTAAAAGTTGTTTAAATCAAATAAGCTTAAATAGCACTTTCCACAGCACTTTTATGCTGCGAATCCTATAACTTTTGGAATATAAGTTTAAATGTAACGACGTTTCCCATAATCAGTTGTGAATGTTTTTAAAAGGGAAGATAAGCATTTGAAAGATAATTTGAAATCTTTAAAATCCATTCCAAAATAAAATTGATCATCTGAGTATTGAAAAACAACTAGTACATTTTTTCCGCCTGTGAGATCTGGGAACATAAAACAAGATGTTTAACTAAGGTAACGAATGGAGCAACCAATGCCCTAAACTTACCTGGCCTATGTTTACTTTTCCTAGGCGAGGGGTGAAACAGATCGAAAGGAAAGCCCGGATGCTCTTAAATAAAAAGATCGTATTAAATTTTCAAAATAAAATAAGATTGGTATTATCCAAAATTTAAGCAATCTCTAGAACGAATGATTTCTATTTACTCAAAAATGTTTGCTAAGATTTATTTTTGGGTTTGTCGTAAACGATGTCTTAAATATCATTTTTTTTGACCCGCCTAAAAGTTAAAGAATTTGATTGAAAGTTAAGTAAGGAAATTTGAGATATTTTCCAAACCTAAAGAATGAATTACTTAGAATTATCCTACGTCAAAATAAAGATATTTCAAAATCAGCCGAAAAAAATTGAAGTGAAAAGAGACTTAATAAATCCTGTATACTCATATTCGTTTTTTATCGATAATTGAATTTCGAAGGAACCAGGGCCGGATTTGGGTAATTCCTGTCCCAAAACCACTTCGAACCAATGTATACGTTCGAACGTTAAAGCATGTTGATAATGATTGAAGACCGTGGATCTTTATAGCACGAGGACTACTTGTTGACTTGTTCTAGGTAGCCCCCGAGTTATATATAGCAGTGGTCTCCCCGTTGTGGAGATTTTTTGGATTGCATGGACTACTAACTATAGTGGTAGTAGGAGAGTACTTTCGGTTTGTCCTGTTCTTGGACAACTTGTATAGACGTTTGTCAGACATTGCATTTCTAAAGATTATGTACATTGGTTTTTACAAACGTACATCAATGGTGGCGGCGAAGGCAACTTCTCTTAGCTTAACATCCTTCTTGAGACGTATGAGCTCAAGGGTTGTATTTTTATGAAAGGCAATTAGTAGTTAACGGAAATGGCAATGTGGCATTTAAAGATGTGATATGTGCTATGTGAAAAGGTAATCGTAGCCTTAAGCCTCATCAAAACGGAAATGACCGAAACAGGATTATATGCGGCAAGGATAAGTGGGTCATTCCCAAGTAGGGTATGGTCTTCCCCTTCTATATTTTTGCTTTCCGCTATGACATTCGGGATGTAAATTAATGTAGTTTATGGAAATCGAGCGCTCGGATAAAGGTCGGTAATGACCGGGGGATGACATATTCGGTACTATCTAGTTATAGAGGTAGGCATGTCTTGTGTTGGTAGAGGTTCCTTTGTGTTGTTCCTTGGGGAATCCATCTAGAGGTGTATCCATTTCGAAAGTTAGATCCTTAACCTGGTTATTTGTATGGAAATACATTCTCCAATAAGAACCTATAGTTTTGTTTGTAGAGCCTAGTATGCTGGAATTTAATAATGGTAACAATTTCAACTAAGATAAATAAGTTTATTTGCAAATGTTTTCAAAGAATGTCATTAGAAATAATATCAAACGTATTGATATAAAAGCGTTTTCGTTATCATAAGGTAAAAACCCGTCTGTGTTTATGTGTGGGCATGGTCTTATGAGATATTTTTATTTTTCAAAGGATTTTATCCAAAGGCTGACATATGACACTATCATTTATTATTGAGTTTTTCTCACACTGGTTTATCAAGCCTGATCCGGGTATTTTCAATACTCAGGTCAGATATGAGTAGCTTCAGGTTTAGTTGGAGACGGCTGGAGTTTCTAGAGAAGAGCTGGAAATATTCATCGACTTATAAACATATTCTATTATCCGTTGTAGATAGTTTGTTTCAGTTGATGTTTGTCGACAATTGTAAGGACAAATATTTATAACTGTCCAAGCTGAATTTAGGTTAGACTCTTATATATGTATTTAAAAGTTTTCTGCTATAAAAATGTTAGTTCAATATTATATGTTATTCCATTCGTGTGAGATTCTGTTCTATCTGTTTTTTCTTTCTACCCTTAATGATCCATCTTTTCATGCAATTTGAGTTGGACATGTGTCGTTTATTGTTGATTCAAAGGGTACGGGAAAACGGGTCATTACAATCACTTTTAATCAAAAAATCAAATTATAAAATCATATCTTTAAATCCCTAATTTAATAAATTTCAAATCAAACTTATTTGAGTATAATTCTTAAATAAATTCAATTTTAAATACCTTAGAAATCATTTCAAAGTATATATTTATATTGACCAACGGTTTCTATATATAATTTCCAATCCAATGGTCAAGTGATACAGATATATAACATTTCAATCCGCAATTTAAATATACACGGGAATATATCATTTCAACCTGCAATCCTAAATTCAATTCAATGAAAATCGCTTGGGTTTATCATTTTAACCCATAACGATTTTCACCTATTCTACAGATCGTTCGGGTACGTATCATTTCAACCCAGAGTGAAATATATACTAACAGGGAACTTGCAGAGTAAGAACATATATGATAATAATATAATAGGCATATATCATCAATATATATAACAGATAATGATGTCAGATGTCACAGGTGAAAAGATACAGATAATAGCATATATGTAACAATGTAAATAACAAACAGCAGCATATTTCAATTGTCGTTTCAATTTACAAAACTAATATATAAGTGAATATATATATATATATATAAACTAAAATCATTATTTATTTTAAACACGTACTATATTAGAAATATATATTATATTATAAAACCATTGTTAAATTTAAAACACATAAAAAAATTTAGAATAACCTTATTATTTCCTTTCAAAATCCGTCAAATAGTATTTTAACGTAATGCATATATATATATATATATATATATTAATTTTTTTATAAAAAAAATCTGTTCCAAGATCATAAGAAGATAAAAATCTTATCATATACATTGCCAGATCAATATATATTCAAGAAAGAGTGCAGCTAGTCTCTAGCAAAAATGAAAACCAATGGCTTCAAAATAAAATCAAGTGTACAGTACACATTATAACACAATATTTTAACTATATAAACTAATTAGCAGATATCACTCTTACAGTTTTACAGGTTTGCCAATACTTATATACCAATATATAATAATTTTATATAACTAACATACGTATATAATACTGTACCAAAGTAACTTACTTTATTATTATTAATATAATTTACTACTATAAATATATATTAAAACACGTCAGCCATAGGTAATATGACTTATGTATATAAAATGACGCACACTATATATTAATATCTCTACAAACCCATATATGTATTTTATAATATATAAGCTGCATCACTTTATAATATATATAAACAACTTGATATGTATAAACTGCTTACACTTATATACAACATATGTACGAAAATAGGTTATCTATAAATAAACTAACATATATACTATACTAATAGAAATATAGATATATATATATAACTTCTTAAATAATACGCATATAAACACTAACATGTTTTATATATAATGCATACAGCAACTATAATTATATAATAAAATTTATTAAACCAGAATTATTAAATAAAAAATATGCAGACTTTAAAAGAATACAATATATATAGACTTATAGAAAAATGTAATATACAACTATATATATATATATATATATATATATATATATATATACGGTAACCTGCATATATTACTTACATCGAAGCTTCGGCCGGAGCTTAGGGAATGGAGGAAGGCGGCATGCCAGGGGAAGGTGATGGGCAAATCTGGCATGGTCTCGGCAAAGAACTGCATGCGAGGCCAGGGGTGAAGTAGAAGTCGGCATAAGTCGAGATTGATGGGAGAGAGAGAGGTGGAAGAGGGGCGGAGGAGCTTGAGTGGTTGATGGGGTAGGAAGATGAAGGAAGGGGAGGAAGACGTGGAGGGCCTGGTGATGTGGGCGGAGGTAAGGGAGAATGGCGGGCGGTGATTAAGGTGGCTTGGCTGTTGAGTGATGAAAGCCGAACAATATTTTTTTTTTCTTTCTAGTGAACAGACAAAAGGAACTGGCAGAAAGAAATGCTAGTAAAACGACCATATATTATAAATGGAACCTAGGGGAAGATGACGAGTTTCAAAAGGTGAACGGCCGGCTACAGATAAAGAAATGTACCGCCGCAATTATAACGAAATGGGAAAGGTGAACGTGTAGTGACAATTCTAGGAAAAGCAAAAGTCAAGTTGAAAATAGATAAACGCTAGTGGCTGTTAATATTCAACGGCTGGCATTTGAAAAGACAAAAGAAACAAAATAGCTCAACGGGTATCGATACGATTGACTACTCTACCGGTTCCTCCCTGTAATGAACTCCAAAACACAGAAGTGAATATACCGCAGAGATCAGCATGAAGAGAAGATTAAAATGGTATATAGTTATCAGTGGTACAATCATTCTATCAAAAATCGATAATCGATACCGAAAATGATGCTAATTTGTCGATAATAAGATAAACGGAGCAATAGAAGTCAAAATATGACGAAACGAAGGATGACGTCTTACTCGGAAGATGATTTACAAATTTATTGTATAACAACATTCAGGTTTGGAGAATATTTTATTATCATCAAGTTTTAAATGATTTGAATTGAAATAGAATTACATAATAAGAATAAACTTCCGTATTATCAGATGAAATTTACCATTTGCTATGTTTAACTAGACGTATTTCAAATATTAATTTTTCATTTCCAAATTTAATTATTTAAAATTTCACAAAAATTCAATTAAATAAGTTATTAAAACAATTAAAATTTACGGGTCGTTACAATTAAGGGCAAAGCACCCATTCAGTGTGAGTCATAAAAGTGTTAGTGAGCTCTTCTAATTGATACATATAGATGCATGTGGTTGTAAGTCTAATATACCAAAACGATTCTACACTTCGTTAAAATTCACCAATGAATTATTATAGAAATGAACATATGTATTTGATACACATGTAGTATATCTATTATAAGTTCATAGAATATAAAACGGAAGTAAGAAATAGAACATGCAAAAGGAAATAACATGATTCTATTTGATTGATTATGTGAGTATATTGGAAAGAGTTCTAAATGTACCTATATAAATAAAGTTTAAATCTCAAAAGTTAGTTCTCCCTATGATACATAATGATGTATCGCTAAGGAGTAATCAAACTTCATTAAACAAGGTACGATTGATGATGAGTGAAGTTAGGTTAACTTCTTTCTATTAGGATGTAATGATCTACCTTTATTAACCTAAGGACAACACTTAATACATCCTTGGTATTCATGTGTCAATCACTTAGTCGCACAGGTCATTAGGGGTGAAAGAAAGTGAGAAAACAGGAAGATAAGAAGAAACTAAACAATGTAGAATCTCACAACAAAATGGGACAATATATATATTAGTTAAAATAAAAATTTACGTAGTATTTCCAAAATGATACATCAGAGTCATAATAGCACAACTTCTACTTTGGGACAGTTATAACTGCCCGTCTCAACTTAACTAACACAAAATAATGGAAAAAGGTAAATAATTAGCTATCGATGAAGCCATCTGCTCCAAGCTCCTCCAAATTGCATTCTTGGAAACCTATACTACTTGGCAGCTCATACAAATTTTAGCACCCAAGAATTTTAAGGAAAGAATGGTCAGACATGGGTCTGGTTTGAGCAAAGCATAATTTTCACTTTATAAAAACCTGTAAAACCAAGGGTATCTCGTAAGACCGTGCTGCATATAAACATGGATGGGTTTTTACTTTACCATAACCAAATCAATTTATTATAAAATCAAGTGATATTAAAATAAGGTCTAGGGTTTAAAGTATTTAATAACCTAGTAGCTGTGATGTGTGTACATGACAACAATAATAGATATACAATCAAAATCGTAAGCTCATATTGGAGAATTGATTTTTGACAAACGACAAGGCAAGGGACCACCTTCTAAAAATCTACACACCTCCAGATAAAATGTATAGTTGGATCAAAAACCTTTCAATCCCTGCCAACACAAGACTGAACTACCCCTAAACCATGTAGTACATAATATGATCTCCCATTGGTTGTGATCAACAACCAAAAATGGATCTAAAGCATACATAGAGATATCAGCACCAGATCTTGGGATGATCATACCCTAATGGGTGCGACCATCATGGCCTTGCTACATCTACCCTATTTTAACCATTACCGAGGTGTGAGGCTTGAGAGTTTATACACTTAACATTTAGAAATCCATCTCGGAATTCTAACACTGCCCTCTAGGAAGAAATGTAATGCTAGCATTCATCCGTCCAATTTCGTTCTGGGTTTGAACGAAACTAAAGGCTTTTCAAGGAGCATCTTCTTTAATCATCTTCAACATGTCTTCCCGCAAACTCATATGTTGGTTCGGAGTGGTTTTCGAATAACATATCTGTTTTCGGTTTCTTCAAACCAACTGCGATAATTTTTGATTGACTCGTTCCTGATTCTTTTGGAAGTATGCGACAAGTACTCATGTCCCCACTGGGGAACTCAAATATACAATCATAGTTCCTGAGTAAAAATATGTCAAGATTGATAGTTGGTTATTTACCTATCAGATAATCATACAACAACAATTCAAAGATTTAATTACCTATAGCGACCACTAAGCCTCAAAATTAATCTTTCGTTTACTATAAATCTCTTAACAAAGCATCTATCAAAACATTCATATATTTATCTCACTGACATAGGTATATTCACAAAAGATTTGTGAATGATTTCTTATTACAAAATCATATTAAAAGGATCAAATAAATATTATTTAAATTAGACATAAAGATAACCTCAAACACTATTCCTTCAGTGTTAAGTGTGGAGCGAATATCCATACCACCAAATTTAAGAAGGTCGGTTAAAGGAAATCTAATCTCAAATTCTTTTCTAAATTTCTTCAATAAATCTTTTTAATAAATCTTTTCATTTGTGAAATGCTAAAATTCTTAACCCATTTATAAAACTCTTTTATAATTATCAAAAATCATTTGTATAACATTTACAAATCTCCAAAATCATTTATAAAATTCTTTATAAATAATCAAAACCCTTTATCTAACTTTATAAATATTCAATACCCTCTATAAAACTTCATTTATAAAATTAAATCAATAAAATTCCTTTGATAAAAAATCAATTATTTAAAACAATTTTTAAATAAACAAGTTATTATTTAAAACATCCTTTATTAAATTTACCTTCAAATCTACTAATACAAAAAAATGTTTTTCTGACAAGCCGTTAAAAAATATTAATTTACTTTAAAGCACCTTTAATAAAAACACTGCTTAACTTGAAACCATCATCAAAAGGATAATATGACATATTTGGAACCAAAAGGAGGCTTATTGACCAAAATGGTTCTTATTTAACTGAGTTTAACTTATTCTAGTAATATATGGATATTTCCATAACAAACAGATATGTAAAGAGATCAACCAATAATAATCAATCACACTATTGGTAAATGTCCAAGTGACCTTAATAGCAAAACTGAGTTTTATTTCTGCTTAAATAGATTTCCTTATAATTTACTTGGAAAAATTATGGTAGAACTATGATTTATTCTGCCATACAATTGTCCAATATAATTTGATTAGCGGGATGGTGACTTATCCTGCTAAACAGATTTCACTGGGTTTTACCTTCATTGGAGGTTACGTAAGGGAAATTGACAAAGGAATCCCTTGGATAAAAATATTCTTTAAAAGAAAATTTCTTTAAAACAAAACCAATCTTTAAAAAATATGCGATCTAAAAATTTTCAAAATTTATTTAAAAATAATTATAACTTTAATTAATAATTAAACAACAATTAACTTTTAAATACATAATTAAACCTCAATTAATATTTAATTAATTATTAAATAATAATTTAATTTTTTAATGAAAATAAAATGTTATTTGTTCTAAATTAATTAATTAAATAATCCTTAACTAAAATTATATTCAAAAAATTAAATCAAAATTAAGTGTTAATTAAATTTTAACTTAAATTTACTTGATTAATAATTAATCAACACTTAAACCCATTTTAAAATAAATAATTAATTAATACATAGACTTTAATAATTGACTAAAATAATAATTAATCCTTAAATAATTAATTAAATAATAATTAACCTTTTATTAATTAACTAATTATAATAAGTTTACTTGATTAATACTTAAGTACTAATTTCCTCAATAAATAAATAAATAATATTTATTTTCAAATACATATAATAATTTTTTCATCTCTTTTCAAAATGATATTTAAGATTTAACAAATTTAAATTTGCAAAAGAGTTTGTTCTATGAACTAGGTTTTTAGCGACTATCGCTATACGACATTTAAGTTTCAAAACTTAATATTTGGTTTCTAAATCTTCAAAACTTAACTTTTGAAACTTCATCACTCTGTAAACATAAAGGATTTTTTTAGAATATACCAAGTTTTAAAATTTAAAAACATTTTGCAAATTTTCAAAACCAAAGATTTTGGTTTTTTACACAAGGAATAACATGTCGCTTTAAACTAGAAATGTGCTAACTTTCTTAGCATACAATCACGTATTCATGTGTACAACATACAAGACCACACCACTACCATATAACAACATGTAAACATCACAACCATACCACAAACAATCATAAACAAGTCAAGCATGCAAATAATTTAGAAAACTAAATTAAAAGTTAAATCTTTACTCACCAAAACATCACGAAACTAAGTGAACTTATGCTATAAATTTTACGCAACCAAGATCTTCCCTTATACTGAAAATTTGATTTTTTTGAATATCTAAAGGCCAAAAATGGTTCTGCCTAAAGGAAAAATGGCTCAGCCCTAGGAGGATATGGAGTGTTGGTGCTTGTTTAAGGAGAATAGAGGTGTAGAAATGGATGAAGGAGATCTAAACAAGGTTTTGGAAGTTCTAGAAGTGATATAAACTGGGTTTTTTGTATTTTGAAAGCACTCGGAAGCCATTAGAAAGTTTTATGGAGCTTCAAACGAAGATTTTACAAAGTAGAAGTGAAACAAAAATGAGAGAAATGTTGGAATTTACTTACAAATGAAATGGAAATAACAAATTACTAAACTACCTCGGTACTTTTACCCTCCACTACCTTGCGCCACATCATCTACCTTCTCTGCCACCTTGAAACTCACGAAAATGCTGCTAACTTCATTTCCTCCTTAAGCCAACATGAATTAACGATTTGTACTTTGTGTTTAAATTTGTTTCACTTTACTTTTTTATCCCTTTTTTAAACTTTTAAGTATATTTAACTTTTTACATAATAAGTCACATCCTAATTTACATACTTAAGTATGTAGATATACATTAATACATCCTACACATTTGTAAATATATGTGTATACTTATACTATAAATTTCACAACGTATTCGACAACTTCTAGCTGACGAAAAGTCGAAAATTCGAAAAATGAATTCCGATCACATTTTCAATTTTTTCTTCAAACTAAATATTTTTGCAAACAAATTTTGAAAATCTTTTCACTGTTATTATTTATAATTTAAAAATATTTTATTTTAATTACAAAACATACTATTTGAATTTTTAATATTAGTTAAATATTCGCAAATCAAAGAGATGATATTCCGGGTCGTTACAGTTAGGTCATGTACTTAACAGTAGTACATAAGGTTAAAATTATTTCATCTAAAAGCATAGTTTATGATATCATACAAAATAAGAGTTTATAGGAAACCCCTACATATCTTAGATCAAGAACTTGATAGGTTGTGTGAGTCGAGAGACTTCACGTTTGTTAGGGATCTTGTGTGGACCAACCCAAAGAAGTTTAGCGTTGTTTAGTATTGATTAACCATTTTATGTTTTAAACAGAAGATGTAAACTAAAACCAAATATATTATATATAAGGAAAATTCATAAAATATTTATGAATACTTAGTTTTTTGTATTGAGAAATAATTATTCTTTTAAGAGACACCAATTCATGGGAAAGAAATTTCTTTTAGAAATTATTGGTTGTAAAATGGATTTGAATAAAATCCAAAGACAAAACTAGTTATAAGGAATGAAATGAAATTAACCAAATCTGAATGAACATAACACATTGGAATGTCTAATAAGTATTCTCACAAATTAAAGAGAAACAATGAGCTATCAATGTCGATATCATTTTCCTCGATTGTCAATAAAATAGTTAAGAGTATTAACTCTCCCATATATTGTGATGTGCAAATGCTCAATAGATTCCAACTACAATATCCAAATATGATTTAATTATGTGTAACCGAAGAGATGTGATTCGTCGGTCATAAATGTGTTTTCAAGAAGAAGACCAATGCAGTTGGAATATAATGAGCAACAATGATAAAATAACATCGTAAATTTCAATTGTTGAAATTAACGTGAAAGATTTGTCATTCAACATGCTTAAGTTAATTTGAATTTTACTCACAAAATTATCGCTTGGTATGACTTAGAATTTTGGTTCATATATATTAAAATAGAAATTTCTAAATAATGATCAGAATAGACTATCGATGTATGACAACCGAAGTGTCTTGAAGTTGGTGGGAGTGATACCAAGTTTGTGAGCTTCGAATATGACCCAAGAAATGATATTAAATTATAATTCGATAAGCATCAGTGTTGAACGAGTATTTTGAAAAAAATATTAAATAGCTTGATTTTCAGTCAAAACGCAGAGGAAGCGTTTGTCTACGAGAAAGAACATTTAAAGATACTTAGATATTTCAAAGCTATAGATTGACAACAACTTATGGTTGTTGAAGATGTATTCATCTTAAAATCAATCTAGTTTGGTTGTTTAATTCACATGATTGGACTTGGAAATGGCATCTTTTATAATCAGTATAAAAGGTGTTGGAATAGTCTTATACAATATACATAGACATTATACAAAAATGTTTAATGTGGAGCAGATGAGATGAATTCCTTATGCATTGGAGAAAGGAGTTATTACATATGCCATGTAGTTTACTATATCACATTACAGTTATGTACTTAGCACATTAAGCGAGTATCAAATCCAAATTATGATCACTAGATTGTAGGTTAGAGTCTTTTCAAGTATTTTATGCAATACTAGATAATTATTTATAGAAACAGTGAACTCCTTATGAAGGACTGCTCAGACTCAAACTTCATAAATAATGTCGAGTATAACATATCAATATTCATGTTTGAATCTTACTTAAGGTGCTTTAAGTTGAAAATGTTCCAAACAAAACGATTATAGCTGATTCAACCAAAAGGCTAAGTACATCTCCTTGAATAGTAACACAATAAAAACAATATATATATGTATATATATATACATATATATATATATATGTGTGTGTGTGTACACATTTATAATTAAGCTAGGGTGATTCCAAGTATTGAGAATATTATGACATTGTTACATAATAACAACATCATGATACAAATCAAGAAAGAACCTAGAGCTTAATAGAAGTCAAGAAACATACTTTGAAAAGGTTCATATGATAGTTTATCAACATCGGAGAAAGTTGACCAATCGAGTAGATAATTGAAATAGCACAGTAGTTCCATTCACAAAGAGACTAACTGAATCAGTTCTATGCAAACTGATTGAAATAAAAGATGTTTTTCTTTCTGTTATATATTTGTCATATTGTGATATGTTAATTAGTTATTTGATTCAAATATATTTAATAGAAAACCTTATATGATATGTTGTGTGATAGTAACTGTTTATGCCAAAATTAGTCACAAACCCCAAATATCGTGAAAGCACTGGTGTATGAACACAAATAAATAGTATATGATCACAAATCTAGGTAAAGTAGAGAACGAAAAACAAAGAGTAATAACTTAAAATGGAATGAAATAGACAAAGATATAGGATTTATAGTGGTTCGGCTATCTTCGGCCTACGTCCACTTCAAAAGTTAATCTTTTATTGATTTTCCTTGCTGATTACAAATGATTACAACAGATCACCATAATAAAATTCAAGCACAGCAGCAGCCTTGTAATGCAAAGATGTTTTCGGCAGAGCTTGGACGTCGGATCGCCAAAAATAAGATCCTTTTTCTATAGGCCCTGGGGCTCTATTTATAGGCATAGGCTACAAATATCTTGCTCGGGGCTTGGGAGACTTCTTCTGGCATGTGGGTGGACACACACGATCGGTCCTAGGTAATTTCGACTTGATCCGTGATCGATGCGAACCAATTTCGTATCGATCAAGATTTGATCTAATCGAGTTGAAATTTGACATGAACATTCCTTAAGTGGTACGTAATCTTCTGTGAAAATTTCATAGCATTTGAACTTGTGGATCTTAAGATATGATCGACACGAAATATAACTTCCTCAATGCCGTCCGATCCGTTTCGATCAATTCGTATCGATGCTTTTTCGTGTCGATACGGTTCACTTTCGCATCGTTGTCATGGTGCTATTTCCAAGGCTCGATCCTATTTTCGTGCCGAGTCGAATGCTTCTTCCTTCAAACCATGCACATTTCTAGTTCGCATCCGCGCTTCGTTCTATTCGGCTTCGTAACCATTCATTCGCATCCATCTGCTTACATCGGTCCCATCTATTCCTACCCAACAACCGCTTCCTTATTCGTATCGATTAGACTATTGCCATGGGTCGATACAAACAAGACCGATACGAGTTCTGCCTTTGGTCTTCTTTGAATTGATGCATGAGTTGGTTCTTTGTATCGATCAACAATCGATCGATACGAAATGCTTATCTAAGTTCCTGCAATTACTGCTCCATCCTTCGTATCGATTACAACCCTGATCAATACGAAATGCTTCGACATACTTTGCTATCCAATCGATACATATGTATCGATACAAAATTCATAGCCTGAGTCCATCCTGATCGATACGAATGCATCAGCCCAGAGTAAGTAGCCAAACCAACTCCTATCGATACGAAATGTATCGATATGAAATCACCGGTACAAATCAGCCCCTTCCAATATTGATTCACCCTTATCTTGAGCATACGAACTTCGATTGACATGAAATTTGAAACGTTGCCTCTCCTAGCCTTGATCATCATTCCCAATCGATCTCGCCTTGATTGGAGCTCGGACAAATTTTAATGACATTGATCATAAACTTGTTTCCAATCGATCTCCAATCCTGATATCCATCCATTCCAACCAGCTTGTTAACATTCCATCCTTGACCAAAGGGTGGGATAACATATTGCCCCCTAAAACAAGCCTTATGATAAGAAGGCGTATTTTGAATAGTTTCGACTCCAATATCCGAAGTCCATATTCCATCTATAGCCAATAACAATAACCGAATCCAGGACCACTCCGGGTCGATATCCAAATCCTTTGTTGTTTATAGCCGATATTTGTATCCATAACCTCTCTGGGTTCTTGTCAAGCGCAATCCACATATGACGACCGTGGTCCAATGCCCCTAAACGTTGAGTAATGCCATGGCTTAAGTCCTAAGCCGAATCCTAGCCGCTCTGGACCCTTGCCGAGCATAGTCCATACTCGACAACCTGAAATAGTAACAAATAATATAGGACTTAAGTCCTAGACCGAATCTGGTCTCTTCAGACCCTTGCCGAGCATAGTCCATACTCGACGACCTGAATAAGCCAATTCACCGCGTTCGGACCAAAAGACTTACCCCTTGCCAGGTATAATCTATACCTGAGGACCATTTACCCAAAAACCAGATAAAAATCCAATCAAAATCCGATCCAAAATCCAAACCAAATCAAAAAAACAAAAATCCACACCATAAATCCAAACCAATATCCAAACATGGAAACAATCATCCAAACAAAAGTCCAAACCAAGAAACAAACAGAATCAGGAGTTCAGACCAAACTCCAAAACCAAACCAGAAAAATGAGCATTCAATCTAAAAGTAAAAAATAGATTTCAGAAGCCATAACATCGTGGTTTATCATCATTCAGAGCATGCCTAGGAGCCATCTCCGTTCTCGTACATGAGTAAATGACTTGGCCATTTTTTTTAGTTTGGTACTTATTCCATATCATTCCGTCAGTTAATAACCAACCGACGATCATTCCTGGGACTCGCACCATCGTTGTTTGAGGTAGATAGTGGCTGCTCCTGTTCCAACACCGCATTCCGAGCCTCGACATATTATCGTAACGGGCCATTCCTTACATGCTCCTCAATTATATCCTTTAGATTCCTGCAGTTATTAGTATCAAGTCCGTCCAAATCGTGGAAGAGACAGTGCCTTCCTGATGCCCTTTCACGTTACGAGGGTTCTCTCCTTATTGGCCTTCGGTAGGGAAGACGATTTCGAGTCTCCATGAATATCCGCTCAAATGTCTCATTCAATTCTGTATAAGCGGTGAATTTCAGCTGTCTTCACCGCTTCCTATCTTTTCATGTTTCATCATCTAGCTTCCTTTTTCCTTTTCCATATCTTTGTCCAAGCTTCCGCTAGATGGCCCTCCATCCTCAGCCATGTTCACCTCCTTTAACTTCAAATATGTACGTGCATCTTCCTGCCGAAGGAATCTCTCAGCTTCGTGAAAGAATTCCCCAACATCCATTCGTGGGTCCCATATTATAGACACTTTGAAATCCAAATTCTCTCTAACTCCTGACACTGCTGCCATTAAAACCATTGATGGATCTGGCTGATCCACCGAAGCAACCGCTGCATTGAACCGAGTTAAGAAAGCTTGTGGTGATTCATCTGTCCTTTGCTTTACCGATGTTAGCGTCATTACGTTCTTTGGCCTTTTGATATGAATCTGAAACTACTTCAGAAACCTGTCCACCAATTCTACCCATGTCCCGATAGATCCCTCTTCCAGCTGTCCGAAACTAGCTATATCCTTCAAGTACAAAGGAAAACATGGGCCATCACATCCTTCAATGCCCCAGCACTTCCATATGTCGTGTGTACCTCATCAAGTGATCGGTTGGATCAGCCTTGCCATCGTATACCTCTAGAGTAGGTAGCTTGAACTCTGGCGAGTTCCAAGCCATTCCGATTTCACGGATAAACGGACTCCTGTTTACTCCTTCCAGATCACTGTTTGTCAATCATCCGTGCACAGTTCGCCTGATAATCTCAGCCAATCCAATGTTGTCCGTCAAGGGTTGCCCTTTGAGTCCCAGAGGGATTTCCAACATGTACTCTTCGTCACACGCTCCTGTATTACTGCCAGCATCTTGTTGTGCAGTGTCACCTGGAATTTCTCGATGAATTGGTCCACCGTTACCAGGTGGTGTGCCCCCGAACCTGGATCCATCCAGATTAGCAGTTGTGTGTTGATTAGGGATTGTGCCTTGCTGAGCTGTTCCATTCGATTACTTGTTTGGTCCTTCTGCTCCAGCTCCATGGATCAGAACTGCTGAAGCTCCAGCTGTCCCTGCCTGTGCAAACTATCTAAGGAGGTTCTACATCATTTCCTCCTACCTTTTGAGAAACTCTTCATGCATAGCTCCCATCATCGTCTCAATTTCATCTCGGGTGATGAAAGCCGAAGTCTGATTAGCCTCTGATGATGCCTCTTAGCTTCCTTCATGCTGACCTCTCTCGGCTCTTTGTCTTCTACTTGATTGCCTTGTCATAGCTCTTTAGATCTGAATCCTAAAGCCTTCAAATCTGAACTCCAAATCCGGTATAGTGGGTGCTAGTTGCTCTCGGTGAAAGCACCAAAGTGTTTGTGCCAAAATTGGTCACAAACCCCAAATGTTGTGAAAGCACCTGTGTATGAACATATATCAAGAGTATATGATCACAAATCATAGATCTAGGTAATGTAGAGAATGAAAAGCGAAGAGTAATAACTTAAAGCGGAATGAAATAAACAGAGAAACATGATTTATAATGGTTCGGCTATCTCCGGCCTATGTCTACTTCAAAATATAATATTTTACTGACTTTCCTCGCTGATTACAAATGATTACAGTGGATTTCCATAATAAAATTCAAGCACAACAGCAGCCTTGTAATGAGATGTTTCTGGCAGCCTGGACGTCGGATAGCCAAAAAGAAAATCCTTTTTCTATAGGCCCTGGGGATCTATTTATAGGCGTAGGCTACAAATATCTCGCTCGGATCTTGGGAGATTTCTTAGGGCACGTGGGTGGATCCACGCGATCGGTCCCAGGTGATTTCGACTTGATCCATGATCGATGCGAACCAATTTCGTATCGATCAAGATTTGATCCAATCGAGTTGAAATTTGTCATGAACATTCTTTAGGTCGTACATGAGCTTCTATGAAAATTTCATAGCATTTGGACTTGTGGATCTCAAGATATGATCGACACGAAATATAACTTCCTCAATATCGTCCGGTCCATATCGACCAATTCGTATCGATGCTTATTCATGTCGATACTGATCACGTGCGCATCGGGGACATGGCGCTATTTCCAAGGCTCGATCCTATTTTCATGCCGAGTCGAACGCTTCTTCCTTCAAACTATGCACATTTCTAGTTCGCATCCAGGCTTCATGTTCTTCCGGTTTGAAATCTTTCGTTCACATCCATCTGTTTACATCGGTCCCATCTATTCATACCCATCAACTACTTCCTTGTTCGTATCGATCAGGCTATTGCCATGGATCGATACGAACAAGACCGATACGATTTCTGCCTTCGGTCTTCTTCGAATCAACGCATGAGTAGGTTCTTCGTATCGATCAACAATCGATCAATACGAAATGCTTATCCAAGTTCTTGTGATTACTATTCCATCCTTCGTATCGATTCCATCCCTGATCAATACGAAATGCTTCGACATACTTTTCCATCCAATCGATACATATGTATCAATACGAAATTTGTAGCCAAAGTCCATCCGAATCGATACGAATGTGTCGACCCAGAGTAAGTAGTCGAACCTACTCCTATCGATACAAAATGTATCGATACGAAATCACCGGTACGAAATCAACCCCTTCCAATATTGATTCACCCATATCTCGAGCATAGGAACTTCGATTGACCTAAAATTTGAAACGTTTCCTCTCCTAGCCTTGATCATCATTCCCAATCGATCTTACCTTGATTGAAGCTCGACCAAATTTTGATGACATAGATCATAACCTTGTTTCAAGTCGATCTTCAATCCTGATACCCATCCATTCCAACCAACTTATTGATATTCCAGCCTTGACCAAAGGGTTGGATAATAGTAACTAAAATATGCTGTAATCATGATGAATTTATCACATTAAAAAAATAGCTTATTATTTTAAATATTCCTAATCAAAATGTTCCAAGATAGAATATCATGCATCAGTTAAGACTAAAGTGTGACACACTCTCCAAATGTTGGGCAATGTATTGCTTATGGCTATTAGGGACACCAAGGGTTGTGTACTACTAGTTATTGGATAATTATTGAACGAATCACTCAACATCTTCTGATGGTTAGTATTGGTTGATCTGGGCATCACACAACAGGTTAAATGAGTGAATTTCAATTTTTTTACCATGTTGAAACTTATTGGGCTTAAGGGGTCTAATAAATTTAGATCCATTTTAAATAAATTTTAAATAAAATCATTATTTTATTTAATGGATTGATATGAAGATTTGTGTATGATGTATACATGTGTATCAAATACATATGTATAGTACGTGCATGTGTAACATAAAATCTGTATATGGTTTAATATGTCTGTATCTAAGTGTTGAGATTTACATAGCAACAGACACATTTGCACCTTCAAGTACACATTTGCTATCTGTTGTTATACAATATTATTATAATATAATATATACATGTATGTATATACATATACATATACATATAAGTATAAAAGAAACCATGTAATATTTATATATAAAACAATTATATACAAATTTAAATATAAAATAATTTAAAATTTTAAACCTAAAATTTAAATTTGAAATTAGATTTAGATTTAAAATATCCATTTAAAATTCAAATTGAATATCTTACTTTTAATTTTAAAATTATATTTATATATATACAAAAAAAATTGTTTTTTCAAAAAAGCATAAAATAATATATGCAACGATTGTAAATTAAAAAATTCTAATTTCTATGTAAACACAAAAATATTATATAATCATACATAAAATAAACGCTATATATATTTTTCATTTTCGGCCACAAAACTTTTTGAAAAAATAGATTATTTAGGGATTAATCTATATGGATAAAATTTCCATATGGAAATCAAAATTGAATTCTTCCATTTTCATACAAAATTTTATTTTGTAAAATATATGTATAACTATATTTAATTTACATTGAAGAATATAGACACAAACAAACATACATATTACAAATTACAATTTAATACTTTTAAATTAATTAATATTAAATTTCAATTTTAAATAATATATACATTTATTTATATGAAAATAACCAGTATTAAAATTTATTAAAATAGTTTATAGATATGTGTATATACACTAATGATTTTAAAACTCAATTTTCATATAAAAATGTTTTAAAATAATTTTAAATTCGAAAAAAAAAATGTTTTTTAGGTTATGGTTGAAAATGGATATGATCATATGCAATTTTTTTATAAATTTTATAACATATACATACTAAATGACAACAAACTCATGTGCCAATTCTTGATATAATTCTAACCCATTTATATGCAATAACATAGATGGTCGAATTAAATGTCATCTTGGTTGTAGATTAGTTGTAACATCTTGAATCCTTAATCGAATGAACTCCCAATGTGATTCTATTTCTTTAGAAAATGCTAGGAATCAAACAGAACTACACACCTTTAATTTAATTTGATTTAACTTGAATTTGGTTTGAAAAATGAAGTGGACATTATAACAAAAAGTGTCTTTTATAGCGGCATATAGCCGTTGTTAATCACAACCACAGCGGTTTGATAAGCGCTGTATATCGACATGTTATAAAAAACTGTTGAATATTTATAACACAAAATATGCCGCTATGGTTGAGCTTAGTTTTATAACGCAAATTCGCCGCTATGGTAGGTTAATTCAATAGCTCATTATAGCCGCTATAATACAGTTAAATCTCAATGGAACTGGAAATCTTTATAACACCATTTTGCCGCTATAAAATATTTACTCAATAGCTCATATATGCCGCTATAAAAATCGTAGATACACTTTTCAAGAGCTATGCCTATATATTACATTTTAATAATAGCAATCAAACTAAATCTTCATAAACGAATAAAGATTATAATCAACAAATATAACATAAGAGCATGCTCAGAAAGAAATGTGATATATTTTCCATTACAGTGTACAAACATTAAAGCAAGTGCATAACCATTGAATAAAACATAAGCCTGCAGCCAAGTTAACACAGAGAAACAGAAAATAATGTCAATTTAATAAGTGTACAAACTTCCTCCCTCTGTCAACTGCTTCCTCAAATTCACCAAACCACCTCCCTCCGCCCTGCTACACATCACCAGAACTCTCGTATCCTAAACGACATCATGTGCCTGAACCATTCCAATCCACACAGTTCACTATACCATTTTCAACACTGCTTCACCTCATTTGAAGCAACTTATTGCCTTCAGGCATTACCTCCTCCAACCAGCTCCACGACTATCCTCACTCAATCACCAAACACTTGCAACCATTAACACAACAATTTAACAACTGCCTTCAGCTCACAATCACCATCACGCAATCGCCTACAACAACTAAACAAACATTGCAGCCTTCACCATACCCAACATCATAACATCTTCAATGTCAACACAACCTACAACATTCCAATTCCCAAACTGTACAAGTCAATCAACTTTCCCCCCACTCTAAACCCAAATTGCAGAAACACTTCAACTAACAATACACTTCAATCAACAAGTACACTTCCCTCATAATTATTACCTATTCAAAACTACTATAGCAACATAAACCATCCCTCTTCCAACCTCCTACGCAACCTCATCACCTACTATGCAAACTCCTCAACAGTAAACTCCAAGCCCATAACATCACCACACTGCAGCCAATATGTAAGTTGCAACCAAGTTTCCTACAACACTGCAAGCTCAAAACTGCTTTGAAACAAAACAATTCATCATCAGCTTCACTTTAACAATGCAAGCTCAAACCTGCTAAGTAGGAGATTGCCAAAGACCAAGTACAATGACCTATTCAAAACAAAACAAAATGCAACTTACTATTTACGTTTGAGTTTATATTTCAACAAAAAGACAGTAGATAATCAGGCACATCTAGCTGTTGAAATGCAAAAACGTGAACAAGTTTCAGTCAGGTCCCCATACTAGCAACTGAAACACAAGTTAAACAATGTAAAGATGTTCATCAGTTTCTAGGTCAATCTCAGAATTCTTAACCCAAATAGAAAGTGATAGAGAAACATTAAATTAGTTATATTACCATGTATATGTATATATATGGATAAAATAATTGATCAGATTCATTTGGTCCCCTAGGACAGAGTACCGAAGAATTTTCTCCTTAGCTATTAAATATTTAATATATGTACATGTGTCTATAATTAAGAATCAAATTCCAAACTTCCAGAGGAAATAAATAACCGATAAAACAATAATTTTAAGTAGCTAATGATCATCAAAAAAGCTTAACAAGATTTTGGTACGTTTTAAATTAAGCAATATATATAACTTCAACTATCGAGTGGTTATGGAAATTCAACACAATAAATACAACCTAAAAGAAATACACAGTCGTGCAAAAACAATGATTTTATAAAGGGTCAACATGTATGTGTTCATCTGGGCATGTCAGCAACGGGCAATGTTGGCTAAAGTACAAGGGAATCACTATGGTAAAATGAATTATCCTTTGTTGATCCAAATAATTGTACTGATCCGAAGGGTCTAACAAAAATCGAAAAAACATTAGTGAAAAGAAATTAGTTCGGTCCCACTCTTTTATAGTCTGCTTGCACTGGTGAAGGAGTGCATGCTTGCACTGGTGAAGAAGTGCATACTTCTTGTGAGAAAAAGCTTGGAGATGTTATGGAATGTATAATCTACTTGAGCTGGTAATTTAGTCATAAGTAAAAAGGGTATATTTAGAGCTGCCCTTCTGTTCAGTCATTTTTAGATTTTAGCGGGTGAACATTAACAATACATGTTGTCTTTAATGAAAAAATCTTGCATAAATGCTAATATAGTCCATACGGTAGTTGCGTTCATACAAGCAGCCCAAGTAATTAACAGTTTGTTCATTAAAGTAACTATGACTAATTAATAACAAAAAAAAGACAGAAATCATATGAGAAGAAGATATATAAAATGATGTAGTAAGTAGAAAGATGAATATCACATTAAAGAAGGTCGTGAAGTACAAGAGACCAATGTAAAATTGGACGCTGACGACAACACAAATTTATTAGACACAACATTTTGGATTCAAAGTTTACCGATAGCTCGGAATTCTAGCAATCCCTCCTGCGTCCAATCAGACCCACCTGCAACAAATAAAGCGTACATGATTGGAAAAAAACATGCACAACAAAATATCAGTGCGCAAGAAGTTAACACAGGTAAAAATGTCAGTACACATATTACCTTTTTTTCCTCTGTTTCCTTTTGGGCTTTGTATACATCAAGTGAGCACATGTAATGCGAGTAACTATCCAGAACTAATTAGCTCCTAGTTTCAGGCTGTGTATATTCTATGTTATGAAAACCAACAAATAGTCAACAAGATAACATATAAATTAGTTAATTTTCATAAACATTAGTAATTATTTTGTATAGTAGAACATTAAAACATTTGTTACAACAAGTAGTTTAAGGGGTATATTATATCTGACAAGTATTAAAGGTGTTTTTATGCTTTAAGGTTCTTGATACTTATGACTTTATAGAGCCACTAACACAAATTTTGAATGCAATCAAGCTCTATAAAAAGTGATCAGTTATCAGCTTTTATTTTTAACTATTCGGTTTACAGTTATTAACGTATCAGCCTTTGTTCCATTAAAATTGAGGCTAAGCCCGGTTAAAAACAAAGTGGTTGCTATGTTTATAAAATGAGCATAAGCTTAGTTTATAAACTGAGCAAACTACTTGGTTTTTGCATTTATTTTTTAGTGTGAATTCTAGATGAAACATTCAAGTTAGAGGTTCAGATCTATTTATTTTTCGGCATAAATTTTGGACATCCGTATTTTTCTATTCATAATTCATAAATTATACATTACTATAAAATTACATATATAATTATTATTATTAACTATGAAGTAGTTTTCCCAACTAGCTGGAATCACTTCATCAGCACGACGGTCCATTCCTTATCACCATAAAACATAAAAAGCATACGCTTCAATTAAAAAATTTACATATGAGCTTTGATCACAAATCTAAGAATTTACTTGATACATACCATAAAAGATAAGGTCATTTCCTGTAAGCCATTGCATAACTTAATGTCCACATCAAGCACAATAGTTTGACAAATATTGTCCGCATCTAATGCTTAAGAATCCAAACTATGTCCGTATCCTTATCGTATCAGTTTTACCAAATGACGCATGTGCTAGTGGTTACAATAAATAAATATCCTTCCCTATTTCAATATATGCAGGACATGGGGAATTACAATTCTTACCTTGGCATTTATCTGGCAGATGTACACCCTTTGGATACTGGTACAACTACACAAATCAATACCCGATACCCATTACAGCAAATATCTCCAGTTTGCTACTTCGGTTTTTGGTATTCCGACTACACCTATTTCTGATCGATATACAAAAACCAAGCAACAAATGAATAATCATTTCATAATAATAAATAACAAACAATATATTTTCAGGCACAAAACCCAAAAAGTTCCTTTCTTTCTTCCCAACCATGTACTTATCAACAGGAACATGCTCTACTTTGATAATAGTCGGTGGGGGGATAATGAAACTATTCTTTGAAACTATATGTGGGTCTACATGCAGCTCATAGCCTCTCACATCATCGAGTGGTACCTCGTATTCACTTGCCTAGCGGTCATTCTATCTCAGCTTCCAAATCTCAACTCCATTTCCAGAATTTAACTGATTGGAGCAATCACAGTCGTTGTTTACTGCACAATGATATGGGTGGTATCGGTTAGTAAAAACAAACAACCAGAAATTTCATACATTTAATAAACATAACTATAAATATCTAACCTAGAAATCTAAGCAGATAATTTAGGGTTCTTGATGCGTCGAATTCAAAACTGCTAAAGTGTAATAAGCACAGATCGGAGATGGCCAGTTGGATCGAAGATCGGAGATGGTAAGCGATGAGAGATTAGGAGGGAAATGTAACTAGAAATCCAAGCAGATGATTTAGGGTTCGGGACGCATATAATTCAGAATGAAGAAGCTTGATGAGCGGAGTGAGCTGGATCGAAGATGAAGAGGGATGAGTGGTTAGGAGGGAGATGGACGGAATAAATGTTATCTCGATTTTGGGAAGAAGACGAATTGAATAAGCATTTTGAGAGGGAAACGAAAATTTTGGGAGGGATGTTTTGGCCAAAGCGTTATGTATTAAGTATGAACAGAAGAGAAGAAATAAAGTGAAAAAAGTAAATAGCCTGGCGTAAACAATAACACTATAGAATAATGCGTTATCGAATGGCGTTATTAATAACATACTTTCTTGTAGTGGAAGGAGATGGCTATGATTTATGGCCTAGAGAGGAGGAGAGATTAGAGAAAGTTAAAAAAGAAAATGAAGAGGGTGGTGGTTTATATAAGAAAATGAAGATGGTAGTGGTCGACTATCTATTTAGGTCTATAGTCTATTTACCACTTCAAACCATATCTGTTAACCTAAAAAATGGATCAACACCCTAGATTAAGTGTGAAAGCGCCAGCCTTATTTATTAAGGAAAATAAAATAAAGAAAAAAGGAATAGTAACTTGCAGGTAAATTAAAGAGACAAGAGATTTTTATAATGGTTCGGCTACTAATGGAGCCTACGTCCACTTTATAACTTTTGTTATTGACTGACTGCTATTACAAGTTGAAGCTAGTTAAAATTTGATTGAACTTCTAATTTAGATCAAGTCACAAGTGCGAGAGTTCACTGGAGAATCACAGTAAACCCCTAGATGACTATTGTGGGGAAGGAGAAGAGCGAAGAACAATTTCTATAGGGTTCTAGCAACCAGTCCAGAAGATCCTCTTTATGTTGCAGATGGGTGAGTATTTACAAGGATTGAAGATGTCATAGCGCGTTTTTTCATACCCTTTGAATCGACAATAAACCACACATGTCCAACTCAAATTGCACGAAAAGACGGAACATGAAGGGTAATAAAGAAAATAAGACTGAACATAATCTCACACGAATGGAACAATATATAATATTGAATAATATCTTTACAGAGGAAAACTTTTAAATACATATATCAGAGTCTAACCTAAATTCATCTTAGACGGTTATAAATACATGTCCTTGCAATTGCTGACAAACATCAAACTAAAACTAACAAAGCATAGCGGATAATAGAATATATCATATGTAAATGAATATCTCCAGCTCTCCTATGGAAACTCCAACCGTCTTCGACTAAACCTGAAACTACTCGGATCAGACCCGAGTATTGAAAATACCCAGATCATGCTTGATAAACCAGCGTGAGAAACTCAAATATAAATTATAGTGTCATATATTACCCTTTAAATAAAATCCTTTGAAAATAAAGAGTATCTCATAAGACCACGCCCACACATAAACACGTATGGGTTTTTACCTTATGATAACTAAAACACTTTTACATCAAAACATTTGATATTATTTTTAATGACATCTCTTGGAAAACTTTTGCAGATGAACTTATTAATCTTATCCGAAATGGTTACCCATATAGCATTTCGAGGCTATTCATTACGCCAATACAAACGAAACTGCAAGTTCTTATTGGAGAATAGATTTCCATTCAAATGACTAGGTGAAGGATCTACCTTCTGAAATGGGTACACCTCTAGATGGATGTCCCGAGGAACAGAACATCTGCCTTCTACCAACGCAAGACCGGCCTACCTCTGCAACTAGATGATACCGAATATGTCATCGCTTGGTCATTACCGACCATTAACCGAGCATGTGTTACCATACACCACATTAATTTACATCCCGAACGTCATAGAGGGAAGGAATATATCTAAAAGGGGATGATCATGCCTTACTTGGGAATGACCCACTTAGCCTTTCTGCATCCAATTCTGTTTCGGTCATTTTCGGTTTGATGAGGCTTGAGGCAATGATTACCTTTTCACATAGCACATATCATATCTTTGAATGCCACATTTCCATTTCATTAACTACCCATTGCCTTCCGCAAAAATACAACCTTTAAGCTCATATGTCTCAAGGAGGGTGTTAACCTAAGAGAAGTTGTCTTCTCCGCCACCATTGATGTACGTTCGTAAAAGCTAATGTAGTAATATTTAGAAATGCAATTCCAGACAAACATCCATACAAGTTGTCTAGGAACAGGACAAACTAAAGGCAATATCCTACTACCACTAGTAGCGAGTAGTCCTTGCAATCCAAAAAATCTCCACAACGAGGAGACCACTGCTATATATAACTCTATAATGGAAGCTACCAAAACAAGTCAACAAGAAGTCCTCATGCTATAAAGATCCACGGTTTTCATTAATCATCATCTTCAACATATCTTCACATTCGAATGTATTCATTGGTTCGAAGTGGTTTTCGGATAGGAATTACCCAAAGCTGACCCCGGTTCCTTCAAAGCCAATTATCGATTTAAAAGATGTTAAGTTCATATGTGGATATCAACCACCAATCAATTACTTCATCTTTTATAAAATATCTTTCTTAGATATATTCTTTTCAATTTATTCCATTTTCTTTTCAATTGTATATGGAATCATTAATCCTCATTTAGCAAATTATTTGGTTTTTTTAAACCTGTCTTAAATCCTAGAATAATTCCAAATCATTTTTTCTTTTACTTAGGAAAACCTTTCCAAATCAATTCATTAAATCTTAATCAAAGATTTCTTATATTCAAGTTATAACTTTGAACTTAGGAAAAATATTCCCGAATCATTTATTAAATCTTAATAAATGATTTCTTTCCTAACTTATAACTTAGGGAAAATATTCCGTTTTTATAATATCACTTTCCAAAACATCCATTTAATTTAAAGGATTATTCACTGCTAAAAATCATGAATATAATTCTTTTAATAAACTTTCACATTTAACTTATCAATATAAATTGATTTCAGATTTACAAAACAGTGTTTATAAATTCCATTTGCATTTTATACACTTCCATATACAAAAAAAATTACTAACAAATTCCATTTATATCTCATTTATAAGTCAATATCCAATTATTATTTAATTACTTATAAAACTCTTATTTACGTATTCATTCCTTTCAAATCTTATCATTTATAAGATCCATTATAAATTCTTTTCAAAATTTCAATTGCAAACTCATATATTGATTACAATCCAATTTCTAATATTTATAGAACAATTTTATAATTCCATTACTTTTATTTATAAAATATAAATTTTATAAATCTTATATATAGACCATTTATAATAAATTCAAAGAATTTATTTCTTTTCTTTTATCTTAGAAAAACTTAATTATGATCTTTTAGAGCATCCGACTTTCCTTTCGACATGTTCCACCCCTCACCTAAGAAAAGAAAACATAGGCCAAGTAAATTCAAGGCACTGGTTGCTCCATCCCTAACCTTAGTTAAAACAGCTTGTTTTATCTTCTCAGATCTCACAGGCGGGATAAATGTAGTAGTCATTACTGCATTCCTCAGTTTGTTATTATATTCAATCTTCTTCACTTATTATGTAAGTGATATAAACAATTCCTCTTGCCCATTTATTCAAACTCTCATTAAAAATTCCAAATCATCTTTAAACGACTTAATTATTCTTTTAAAATCATTCACAAAATATATAGGAAAGAATTTTTAAGTTCAAAATTGCATTTCAAAAGTTATTTCGAACTGCTGCGAAAAGGGTTGCGAAAAGTGTTGCAAATAGCGTTCTTAAAAGCTATATTCTTCAAAACGACTTTTATATCATTTAGGTATCCATATTTTCAACTTAAATATCTTTTAAAACATTTTTAAAAGATTCTTACAATTTGTTTCATATTTTTAAAACATTTAAAATATCAGTTTTAAACTTTGGTCACTTTACTCCAAAAGCGCGATTTTTTAGAAAATTGATTTGGACATAGTTTAAAATATACAAGCTGAAATCTTGATTTTTTTATTTGTTTCTTTTAACATATTTAAATGTTTATAAACATTTTTAACTCATTTTAAAACTATTTCCAAAAGGTTTAAGCATTCATATACACTATTTCATTTTCAAATGGAAAGTGATTTCCTTTGTGCTTATCGACGTGTATCAACGTGACTTGGTAAAATAATTTTAACGAACATATCAAATAATCAATACATGATGATAAAAGCATATACAAGGATCCACAGCAATCATAACACATCATCAAACATCTATATATATAAATAGAGATGCTAAATAGAGTTTCTTACCATAAACCAAAGCGATTAAGTTCCTACCAACATTCTAATCAACCAACAGTTCATTAATTAATTCCTACTCCATTAAACACTAGTAAGAGACACTCTCTTTCTTCCAATAGCTTAGCCGACGATTGAGATAGAGGTTGGCCGAAAAAATAGAGAAGAAGCGGTAGAGCTTTGAACTTGAATTCTCAAAATTAGATTCGAAAAATAGGTCATCATTTCTCTTGTTTTTGAATCTCTTACTCTCAAAATTTGAAAAACTTGTTAACTGAAAAGTTGTTGCAAATTATTTTATATTGAATATATAAAATGAATCACTTTATTTTGATTAGTTTTGAGGAAGATATGATAAAATGAAGATGAGGTATTGTCGGATAGACAAAAATGAAGCCCGAAAATGCACTTCAAAGTATTATGTTTCGGTATAGCAAACCTAAAAACTGGAAAAAGTGATCGACATAAAAGTTGTAGCTACTGGAATTATATATGGTTTGGAGAAAAAAATTTCTTAATTTGGATTAGTTATGATCAAGTTATGATCAAAACAAAATGGACTATTCTCTGACTTAAAAACTGGGACAGAAAATGCACTTAAAAGAAGTGGATGTTTGACATGCTTAACTTTGGAATGAGACAAATTATTCAACACGAAAGTTGTAGCCACTGAAAAAATACATGATTTGAAATTTTATTTTGTGTTTTGGGTCAGATTAGAAGAAGATTTGGCCAAAAGAAGAGGTAAAATATGGAGAAAAGGGAAGTTTGATTTGAAGAGAATGAACATTCATTTCTTTTATTTTGTAAATATTTTGACATTATTTCTTTCTAATTTTTTATTATAGCTTGGAATCCAATAAAGAGAAGTGAAAGAAGATGAAGAAGCTTGAGAAAACAAGAAGAAGAAATGTGAATAAAAGTGAAGAAGGAGGTGCGTATTTATAGAGAAAGAAAGAAATGGTAAATTTACCAAAATAACCTCTTACCAAATTACCAAACTAACCTTACTTCAAACTAAAAAAATCTTCACTTTTTCAACACTTAAGATCATCCTTTCACTTCTTACTTTATGGCTTATTTACTTAAAGATTAAGCAAAGAATATCATAATTATGTTGGCTTTGATTTGATGTGATTTGATGTTTACTTTTTCTTACTTTTGTTAATTCTTACTTACTTTTACTAATGAATTATAGAAGTTTTTTAATTATATTTAGTAAAAGTAAATATGCTTAGTTATTAAAATGTGTAATGTATATGTTAAAACATGTTAACGAAGATGCGACAACGTTGCGATAACTTTTAATTGACAAAAGGTTGATTTCCAACAATACGTTTTACGGTAACATTTTGACGTTTTTGTTAAATTGTTTATCTATGTAAACCAAACTTCAAAATAAATTTCTTATTATCTTTAAATAATTAAAAACATATTTAACTTATAAAATAATATAAAATAATATCCAAATCTATTTGTAAAAATACGACATCGATTTATTGGTATGTGCGACGAAATTTGTCGATTTTTATAAAATAAGTTTTATATATTTATCAAACCATTATAAATTAAATTACTATTATTATCAAATGAGTTTGATATCAATTATATACATATATATCTAAAAGAAATTATTATCCTTTAAACAAATTTCATGAATATTTATCTTCTTTATAGGAATCCAACTTTTGTCAATTTTACAATGGAAATCCAAAATCTTTATTCAATATCAAAAATAAACTTACCATTCTTATTTATCATATAAACCTTGATTGTTTAACTTTGAAAATTTTACATTTGAACATTTAAATAAATTAAATATTCCATTCTCAAAGTGATACGTTTACGGGTCGTTACATTCTTCCCTGCTTAAAAGAATTTCGTATCTGAAAGTACCCTAAACCTACATTTTTTTTACCTAAATCATTATTCCACAAAATTAAACCCATAAGATGTACCCAAATCATTCATATATAATATCTGATTTGTTCTTCTATTTGAATCAACAACTTTATTTCCGAACTAGTATCAATCTCCCGATCCTCTAGTGTGGACTCTGATCAAGCTTTTAGATTAGATACACTTGCTTTCCTTTCATAGCTCTCAACTATGATAGGAAACTCGAGTAACTAACCACAAAACATCATCAATGCTCGCCATAAAGAAATCGAGTGATAAATTCTTTTCCAGATCAGTGTAAATATTTCAAAGTTCCGTATTCTAATATTAGATCAAAATTCGTGCGACGAAAGGATTTACGTACAAATTACATATTTATTCCTATTGGTTTTTTCTCAGTTATACCAAATTCTCTTTATTCACATCCTTTATTTTTTTCCTTCATTTTTAATATATTTTCTTTAATACTATATTGTTTATGAATCATTTCATAAAACTATTACTTAAGTTTATTATATCTTGTGAACACAACTATGTAAATCCATCACTTTTAAAAACTTAAGTCCAAATCCTTACTTAATGGTAGAATTCATTAATAAAACTTTTTCCAGGTTATAATTACATTTTAAAGAGTCATGATTTTACTTAAGCATATAAATAGTTCAAGACGTAAATCTAGTTTTGTAAAATACCTTTTTACTACCTAACAGTGTGTGTGTATCCCAAATTCCCAACCGATTTTATATCCAGGTGAATTACAGTTTTTGGTAGGTTGCTATCATTTTAAATTCATAATTACAAAATTTAATACTGATTTAATGCTTTTATAATTTTCTCCACTTTTAAATCTTTTTTTATTTATAATCGCATTTACAAATTATACTTATCCAATTTCACTTACTTAAAACATTTCGCAATGGTTTATCTTTTACCAGAATATTCCATAAACTCCTTAGCTTTGAGTTCTGTGTGATTCATAAATTTTCGACTGCCTAAAATCGTCGAGAATTCTGCTTTATCTTATCAATTAGTGATTCCAAATTTATATTTGTTTTAAACACCTTTATAAATATTACTAATCAATTTATCCATTAGTGATTCACATTATCTCTTTAACTTAAGAAAATTATATAGATCGAGTAACTCCTAAATAATACCCTTTTTAAAATCCTTTAGATGTTTATAAAACCTATTTTGTAAATTCTTTTTTATAAATTCATCTTATATTAATTAACTTCATTTTAATTTCCATAATTCTTTTAAATTACTCGAATTTTAAACCTTTATTCCTTTTATATTTTCCTTTACATAATCATTTTATATTATATCATTTTTATCTTATATGTCCATTTCTTAAACCAATCTTATTAACAAACACCTTATAGTCAAATTGTGAAACTTAATTAATATGATAGTTGTACTTTAACTTTTAAATTAAACAATTGATCAATTTATGATAGTAACTTAACATTATCATTTCTCAATTTATCATTTTAAAATAAGTATTAAAGATCTTAATTACATTATCAGACTTCTTACTTATCGGTTATCTTTATGAAACATCTTATATTCAAATTGTGAAATTCTAATCATAAGATGTTCATATTTAAATTTCACAAAACTTGATTTCTAACTATATAATTTTTCAAAATATATACTTTGTAATCAAAATATAATCCTAAGTAAAATTATTTCATTTACCAATTTTTCGAAACAAAACTTTTTTATATAACATTATCAAATACGCGCTCATATATAATACTCTTAACTCATTCTAGGGTGTTACTAATGCTATCTATAATGAGTTACTCATCCTAGGGTATTACTAACCCTATCTCTGATGAGTCTTTACCCCAACAGAGCCAAGATTCTCGCTTAACCTTAGCTCTAATACTAACTGTCAGGAACCGTTTTTCCGTACCCTTTGAGTCGACAATAAACCACACATGTCCAACTCAAATTGCACGAAAAGACGGAACATGAAGGGTAATAAAGAAAATAACATAGAAAAGAATCTCACATGAATGGAATAACATATAATATTGAATAATATGTTTACAGATGATTACTTTTAGATACATATATCAGAGTCTAACCTAAATTCAGCTTAGAAAGCTAATAAACATCTATCCTTACAATTGCTAAGAAACATCAAACTAAAGGTAACAAAGCACAATAGATAATAGAATATGTCATACGTAGATGAATTTCTCCAGCTCTCCTTTGGAAAGTCCAACCGTCTTCGACTAAACCTGAAACTATCGGATCTAATCCAAGTGTTGAAAATACCCGGATCAGACTTGACAAACCAGCGTGAGAAACTCAAATATAAATGATAGTGTCATATATCAGCCTTTGAATAAAATCCTTTGAAAATAAAGAGTATCTCATAAGACCACGCCCACACATAAACACGGACGAGATTTTACCTTATAATAACTAAAACACTTTTATATCAATTCATTTAATATTATTTTTAATGACATCTCTTTAAAAACAATTGCAAATAAACTTATTAATCTTATCCAAAACGGTTACCCATATAGCATTTCGAGGCTATTCATTACGGGAATACAAACAAAACCGTAGGTTCTTATTGGAGAATGGATTTCCATACAAATGACCAGGTGAAGGATCTACCTTTCGAAATGGGCACCCCTCTAGATGGATGTCCCGAGGCACAGAACATCTTCTCTCTACCAACCAAGACCGTCCTACCTCTGCATCTAGATAATATCGAATATATCATCCCCCGGTCGTTACCGACCTTTAATCTAGCGCTCATTTTCATGCACCACATTAATTTACATCCCAAACATCGTAGCGGGAAGAAGTATATCTAGAAAGGGATGATCATACCCTACTTGGAAATGACCCACTTAGCCTTGCTGCATCTAATCCTATTTGGGTCATTTTCGGTTTGATTAGGCTTGAGGCAACGATTACCTTTACACATAGCACATATCATATCTCTGAATGCCACATTGACATTTCATTAACTACCAATTGCCTTCCATAAAAATACAACCCTTAAGCTCATATTTCTCAAGGAGGGTGTTAAGATAAGAGAAGTTGCCTTTTCCGCCACCACTGATGGACGTTTGTAAAAGCCAATGTAAGTAATCTTTAGAAATGCAATGTCAGACAAACATCCGTATAAGTTGCCCAAGAACAGGACAAACCGAAGGCAATCTCCACTACCACTAGTAGCGAGTAGTCTTTGTAATTCGAAAAATCTTCGCAACGAGGAGACCACTGCTATATATAACTCTATAATGGAAGCTACACAAAGCAAGTCAACAAGCAGTCCTCATGCCATGAAGATCCACGATCTTCAATAATCATCATCTTCAACATGTCTTCACATTCGAACGTATTCATTGGTTTGAAGTGGTTTTCAGATAGGAATTACCCAAATCTGAACTTGGTTCCTTCGAAGCCAATTATCGATTTAAAAGATGTTATGTTCATATGTTGATATCAATCATTAATCTATCACTTCATCTTTTATAAAATATCTTTCTTAGATATATTCTTTTCAATTTATTCCATTTACTTTTCAAATGTATATGGAATCATTAAGCCTCATTTATCAAATCATTTGGTTTATTTAAACCTGTCTTAAATCCTGGTATAATTCCAAATCATTTCTCTTTTACCTAGGAAAACCTTTTCAAATCATTCATCAAATCTTAATCAAAGATTTCTTAACTTTTAACTTAGGGAAAATATTCCATTTTTATAATATCACTTTCCAAAACATCCATTTAATTTAAAGGATTATTCACTGCTAAAAATCGCGAATATAATTCTTTTAATAAACTTTCGCATTTAACTTATCAATTTAAATTGATTTCAGATTTGCAAAATAGTGTATAAATTCCATTTTTATTTTATAAACTTCCATATACAAAATTTCTTTACTAAAAAATTCCATTTATGTCTCATTTATAAGTCAAAATCCAATTATAATTAGCTACTTATAAAAATCTGTTTACAAATTCATTCCTTTCAAATCTTATTATTTATAAAATCCATTATAAATTCTTTTCCAAATTTCAATTGTGAATCCATACTTTTACTGCAATCTCATTTCTAATATTTATAAAACACTTTTATAATTCCATTACTTTTATTTATAAAATATCAATTTTATAAATCTTGTATATATAGACCATTTATAATAAATTCAAAGAATTGATTTCTTTTCTCTTATCTTAGGAAAACTTAATTATGATCTTTTAGAGCATCCGGGCTTTCCTTTCGATATGTTCCACCCCTCGCCTAAGAAAAGAAAACATAGGCCAAGTAAGTTCGGGGCACTGGTTACTCCATTTCTAACCTTAGTTAAACACCTTGTTTTATCTTCTCAGATCTCACAGGTGGAACAAATGTACTAGTCATTTCCACATTACTCTGTTATTATTTTCAATATTCTTCAGTTATTATTTAAGTGGTATAAACAATTCCTCTTACCCATTTATACAAACTCTCATTAAAACATTCAAATCAACTTTAAATGACTTAATTATTCTTTTAAAATCATTCACAAGACATATAAGAAAGAATTGTTAAGTTGAAATTTCTATTCAAAAGTTATTTCAGACTGCTGCGAAAAGCGTTGCGAAAAGTGTTGCAAATAACGTTTTTGAAAGCTATATTCTTCAAAACTGCTTTTATATCATTTAGATATCCACATTTTCAACTTAAACATCTTTTAAAACATTTTAAAAGATTCTTACAGTTTATTTCATATTTTTAAAACATTTAAAATATCAGTTTTAAACTTTGGTCACTTTACTGCAAAAGCGCGATTTTTCTAGAAAATTGATTTAGACATATTTTAAAATATACAAGATGAAATCTTGATTTCCTTTCTTTATTTTTTTGAAAATATTTTAATGTTTATAAAACATTTCTAACCCATTTTAAAACTATTTCCAAAAGGTTTAAGCATTCCATATACGCCATTTCATTTTCAAAAGGAAAGTGATTTCCTTTGTGCTTATCGACGTATATCAACGTGACTTGGTAAAATAATTTTAACAGACATATCAAACAGTCAATACTTGATGATAAAAGCATATATAAGCATCCACGGTAATCATAACACATCATCAAACATGTATATATATAAATAGAGATGTTAAATAGAGTTTCTCACCATAAACCAAAGCGATTACCTTCCTACAAACATTCTAATCAGCCAACACTTCATTAATTAATTCCTACTCCATTAAACACTATCAAACAACACTCTCTTTCTTTTAATAGCTTGGCCGAGGCTTGAGATGGAGGTTGGTCGAAAATATAGAGAAGAAGTGGTAGAGCTTTGAACTTGAATTCTCAAAATTAGACCCGAATAATAGGTCATTTTTTCTCTTCTTTTTGAATCTCTTACTCTCAAAATTTAAAAAACTTGTTAACTGAAAAGTTGTTGAAAATTCTTTTCTCTTGAAAAAGAATCACTTGATTTTGATTAGTTTTGAGGAAGATGTGATAGAATGAAGAAGAGGTATTGTCGGATTGACAAAAATGAAGACCGAAAATGCACTTTAAAGAATTGAGTTTCAGATATAGCAAACCTCAAAACTAGAAAAAGTAATCGACATAAAAGTTGTAGCCACTAGAATTTTATATTGTTTAATAAAATTAATTTCATAATTTTGATCTGTTATGATTAAGTTATGATCAAAACAAAATGGTATATTCTCTGACTTAAAAATTGGGTCAGAAAATGCACTTTAAAGAAGTGGACTTTTGACATGCTTAACTTTAGAATGAGATAAAGTACTCAACATGAAAGTTATAGCTACTAGAAACATACATGTTTTGAAAAAAAAAATTATTTTGGTTCAGATTTGAAGAAGTTATGACCGAGAGAAGAAGAGGTAAAATATGAAGAAAAGAGAAGTTTGATTTGAAGAGAATGAACATTGGTTTCTTTTGAATATTTTGTAAATATTTTGAAATTATTTCTTTCTAATTTTTTTCCTATGGCTTGGAAGCCATTAAAGAAAAGAGAAAGAAGATGAAGAAGCTTGAGAAAACAAGAAGAATAAACGTGAATGAAAGTGAAGAAGGAGGTGGTTATTTATAGAAAAAGAAAAAATCGTAAATTTACCAAAATAACATCCTACCAAACTAACTTTACTTCAACCTAAAGAAATCTACACTTTTTCAATACTTAACATCATACTTTCACTTCTTACTCTATGTCTTAGTCACTTAAAAATAAAGTAAAGAGTATCATAATTATGTTGGCTTTGATTTGATGTGATTTGATGTTTACTTTTTCTTACTTTTGTTCATTCTTACTTACTTTTACTAATGACTTCTGGAAGTTTTCTTATTATATTTAGTAAAAGTAAACATGCTTAGTTATTAAAATGTGTAATGTATATCTTAAAACATGTTAACATAGGTGCAACAATGTTGCAATAACTTTTAATTGACAAAAGGTTGATTTTCAACAAAACGTTTTATGGTCACATTTTGACGTTTTTGTTAAACTATTTATCTATGTAAACCAAACTTCAAAATAAATTTATTATTATTTTTAAATAATTAAAACAAGCATATTTAACTTATAAAATAATATAAAATAGTATCCAAATCTATTTGTAAAAATACGACATCGATTTATCGGTATGCAACGAAATTTTTCAATTTTTTTGAAACAAGTTTTATATATTTATCAAGCCATTATAAATTAAATTACTATTATTATTATCAAATGATTTGACATATATTATATATATATATTTAAAATGAATTATTTATCCTTTAAACAAATTTCATGAATATTGATCTTCTTTATTCGAATCCGACTTTTGTCAATTTTACAATAGAAATCAAAAATCTTTATTCAATATAAAAATAAGTTTACCATTCTTATTTATCATATAAAAATTGATTGTTTAAGTTTGAAAATTCTACATTTGAATATTTAAATAAATTAAATATTCCTTTTCAAAGTGGTAAGTTTACGGGTCGTTACAGAAGAGCTATTGGGCTAGGCTGCTTTGCTAGAAGCTTACAATTGAAGGTACGAAGATGCTCCAAAGTTTTGCGGTGAACCGACCTTATATGATGGATCTCTAGCGATCGATAGGGCATGGATCGCTAGGGATCCATGCGGTTCATAAATTTTTGGCTCATTTCAGTTGGATCGTGTATCTTGCCTTATTTAGGTGCTCTTTATGTAATTTGGTAAACAGTTGCCTTGTTTTGATAGTGATTCGTATATAGGTTACATTGAACTATGACTGGAATCAGATGAATGCCCACTTCCTGATCTAGCTTGTTTGGAATATCATGAAACATAGCAGGCGTCCCTAGAAAACGTAGTGCTTCATGATGCAAGAAGAATGGATGACCCATGAGCAATATTTATGGATCGCTAGTGATCCATGGGTGATGGATCTCTAGCGATCCATCCCCTTAGGCTATTTTTTCTTTTTTCCTCTCGAGTCTTTCTTGGTTTCTTTTTCTGATCCTTTTGGTTGATTCTTGAGTCATTTCGACTTGATGCGGATATTTTAACTTCCATTGAATTTTATTGGGTTAAAAACCCAGATGACATTTGCCCTCTAGAGTAAGCTTTCGTTGAAAACACGGCGTGCTTTGGAAGTTACTGCTTTTGAGTTCCCGTTTGGTGAGGTTTAATTTATCGTGTTGAGGCTACCATGAAAATTTGGCTTTGGCTATTTAGCCGTTTGTTTCTCGTGAATCATCTTTTCTCGTCATAATAAATCAATTTCGATCCCACAACTTTGACGATGCTTGCAAATAACATATGGTTCATGATTGGAAAGTTTAGAGAAAATTGGTTGCAATTTGATGGAACGCTAGCGATCTAAGGACTTAGCAAATTTTTTCAGAGTATATACCTACTTAATTGTGCTTGGGCCAACCTTCTTTCTTTTCATTCTTTCCTTTGTGAACTGAGCTATCTTCTTTTGCAAACTAATCCATCATTCGCCAAACCCTAGCTTGCACATGCCACGCCCTTCGTCAATCTCAATCGCCGTAGTTTTTTTCCTTTGTCGTCACCTTGAGGTAGCCCTTAGTTCCTGTTGCTTTGTCTATTTAGATTTCCGTAGACCATACTCATTGTATTGCCATCAGTCTTACGTAGTTTAGGTCACCAACAACCTAAGTTCAGCCGTGTTCACCTTTTTACTTTTGACTAGAGGTGAATTATGTAGATTTTGGCGTTTGTTTAGCAATTTGGTGATGAAGTTGTTTTGGTGATGGATGCAGTGGAGAATTCAAGTTGATTGCGATTTTATAGAATAAGATAGTAAATTGAGCCTTGAGTTTTTCACGGAGTGAAGCTTGGGTGTTGCCCTGGTGCTTGACATGTTTGCTACTTCATCCACAGAATCAGAATTAACTTACATCGAGTCACTCCGTTGATATGGTACGACATCTTGTGGATTGATTTTGGTTTTTCTATGAGGAGGTAATAGCTTAGGGTAGCGTCTTGTATGCAGCTCATGGTGTTATCCCTTTCTAGGAAACTGAAATCAACTTGTGCCGAGAACTCTCTGCTTGATTCGAACCATTGATCTACAGTTGCTCACTTTGGATTGGTGTTGTCATTTCACAGTCAGTGTACCTAGAATCGGAAGAGCTTTCCACATCACTTCAGACAGCGGTTCTGTTATCGATTATTAGTCGATAATAAGTAAGTGTAGGAGAAATAACTTTAATGAATGATATGAAAATCCCTTTACTTTCTTCACTACGAGTGAACTATCTACACATGATAAAGTGTTTTAGTGTTCAGAACACCAAGCCCATCCCACATAGGTAACACACTACACTTGTCCCAGTCAACACTTGGTACCCGATGTGTCAGCATAAATCGATATTTGTTCAAAGTTCAAGTGTTACACATAGAAGGGCTTTTAGTTAAAATAGAATTACCTGGCCGCCTTAGGTACAGTTATGTTGAATAAAATGAAGCACCCGTCATCCCATCATAAATCCAGTGGAGGAAGTCTGGAAATCTCAGAAGCCGAATCATCACCACTTGCGCCTTCACAAACGGTTTCAGTAGTACCTACTTCTTTAGTACTGCCAGCTGAATATGGTCAATTGGTCTCGATTGGTCCTATTGTAGATCGGATTCCTCCAAATTTTAGAGTTATACTCAATCCTCCGGAGAGAGCTTCCTTCGTAATCTCTGCAAAAGTTCTGCATAACATTTGTTTATAAATGGAATTCCAAGCGATGACATACGCCTTCCATTGAAGAATGAGTTTGCACATATGCCACCTTCGGGCACACCGCTTGCCACCGGCATATATGCTTGAAGGAGCGGCACCCCCTTTAATCACTTCTTAAGAGAAATTCTTTGAACTTAGGAATTGCTTTGTTTTAGATTCACCCCAATGGATATGCAATCTTGACTTGCCTTCATGTCTTGTTTATGCAGACATTCAATCGTTCCCCAAGTTTTGATGACTTGAGATATTTTCTCTCATTCAAGAAGAGAGACGAAAGTTCGTCCCTCATGGTCATCGGGGCTCAAAGAAATCGCAAAATCATACTACAGCTTCAAAATGACCTGTCCCAATTCAAGACTCAATATTTTTTCATTAGGTGTCCTGAGGGATTTAATCATCTTTGGACGATGGTGGGTAAGTTTCTCTTTTACTCGTTGAGATCTAATAAGTCGCTACGGGATTTTTGAAAGATTGAATACTCCTTGCAGTTATTCTAAGATAGAACAAAGATCCATCACTCAATCTAGTCTTCCATACTCTGAAGGCCGTCGATGCCAAGGAGTGAGCGGTCAAGTTTTGGATAAAGGATGATAATTTGTTTCAGTGTGGGTTATTGCATCCTAGGAGATCTGCCGTAGCCATTGAAGTTCCGTCTCCTTCCCGCTTCAGAATTTGAACACGCTCTACTTCTTTATTACATGTCTTTGAAGAGGGCGACCTCCCAAAGGAAGAAGATCGGTCGACGAGTCAACTGAAGAAATTCATGAAGGATGAGGTGTTATGACTGAAGCCATCTTCCGACTTAGGGTGCCCCCAATCTCGAAGGAGGAGAAAGAAGAATTCAAGCAGCCTGAAGGAAAGCCTACGGTGACAACGAAAAAGGAGGACGGTGAAATTGAGAACAACAGTAGCTATAATTCCTCCACTAGTGATGATGAATTTGATGCAAGTTTTGATGTTGGAAACTTCGAATCGTGTGATGAAACTCCGGCAATGAGTCCCATTCCCTCGGATTTGTCTCCCCAAGAGATTCGTGCTAAAGATGCTGCCCTAATAGCTGAGCGAGTTTATGGTTCTTCGCTTAAGGAAACCAATATTAACTTTGGGGATTTGAGCAACATTTATGTAGATATCAATGAACTCATAGGAGAAGATTTTGAGTTCGAGGTATTGTCTCTCGCCCCAGTCATTATGTGTCTAGGTTTAGCCTGTTTCCCACAGTAATGACCTCCCGATCTGGTTTGTGAAGCCTTTTCAGGGTGCCCGTGACACATCATACATTTCACTAGGGTCATGCTCACTTACATGTTCATTATTTGGGTCTATTTCCAGTCGATAAAGTTCTTTATTTATTTTTTACATCAGGTATTGTGAGAGGCCGTGGACTTTCCAAGGACCTTGAACAATTTATTGATGCACAACACTGGCCAAGATGGTCTTCAAGCCGCCATCAGCCTCAAGAAACCGAGGAAGAGTGGAGAAAGAGGAAACATATGGAAGCCGAAGTGTGTCGTTGGGACGATAGAGGAAGGGTAGAGTTTACAGGAACAGTTATGAGAGGATAAAAACTCATGATGACTAAGAAGAGCAATCCTAAAAGTCAAAGGTAGATCGTGGTTCTCATCCCTTTGAGCACCAAGCATTTACCCCGGCTCTAGTCTTTGTTGAAGTTTCGGCTTCCACTATTCAAGGTTCACCTTCACCCTAGGTCCTATCAACTCACATAGCACTTTTTTATGGTCTTCACATTCCCATAGGAAGCCAAGTTATATTCTCCCATCTAGTCCCCTTAAATCGAAGGTGTGCTCCCTGGATGGTTTCTAAAGGGAGAAAAATTTGGTTGTAACCTATGCGCAATCCGTAAAGATTTTATATGCACCATCTCCAGGCGATTCAAAGCAATTTGGATCAAGCTGAAGGATGGGAGAAGTTATGCAAGTAACTGGCAGACACCAACCTTAACAACTACCAGGAGATCCTCTCATTCGAGTCAGAAAAGGACGATTATGAGAGGAAGTTAACAGAACATGACGTTAGAGTCGAGAAATTGACAACGGAGAGGGATGATGCACAGAGCAATGCTAGCTTCCTAAAGGAATTGAAAGAGGCCCATACAAAAATAGAAATCATGTTTCGAGACGAAATTAAGAAGGCCTATGTAGATGAGGATAAGATAAAAGAGGAGCTTGAATCCTATGATGAGATCATCGAAGCTTAAAAAAACTATTGCTGGTCATAACGAAGCCGTCGAAGCCTATAAAAAGACAATTGATGATTATGCAGGAATGATGGAATCCCTGACCAGACCATTGCTGATTAGACTCAAATGATTGCTTCACTCCAGGAAAGAGTCGCGCAGCTTAATGTTGAGAAAACTCAAGTTAAAGTTGAGAAGGCCGCTATGACAGCAGACCACTTAGAGTTACAGGATGCTTTTGAAAGGAAAATGGAGTAGGTGGATGACATCATCCTGAATTTCTATGTTAAATCCTTGCTGCATTAGGGGAGCCTTAGCTATTTGGGCCCTAAATTCCCGCATACTCTTATTATGGCTTGGGAAGAAGTTATGGCCTATTTTCGAGAGAAAGGGGATATATAAAATGAGGAGTTGGAGGATGCCTATCCGAATGAAGAGTCAAAGAAGGCTTTGGTAAAAGGTCGGGAGATCGTTCGAATTGATAGGGAACATGAGGCTGTCGATGCTGTTGCAACTACGACGGCTAAAGCGCTATCAGAGCCTTTCATTTCTGGGCCTAGCGAATCATCAAAACAGCCTCACGATTAGTTAGGGACTATTCCGGGTTCAACGATACTGCCTTATTGTCTTCCCCTCCAGCAATTGTCTCAGAAGCCTCAGGTGGTCCTAGAACTTCTCCAAAGATCGTGCGGCCATCCAAAGAAGGAGAAAGTGAGGAGTATGAGATTGAAATTCTCAACCACTCATCTGATGTAGGTAACCTTCTTGTTTCCTCCGAGTTTGAGAATTTTCAGCTCATGTTGCAAGAACGAGATGAATTGAATGCTTTCATTTTTGATCTTATAGTTTTTCTTTACCTACCAACCTGCTGATCTCTTCAGTCCTTGGGCCTATTGCTATTTTCTCGGTGCTTGTTTCTATTGCCACTTCGATTGCTGTGACTGCGTCTGGCTTGCAACCAGGGCCAAAATCCGATAAGATTGCTGCATTGCACGGTTTGGATGACCCTTTCATATCTTTGGAGGGCGATTTCACAGCAGCTGAAGCTTGAGAGCAGGAAGACTAAACTGGCTAGCTAAGTAAAACTGAATGGTAGATGGTGGCCATGAAGAAGGAAAAGACTGAGGAGATAAAGTCTTCAAGGAGCTCCCGCAAGTCTCAAAAGCGCAAGACCAAGGGGGAGTCTTCCGAGAAGGTCGAAGAACGGGGAGGAGATGCTGGTATAGAGGAGATAGTTGATATTTCAGTAAGTGACACAACTCTTGGCTGGGATTCTAAGAAGAAGAAACTTTCCGACTAAAGGTGAGAAAGGGAGCGGTGGGAAGAAACATTGACAGGCTCGAGTAATAGCGGAGCCAGGTATTGGGACATTCTAATTTGTTTGTTACATGTTTTGTACAAGTATAGGGCTTGCACATTACTTTTGCTATTGTAGCATTTGTATTTTCCTTTCTATTGGCCTATGTTGTGTGGGTATGACCCCCACATTTTGTTTTTATATAGAAAATGCTATAAGCAATGCTATGTTGACATTTTGATTATAACTTTATTTATCTACTGCACTGAAGACAATTTTATTTATTATTATTTTATCTAGTCCAATAGCTGCCGTCAAAATTCTTTGTTTGGAGTAACAGAACTGTGGATTACTTGGTTTTTTTCTTTTCGGTTTTTTGGTTGAGTATTGGTATGTGCGCGCCTCCCCAGTTCATGGGGCTGTTTACTTCAAACACTTGACAAATGACTGGTTGATCCATGTGATTCTTTGGATGTCAGTAGTTGAATCTATTTTATGCTTCCTGTTTTTGGGGAACTTGTGATTTGAGCGTCTCGATTCCAGAGACTTTGTCATCAACAATCGGATTCTTTGCCTATTTGTAGTCATGTGTCATCTTTGGATTCATGCCATTACTCCTGATAGTAGGAATGGATTATTATTAGTCCTGCAATAGACGATTTTCTCGACAATGTCGATACTAAAGAGTGTGTGCGGCTCATGCAATGTGCGGCTTTTAAGAGTGTGTGGCTTATGATATGTGCGACTTTTAGGAGTGTGTGTGGCTTATGAGATGCACGACTTTTGGTATCGATATAACCCGTCGATCCAGAATAGTTTGGAATTTCTCGACGTTACCAATCTTTAGGTAAAGTGAGGAGTTTATGTTTCGAGAGCATGGTTCCACGACTCAAGAAGAAATGCATGGCTTATGGAGGTGCACAGCTTTGATTGGGGACTTTCCAGTGTCGTCGGAGCAATATTGGTTTTTAGAAGGCAGGGATCGAGTTCCATCAATCCAATGATTTGAGCCGATTTGCTTCCGTCGACTCGTCGGGTAAATGAGACATACTTGAGCATGGTTCCACTATCTCAAACAGCGATCAGATGATTTTGAGTCAATTTGACCCCATCGATTCAGTAGGTTACTTTTGTGAACACATTTCTATTGGCTTAGAAAGAAAAGCAGTTTTATTAATAAAAGTTGGGCAAGTTTTGCCTATTTACAATGCCTCCAGTATACCAGGATGTCATATTTGCTGGAAATTGGAAATACATAAGATAATCTTAGATAAAGTAAGGATGTAGCGATTCACTGTTCCATGCTTGGGGTATTTGGGCTCCATCAACGGTTGTTATCTTGAATTACCATCCCTTAGCTTCTGACCGATCACATAGGGTCCTTCCCAGTTTGGTCTGAATGCTCCCGCTATAGGATAGACTCATTTGAGGACAAGGTCTCCCACTTCAAAGGTTCGGTTATGAACTTTGAAGTTAAAGTACTGTGCGATTTTTTTCTAGTGAGTGGCAGTCTTTGATTCGGCTTTTTCTCTCTTCTCATCGACCATAGCAAGCGACTCATGTAAGAGCTGCTCATTCTTCCTTTGATCAAAGTTTTGCCTTCGATGAGAAGGGACTTCAAGCTTAACTGGGATCATTGCTTCTGAACATGCTATGGAACTTGGCGAGTGCCCAGTTGTAGATTTATGTGTTGTCCTGTAAGTGCATAGTGCGAGTAGAAGTTCATCGATCCAATTTCCTTTTACTATAGTTAGCCACTTTTTGATGGTGGACTTGACGATCTTATTTATTGCTTCCACTTGCTCATTTGCTTGCGGATGTGCGACAGTGGAAAAGCTTTTCTCGATTCAGAAGCATTTGCAAAAGTCTCTAAACTCAGCGCTTTTGAACCGAGCCCCATTATCCGTGATGATTTTCAATGGCACACAAAATCTACAAATGGTATTTTTGTCACAAAGTTAATAACTTTCTTTATGGTAATAGTGGCCAGCAGTTTCTCTTTGACCCAGTTGGTGAAATAATCAACAAGAATGATAGCATATTTGGCTCTTCCTTTAGCCATTGGTAATATACCAATTAGATCAATTCCCCAGATTGCGAGTGGCCATGGGCTGACCATCTGTGTTAGCACTAAGGAGGGAGTTCTTTTGATCTTACTAAATATTTGGCATTGATCACACTGTTTGGAGTAATACGGTACATCGTGGTTTACTGTTGGCCAAAAGTACCTATACTTGAGAACTTTCTTTGTAAGGGTTTGCCCCTAGTATGATCTCTACAGTCGCCTTTATGAACTTCTCTTAGGTTCGTTCGAACTTCATCGTTGGTCACACATCTGAGAAAGGGGTAGAGAATTCCCTTTGATAGATTATCCCATCCTATATTGTGAAACGTGTTACCCTTCGGAGTAGCCTTTTGCACTAGTTCTTGTTTGTAGGGAGGATATCTGCCAGCAAGTAGTCCTTGATTGGCATTATCCATGTCTCTAGTTCTTTTGTTGCGTCAAAACTCTAGTCAATATCCATTTCTATTATGCTTGGAATGGTCAGTGTTTCAGCTGGGACTAGCCCCAATGATTGAGCTTCTCCGGAACTGGCCAATTTGGCTATATAATTCGCCTTTGTGTTCTGCTCCCTAGTGATATGAGTTATGGTGTAATGTTTGATGCCATTTAGTAGTTTCTGTACTTTAGGTAGGTAGGGGCGAGGTTCTCCCCTCGAGCCTGGTATTCACCTTTCACCTGACAGACGGCTAGCTAAGATTCGCTATAGACGTATATGGACTTTATCTTGAGTTCCTTCACAACTTAGAGCATGTTGACAAGAAAACTTGTCAACACCCCCGAAGTGAAACTTGGGGTACGAACGATGCTTTTGGAACCTCCTTTCGAAGGAATAGAAGTTGCAAACTCTTTTTAGGTTGGTAAAAATGGTCAAAAATATGTCCTTGGTACCTTTCGACGCAGTCGAAAGGCTGACTTTACCTTTAGGGTGTCCTTTTTGAATTTGTTGGATGATAGTCTTGTAGAATCAACCTTTCTACAAAGTCAAAATAGCCTAGATTGGAGATTTAATGATTTCTAAAAACTGAGGAGTTAAAAAGGTTTCAACTCTGACGAAAGGGGTAGCAACTACTATCTTGAAAATCTAAGCTATGGGTTTTGGAGATACAAGGATTATAGGTTTCGACCCAGTCGAAGGGGGACCTATCGATCGATTCGACGGTAAGTTGACATATTGATGAAAAATGAGGAAATCTGTGCTACTAAGTAGATAAGATTATCGTAATCTTCTTTTTATTGAACTCAGTTGTAAAAATTGACCAAATACCCAATTTAATTGGGAAATTAGGGTTTACAAGCTTAAGAAAATATGAGTGAGAAGTGAAAGAAATTGGATCCCCTATAACTGACCCATGGGGTCTTATTTATAGGTGCGGGTTGGCACCTATCAACTCTAAGCTTTAATTGATGTTGAAAGGCCAACCTCTTTGCTTTTGTCAGTGTTTACCGAATCTTACCTTTCGATCTAGTCCAAAGGGTTTTAGTCAATCTTACTTTGCTGTTGGAGGTTTGGCCTCCCTCTCTTTCTTTGTTTCCTTTCCACTTCGTCGAAGGGTGTTGCTTGATAGCCCTCGACCTCGTCGAAAGGTCTGTTGTTGTGCTTTTGATTTGAATGTTGATGTGTCAAATGAGTTAGCCTAGGTGTTGGCTTTTGATGCTATCGAAACATGCTCTCTTTTGGGTTTCGAATGAATCGAAACGTCCAAAAGGTTTTGTTGTAAGTGGTACCCTTCGAAAGCTTCCGCTCTGGCTAATTCGGGACCTTTCAATTTCTGGTAGTGGATGTGTAGTTCTTCCTTCATATGTGAGTATGACCTAACCGTTTTGAAAGGCTATATATGCTTTCGAAAAGGTTAATTTGGTTGAACATATTTCTAGTGCAGGCGAGTGAAGGCGAAACCAAATCGTTTCGAATGATTTGGCGCTAGGTGTAAAAATTCTGTTATCCATTGCCCTCGGGAGGTGTCTTTTGGGCTCTACGGGAGCTGTTAACATGCTTTCTAATGTCTTCAAAAGGTAGCCTTCGACCTTGTCAAAAGCTTTCTATTTACTCTGTCGAAACATCCTCTTGACTCCCTCAAAAGGTACAGCTAGTGCTTTTATTTCTTTTTGAAAGTTATGTATAACTAGACCATCTTGGTGCTTTCTGATCTTTATCAATGTTCTCACCCCCTTCTTTTATACTTTTCTCCTGTAAATATTTTATGGATAACAGAGCCTAGCTATCAATGCTTTTTATTCTGCCTTGTTATTTGTTGTAGAGAATTCCAAGCTCAAGGCATATCAAAAGGACCGTCCTTCAGGAGTCTCAAGCACTACCCCTGCTCCTAAGTAGGAATTATTAGATGCAACATCAACAAACAACCTCTAACACGTCCCCACTTCTGGAGTTATTTCTTCCACATTGTCTCGTATCGTAAACTTGACGATGAAATCATCCAGCGCCTACCCGTTGATTGCCTTTCGAGGATGGAATGTTATTTCATACTGACTTAATTCAATGTTCCATTTGATAAGCGATCCAGAGATCTCGGGGCGGTATAACACTTGCTTCAAGGGTTGATCTATCAACACTCGGATCGGAGTGCTTGGAAGTACGGTCGTAACTTTCTAGATGCGACCAAGAGACAATACGCCAATTTTGGATAGTCCTTTTCTACTCTAGTGAACCGTTTACTCATGTAACATATGGGTAGTTGGATCTTAGCTTCTTATTGTATGAGTATGGTACTCAATTCATGGGGTGAGACTACTAGTAGATATACAAATCTTCTCCATCTACCGACTTGGACAGAATCGGTGGGATTTCCATATGTCATGATAGCTCTTAGAATGTAGTTTGACAATCTTGATTCCATTCGAAGTTCTTCTTTCCCTTCTTTAGTGCGTCAAAGAAAGTATACATTTGTCGGTTGCTTTTGAAATGAACCGGCTTAGTGTTGCAACCTTTTTATTCAAGTTTTGTAACTCTTCCTATTCCTCAGGGCCTCGACTTCCCATAAAGCAGTTATTTGTTTGGGATTCGCTTCGATGACTCTAGCGCTTATGATGAAACCCAAGACCTTTCCAAAGGCTACTCTAAAGTGACTTAACTGGATTGAGCTTTGTTTCGTATTTGCAGAGTATTTCAAACATTTCGATGAGGTTGTCCGAGTGATTTGCAGCTATGCTTGATTTATCCAACATATCGTCTTTATAAACCTCCATAGTCTTCCTAATCTGAAGTATAAACGTGGCATTCACTGGTCGTTGGTAGGTTGCCCCAATATTATTTAAGAAAAATGGTATCACTTTATAGTAGTATAGCCCCAGATTATTAATGAAACTGGTATTTTTTTTATTGGTTCATGCATCATGTTCTGATTTTATCCCGAGTATGCATCCATAAATGATAGCAATTCATATGCAACCATCTCGTCCACAACTTGATAGATTCTTGGCAGAGGTAAGTTGTCTTCAAGCAAGCTTTATTTAGATCGGAGTAGTCAATACAAGTTCGCCATTTCCCATTGGATTTCTTGACCAAGGCCGGGTTGGATACCCATTCGGGGTAGGTTGCGTCACGAATAAAACCATTCACCATCAATTAACCCACTTCTTCTCTTAGTGCTTTGGACCACTCAGGTCCTAGGTTGCACCTTTGCTTCTTTACTAGCATATAATTGGGATCAATGTTAAGTGCGTGGCATGCAATCTTTGACGACACCCTGCACATATCGAAATATGTCCAAGTGAATACATCCAGATTGGTGCGAAGAAATTTGATGAGTTTAAGTCGCATCTTGTTTCCATGATGTGATCCAATTTTCAAGACCCATGTTGGATCATCCATCTCAGCTGGGACAGACACCGTCAGTTCTATCGGTGCTGCCCATTCCTCCGCTGAACTCTCCATGATGCCCGTTCCTCCCCTGAACTCTTCTTTCTAGGGTCCAAAGCCCTATCGAATCGGCTATGGTCCCCAAGCCAGGACAGCTCAATAGTTTTTATTCGATATGTTCATGAATGTGGAGAGTTCTCCCCATATTCTTCCCCTTTTCCCTTCTTTTAAACTCACGTATCTTCGCGATATAGAAATTCCCTAGCATCACTTTGGTCTCCTTTGATTACTCCAACTCCATTCTCCATTGGGAATTTCATAGTTAGGCACCATTGGGCGAAAGAAATCTTGAAATCAACTAGGGTAGGCCGACCTAAGATAGGCGAAGATTTCATCTATGATCACAAAGATTTGGATGAGGGTGACTCTTCGGTCGCCTTCTCCGAGTTCTACGGCTAAATAAATTCTTCCAACGGGTTATTTGGGTTCACTGGTGACTCCCTGGATCTTTATCTAACAAGGAGATACATCTTTCATACCGATCTTCATCTGATCAAAGGTTTGTTTAAAAAGGATGTTCATAGAACTAACACTGTTTGCTAATACTCGCCGGGCCATGGTGGGTCTGATTCCTACTGTCACGACCATGGGGTCGAGAGTTGAAGCTTCTATCCCTTTAGTTTCTCGATTCTATAATAATATGTCATCATTCAAGGTTCTCTACTGCTTGGCAGGGGTTCCACCTTCGATCTCAAACCATGAATCTTTCAGAGTGTGCTCTAGTGAGCTCGCATACCGCTCCATTTCTCCCCAACCCTTCTTTATGGGATGGGCCACTCCATATATCATTCCAACGATAAACCTTTTGTCAGTCTATTTGGGTCCCACTTCGCTTGTTCCTGCTCGACTCCCTCGATGTGTAAGAGCCTGAGGCGCTGTGGGTTGATCACGATTCTATGGTTTTCTTCACATACGGTTGAAGCTATTTTTTCGAATCAGCTCCTCAATCAAATTCTTTAGGCGATGACACTCATTCGTTTTGAGACCATATAGCTCATGGAAGTGGCAGTACTTTCTGAAACTCTTTCGCTGTTCAGTTGCTTCCATTTTAGGCAACTTCTTGTACTCTTCCATCCCCTATGTCGCAAGATGGATATTTTCCGAAGTATCATTGAGTGGGCTATATTCTTCGAGCCTCAAACCTTTGAGTCGCTTGTTGCATTCATTTCGCTTGTTAGAGTTCTGGTTCTTCCTTTTTTGATTCCCAATTTTTCTACGATCCTCTCAATGGTCTAGGAGGTATTTATGTCTTGGTTTGCTGCCATACCACTCAGCCCAATGTTGGTTGGTTGTAATTTAGCAGATTTTCTTTCTAATTCCTATGCCTCTTCCAATCTCAAATATTGGCTCGCCTTTTGGTTGAAGTCCTTCTGAGTGGTGGGTTGTTTTATTTTGATCCATTTCCCATATTCAGTTTTGAGGTGGAAAGCACAGACCGAGGCCATGGAAACCATATTCTCATTTGGATTACTTACTTTAGTCACTGCGGTGTTGAACCGATTCACGAAGAATTACAGAGATTCACTCTGTCTTTAGAATAAGCTGGATAAGGACATCACACCTTTTGGTTGAGCCGTGTAAAGTCTAAATTGATCGAGGAATCTTGTTGCTAGCTGATTGAAGGGAGAGATGGATTTTGGAGAAAGCTTGGTGAACCACATGGAAGGATTCCCTCTAGGAAAATCAAGAAACATCACATCGGATAACATCCGTAGCATTTGCTCCGACACCAACTATACTTATACAAGTGGGGTTTTTGGTCTCTCGTTCCACCGTAAGACAAAATAATTAGCATAGTGAACTTTTCAGGGTACTCTAATTTAGAATGTCATCAATAAAGGGAGTCCAACATAGAGCAGATCCTCATTTGTAATTCCTTCTATCTTTACTTTCATCCATTAGTCGCTTGACCATGTTCGTGTTGTGTGCCACAGACGTTTGGTAATCTACGGGTTGGCTGTCAGTGACTACACCAACTGTTTGATTTTGCAAACTATCTTGATAGATGGGCTGAAGCCTAGGCTCCCCTGTCTTTAGTAGAGCCAATCCCTTAGGGTTCCGTTAGCATGCGGTTGGTCTAATATGGGCAGTTTGGATCTCCTTGGTGTTATTGAATGCACTGATATTTCCTTTTAATTTATCATCGTCAAGTCACTCACTAATTTTTGAGTCAGAGAGATCAATAATTATATCTTCCCGTGGGGTTTTCACTCATAGATTCAACTTTGCAGCTGCTTGCCTCGCAGTTGGTAGAGTGTTTGCATTTTCTTCTATATTAATTCCTACGGTTCGACCCATCACTGTTTTCTGCTATTGCTTTCCGTTTCTCCTGTTTGAGCCAGAGGCAGAAGAACTTTCTTGTTCTATGGCAGCCCTGGGCTCTGTCATGGTTCTTGGAGCAGCATGTGACTGTAAGGTCAATAGAGAATTCAATTTTTCCATAAGAGCTCTTTGGTTGTTTTCCATCTTCTGCTTAATTTCATCAACCATTTTATTTGATTTATCTCTAGTGAAAACTTCATGCTGAATAGAGGATACCGACACCTGATCTCCTATGTTGGCACCATTGACTTCAATTGTTGAGGATTGTTCTCTTCTTCAGTGATTACAACTCCTATGGATCTTCTTGAAGCAGTTCTCTATGCCACCGATTCTTAGCAGCAGATCTTTTAAGCAGAGATTGAGGATTTAACTTTTGAACCTATCTGATCCAAAGTAGATAGCTAGATTTAAGCCTGGATTCAGTTTTCCTAGTAAGGGAACTAAAATGTTAACCCAAAAAATGGATTAACATCCTGGATTAAGTGTTCAAGCTCTATTTATTAAGGCAAATAAAATATAGGCAAAAGGAATAGTAACTTGCAGGTAAAGTAAAGAGACAAGAGATTGTAGGATCGATTTCACCCTAGAGGGGGGGTGAATAGGGTGATAGTGTAAATTATAAAAATTAATCGCGGAAGCTTATAAATTAATTTCAATTCAGATCACAGAATAGCAGCACAGATATCGCAGAATATAAATAACAGAAAAAAACAGAACAACACAGAATTTACCCAGCTTCGGCAAAACCCTGCCTACGTGCTGCCCCCAAGGTTTCTACTAGAAATTAGATAGTCCCTCGCTTACACATGTAAACTCTCCATACCCGCTATTGACTAATCTAACTCTACGCTCAAAACCTTGCCACAACTCAACCACCGAGTTGCGAATTCTCAAGCTACGCCGCGTAGCTTGTCCCCTAGTCACACGACTAGAAATAACAACGGTTTAAAGTTTAAAAACAAATTTAAATAGAAATTTAAAAATAAAAACCCTAATTAAAAAAATAAAATAAGCTATAGCCTCTTTTAACAAACAAGGCCCCTTTTATAAAACACGCCGGCCCAATTGTTTTCTTTAACCCGAATCTCTTTTATTTCCTTTGTGATAATGTCAGCTTGTTCTTCCTTCTGAAATTAGGGCTTCGGCTCTTGTTTGTTCCTCTTCCTTCAATAAATTAGGGCTTTTAAAGAATCGAAGATGCCGATATTATATTAATCGATCAAATTTGTGATTTTCGTCCTTTGCCCTGTCGATCGACTGCCTCCTTGTACCTTGCTTCGGCTACTTCGATTGATCGAGTTCGATTACAATTTTGGTGAGTACTTTATTCCTTTTGCTTTCTGATTTAATGCTTGAACTCAATGGAATAATTGCCGATGATGATTAGGGTTTTTATAGGATTTGATTTCCTATTTTTGCGTTCGTATATGTTGATTTGAATTTGTCTTCGCCCGTTCGATTATGCTTGGATGCTTGGGATTGATCTGACTTTTTCAATTTCGTACTTTTGATGCTTGGCACTCATAGTTTTGATTTGTGACTTGGTTAATTTTCTTGTCTATCACAGTTTCGAATCCATTTGACTTCGGCTTGGTTTTTGACTTGTTCCAACTTATCCACGGCTTCAGCTCCGATCATATTTCTGTGGATTTTATTCTCATGGTTTCACGAAAAATAAATAACCACTACACTTTGAAACTGCTCCTTGACTTGTGTTCACTGTGGCACTGTGTCACTGTGTTTGTTTATGCGATTCCATGATTTTGGTTTAACTTTGTACCATTGACTTGATATTCTTAACTGCCTGTATTTGTATCATCCTGGACTTGCACGGCTTCAACTTGAATATGTTTTGACTTTGGTGAAGTGGTTATCGCCTCTGTATATTTTTATTGTCTCTGTCCATTGGGCTGCACACTTGCTCGATTTTACTTGCTGTTCACAGCCATTATATCTTTACTGCCATGTTGTTGCGTTTGTTGAATTCACTACTGGTCTCTGTCCTGTGCACATTGTCGCCTTAGTCCTGTTGCATGCATTGTTGATTTGAGTTGCACTGTACTTTAGTTGTTGGCATTGCTTTGTCTCGACTTTATTGGTGCATTGTTGCTGTAGCTTTTTGAAGCTCGAGTTTCTTAGCTCTGTTCGCTGGTCTTGATACTTGCAGTTGTATCACTTGATATTCATTCCTGTAGTTTGCATTCATGTACTTGCTGCTATGTTGGTGGCAATCTTGTGTAAGTGCTTGTGTCATCACTTGTTTGCGGTGACATTGTGGTTTGCATTGAGCATTTTGTATGCTTGAAACTTTGGTTTTACAGTTGCACTTGGTTTTGTTGAGTTTGCACTACTTCACTGTATATTTAGGTTGCTGTGCACTTTTGTGCTTTGAGTCAGTTTCGTTGTTTTAGTTTCATTGTTGCTGTGTTATCATCATGTTGGTTTGACTTGAACTCGATTCACTTGAACTGTCACTGCTTGGTGGTCATGTGCCACTGCTGAGTCTTTGGTGCTGTAATATTGGCTTGTGACATTCATGTTGCAGTCCATATTCTTTTGATCACTTGATTTTGCATTTATAGATTCCAGTTGCATTCATTGGTCATTATTTCTTGTGTGCTGGTTGAAGTTCTGATGCCTTTGGTTTGAACCATGCTTTGATTCATTTGCATTGTCACTGAGTTTATTTGAAGTTGTTTCACTGGTGGCCTATGTACATGCTTCACTGCATCTTGTCTTGTATCACTTGTGTCACCATACCTGTTATACATGCAGCTGAATCATGCCTGAAGTCGTTGCCTTGTTTCACTGTCCACCTGTATCATGCTTGGCTTTGTGTAGTTAATGTTGTACACTATCTTGTGCATTGCCCCATTCACTGTTGCTGTGCAGTTGCTATGCCTTGCTTAGTCTCTGTTCTTTGTTCATCGGTCAATGCTTGGTCATTGCACTGTTGAACTTGATTTACTTCATGTATGGCTGTTCTGATTTGTTGAAGCTTTGAAATGTTTCATTGTTTCATGCATTATTGATGCATGCAGTTTTGATTTGTCGAAGCTTTGCATTCTTCAAGTTGCCTTGTGTTGAATCTAGTCTCAAAACACGGATTTGACCTTGTGCTTGTGTCGTGATTTTCAATGTTATTGCACGTGAGTTGAACCCGGTTTTTCATTTGGGTTTGACCTGTGCTCACCTGTCCCTGTAAAACAATCAAGTGTATATATCGGCGTGCACGGCCTTGTGGCATATACAGTAATACACTGTGTATGTCACAAGTTGTTCGTGTATGATGAATTCAAATATGAATGATGACGAACAACCCAAATAACTGAGGCAAAAATTATTTTCAAAAACCATATTTTATTTTATATTGCAAAAATATTTCTTTTTCAATTTTACTGCGTTAGTGAATATTTTTGCAGATTGCTCAGATGCTGGATTCTAAATGGAATAAAGTTGAAGATAAATACGAGTGTGAGTGATATGTAGTGAGGTCAACTGTAAATATGAAATTGTGTAAATATGAAATTGTGATGTATTGTAATCAAAGTTGTATATGTATAGTGAGAGCTTGAATTTGTACTATTCAAAATTGTAATAAATATTTGTTTGAATAAAATATTCGTTTGAATTCAAATTCCGTGTTATTTATTTTATTCAGCAAATATTTATTTAATCTGTGAAAAATAAAATAGTACATTAACAAATACATTTAAACGAATGTATATATGTTTATTATCATCAAACAAAAATCATATAAGCGCATATTCAACAGAGATTTTTACAGTGGTTCGGTGTTAATGAAGCCTACGTCCACTTTATAACTTTTTTATTGACTGACTGCTGTTACAAATTGAATTTGATTACAATTTGACTGAACTTCTTGTTTAGATCAAGTCACAAGTGCAAGAGTTTATTGGAGAATCACAATAAACTCCTAGATGACTATTGTTGAGAGGAGAAGAGTGAAGAATTTTTTTGCAGAGTTCTAGCAGCCAATCTTGAAGATCCCCTTTAGGTTGTAGATAGGTGAGTATTTATAGGGATTGGAGAGCTATTGGGCTAGGCCACTTTGCTAGAAGCTTACATTTGAAGGTACGAAGATGCTTCAAAAGTTTCACAACGAATCGACCTTATATGATGGATCGCTAGCGATCCATGCAATTAGAGTATTTTTAGCTCATTTCATTTGGATCAAGTTCCTTGCCTTGTGTAGATGCTCTCTATGTAATTTAGTAACTAGTTGCCTTGTTTTGATGGTGATCCGTATATAGATTGCATTGAACTATGACTGGAATCAGATAAATGCCCACTTCTTGATCTAGCTTGCTTGGAATATCATGAAACTTAGTAGGCGTCCATGGAAATGGTAATGCTTCATGATCAAACAAGAATGGAGACCCATGAGCAATATTTATGGGTGATGGATCGCTAGCGATCCATCCCCTAAGGCTATTTTCTATTTTTGTCTTGATCTTTCATGGTTCCTTCTTCTGATCCTTGTAGTTGATTCTTGAGTCATTTTGACTTGATGTTCTAACTTCCACTGAATTGGGTTAAAAGCTTGGATGACGCTATCAGTAGTTACATTTAAATTCAATTTAAATGCACATCGATATCATATATCGTTATGCACTAATTTAACTTTTATATACGTGCTATTTTAAATATTGATTCAAATAAATTAAATAAAATTCTATAATTAATATTTTACAAATATCAGTTAATTTATAATAATAGCAATTAAATTTAATTCCGTTGTATTTGGAGTATTCAACATTGCGGTTGTGTGGCTCATAGGCGTAAATTCACTCAGCGATTAAGATCGAACAATTCAAATATTAATGTTCATATGTCATTTTAGCTAGTGGTATGACAATTTAGTCGGACTTATCGGTTACACAGTTTCAATAAAATCCAATTTTGCTATTTTAAGTGATCCTCGGTAATGACAATTATTTACACCAATTCTCTACGTCAAAACTATATCACATTAGGGCTTACAGAATTTGGTATTGGTCAAAATTCCACTATCATCCACACTCAATTTGTATAGTCAAAGCTCAAGGCCCTTGGTTCAATAATAACATATTTTATTAATCGAACTACACTGATTAGAGACTTTGACTTTGGGTTGATTATAGTTGATCGCAGTACTAACCTCATATAACTGATAGACGAATTCTCTATTGAATAATGTTTTACTTCCCATGCTTTAACTTAGACTTAACTATATCCATTCGATGGATATCGTGCCACGATTTAACTATAATCAAGGTGGAGTTTCCATATTAAAGTTCAATAGTATTCTCAAGTAGAGAGAACCATGTAATATTATCACATTGATATTTTCTATTTGACCTTAGTGATATTAATTAACAGAAAACTATCGACTGATTCATTCCATAGTTATCCAATAACTCTCAATATGTAACCTCTTTTCCCTGGTATCCATGAGTAATAAACTGCCTAACATTTGGAGAGCATTACATATCCTAATCTCAAAGGATCCATCGATAATCAGACTCGATACATCTTATGTTAGAATATTTAAATAATATGTTTATTATACTATGATAAATTGCTCATAATTACGATAGATAGTAACTACTATCACAAAACATACCATTTATAGATTTTTATGAAATATAATTATATGAATAATTAATCAATATGACACATTATAACAAGTATATAATAGAAAGAAAACACCTAATATTTGGAATGAGATTTCTTCACAGAGTTATTAATTTACAATAAATTACAGAATTTCCCTTAAGCATACCCCTAACTCTATCAATCTCTCACTTAAGGTTTTGAACAATTGTGAAGTCTCAATCCCATCTTTCAATTAGTTTGACGAGAACCAACCAAGCTAGTCCCTTCGTAAATGGATCTGCTATGTTGTCCTTGGTACCTACTCTTTGAATCACGACCTCTTTCATCTCAACAAGTTATCTAATTACATTGAACTTTCGTAGAATTTATCTTTTATTCTTATACGCTCTAGGCTCCTTTGCAATCTACATTGCCTCGTTGTTGTCACAAAACCATGTCATAGATTCTCCATGATGGGAATCACTCCTAGCTCACTTATAAATTTATGAATCTAGACTGCTTAATTAGTTTCTTCGTTCAGGGCGATGCATACGACCTCCATCGTGGAATCATCTACCGTTTCTTATTTGGATCTTTTCAAATAATGGCCCCACCATTTAGAAAAATATATATAACTTGACATAGACTTACTATCGTTGATACCAATCTAAAAGCTAGAGTCTGTATGCCCCTTTATAAGGAGGTTTCCATTCCCATATATAAGGAATAAGTCCCTACTATTTCTTAAATACTTTATTATAATTTTATGACAGTCCAATATTTTTCTCAAGATTGAACTGGTATCTGCATACGGATTCTAATGCATATGCCACATCTAGTCTAGTACATAACATGGCGTACAATATGGGACCAACTGCTGATACATACGATATCCTCTTCAAATGTACTTTTTGCTTATTAGTCTGAGGAGCATTCTTCTTAGAAAGGAAAATTTCAGATTGCATCGAAATGTTTCCGCACTTGGAATTTTCCATACCGAACCTTTTCAATATGGCATTTATGTACAAAGATTAGGACAGTCCTAACAACCTCTTAAATCCACTCTACATATCTTTATGCCTAGTATACAAGCTACTTCTCCCAAATCCTTCATCGAGAAAATCTTGAAAAGCCAAGCTTCTACCGATTGCAACAATGAAACTTCACTGCTAATCATAGTAGACCATCGATGTAAAAAACTAAGAAACGATAACATTTCATTGTTTCCTTAGATATACACACACCGTCTCTGTATTTTGATAAAAAGCAAACCGTTTGATTGCCTTAACAGAAAACTAATCCCAAATCCTTGAAGGTTATTTAGGTCCATAAATGGATCTTAACAACTTGCAAGCTTTGCACTCACTCCCCTGACCTTAAACCCTTGGGCTACGACATATAAACAGTCTTTTATAAATCACTGTTTTGAAATGCCATATTTATTTCCATTTTTCATATTTCATAGTCATAGAATGCAACAATAGTTGGCATTATCCAAATGGACTTAAGCATTTCTACAGGAAAAAAGGTTCATTATAATCTACACCTTGAGTTTGACAAAATCCTTTGGCAACTAGCCTTGCTTTGTAAGTCTCCAATTGTCCATTTTCATCTAGCTTTTTCTTAAAAATCCATTTGCAACCGATGGGTATTATCCTCTTGGGTATGTCAGTCAAAGTCCGTACTTTGTTTTCATACATGGAACCCATTTCAGATTTCACAAATCCAATCCATAGAGTATAGTCTTTACTCTCCTATGCTTGTTGGAATGAGAGAGGAGTGTCATCATCTAAGATGTAGTCCTTCTTCTTGTCATCTACCAAAAAACCATAGTACCTCTCTAGCGGACGATATTTCCTATTAGACCTTCTAATAGGTTGCATGTTTTCATATAAGGGCGAATTGGGTTCTCCCACTAGTTTAATCTCTGTGTTAGACTCTCAGATCCCATCCAACTCTACAATGCCGCTGCCAATATCCTTTGATAGAAATTCCTTTTCTAAAAAGAAGACATATTGAGAAACAGTAACCTTTTGTTCCTCGGTATTATAGAAATTATATTCCACAGAATTCTTAGAATATCCTATGAGTTTACATAATATTGATCTTGCCTCAAGTTTATTGGGACAAACATTCTTAACATAGGTTAGACGACCCTAGTCATTCTAATGTTTGAGGTAGGATTTCTTTCCATGCCACATCTCATATGGCTCTTAGGCGTAGTCTCATGGGTATCAAATTCAACATTTATGCTCTGGTTTCTAGCGCGTATACAAGAGAGGTAACTCTGCTTTACTCATCATAAAACGAACCATATCTAATGTAGTTCGATTCCTTTGCTCTGAAACACCACTGTGTTATGGAGTTAGGGTAGAGTAGCCTATGAGATAATCCTATTATCTTTTAAGTATTGTTGGAGCTCTGTCCAACATGCTCACCTTCTTGACTAGTTCAAAATATTTTGATCTTACGGTTTATCAGATTTTCAACCTTATTTTTACATTCAATGAATTTCTAATAGACATCAGATTTGTTCTTCACAAGATACATATATCCTAGTCATGACATGTCATCCATAAAGGTTATAAAGTATGAAGAATTATTTTTAGTAACTATAAGCATTGGGCGACATACATCAGTATGTATGACATCCAAGTGTTCTTTAACTCTTTCATTGCTCCTACTAAAAGAGTGCATGGTCATTTTTCCTTTAATACATAACTAACACGTATCAAATGATTCAAAATCAATCAAGGATTGGAAACATACGGTTTTCAATATGTGTAGTCGCTTCTCACTTATATGACCTAGCCTACAATGCCAAAGACAATGATTATTTATGTCAACATTAAAAGAATTATTCACAACACAGACATAATTAGTATTTATCACATAAATAACACTATCCAAAACACTATTGCAAAGTTTAGTTCATGTTCAACAAAATGTTCATAATATTATTAACACGATGAAATGTATATCCAGTCTCAGCCAATCTAGAAGAAAAAATTATATTGCAAATAAATTTCTTACATAAGAGCAACTATTTAAAAATCAAATCAATTCATTTGGCAAACAAAATGATAACCTCCAACCACCGTTACATTTACCAAAGATCCATCAACAACTTAAAGATTCATTTCCTCCTTCACCATATAACACTCGTTCCTAAGCCCCTACAATGAATTACATATGTGAGTACTAGATTCGGTATTTGAAACCGAATATAATTTATCGATGGGAAAAAAATTTGAATCACAAATATACCTGCAAAAGTAATAGAACTATTCTTTTTCTTCTCTTTGACAATCTTCATGTACTCAAGATAGTTACGTTTCGAAAGACCCTTTTTATGATAGTGATGATACACACCCTTATCAGCTTGATAGTGTTCTTATTCTTTTTATTAATCATTTTCCACTTCTTAGAACCATTCGAAGATGATTCCTTTCCCTTAACTGCAAGAACCGCACCCTAATCCTTGGATGAAGACTCGATTGACCTTAATATATTGAGTAGCTCCACAAGGCTTACATTCAACTGATTCATATTACAGTTTAATATGAATGGATCCAATCATGTAGTAAGAGACACTAGGATAAGACCCACATTTTTCTCATTGCCTATCGTAACATCCAATTGAGAAAGTTTATTAATATATCTATTCATCATTAAGATGTAATCATCCATTTTCATGCCCTTCAACATTTTCATGTTAAAATGTTTTTTCATAAGTTCGTACCTTGCGGAATGAGACTATTCCCCAAATAAAGACTTCAGGCTATCGAAGATCTGATGGACATTCATGTTTTCATGTTGTATTTGCAACTATTTGTTTAACATAGACAACATATAAACTTGGACGATCTCTAGGTCCTAGATATATTTGCTGTAGGCTAAAATTAGTTCATGTCTGCAATATCAGTGGGTTTCCTTTAGAGGTCCAATTATTGATAACCATAGATGTTCATACATCAGTGCAACCTTAATTTCCTTTAACCAGTCTATATAGTAACTTAGTGAGTTTGTCATTTTTAGAAAATAACTTTGGTGTAGACATGTTCTGCAAATTTGATTTAGTAGATTAGGACATTAATTTTGTAACAACTCAGATTTTTTGAGATGGTTAAATAAAATAATTAGCGAATTAAATTGGAGAATTTAAATCATTAATCTTGAAATTTTATTCTTGTATAAAAGATGATTTATTTAGAATGATTAATTCTAAATATTATAAAATTAGAAAATGATGGAATTTTCAAAGTGTTAGAAATTACTTTAAAATCATTATTTGGATTTTATTTCAAGTATGATAACTAAATTTAATTAGTGTTTAAATGGGTTTTTAAATTAAAAAGTGTAATATTCTCTTTTAGATCATTATTGGAATTGGCTTTGGTTAAATACTTAGGCTTTTTGATTCATAAAGCTATAAGTAAATAAATATGAAATGGGTTTTATAAGGAAATAAAAGATAAATAGTTCTTTAAAAATAAAAAAGGTTTATTTTCTTATTATGTTGTCCTTTAGCCCAAATCCATTTTGCCAAAGAGAAATACTCCTTCTCAATTAACTGTATGTTCAATTACAATATAATGAAAACAGAAATTTAGAAACTAAGTATCCCTCTTCAACCCTAAGTGAAAGATTGAGGATCAAAATAGAAATAAATTGGTAATAAATCCAGTAAAATTAAGGTAACGTTCTCTAGTTCTATTCCAACTTTTAGATGGCTCAATTTTAGTTTTTACGTGTTTAATTGGGTTGCTCTTTGTTTGCGTTTGAGTTATTTTCAAGGGTTTTTCTGAAATGAAGAGTTTGGAAAATCAAATTGAGGATTCAAGGTGAATTAATCACTCATAAACCCTATCTCTATATCTCTTGTAATATGGTGTTGTAATTTCATATTGAATGCTTAAGAATTAAAATGCTAATTTTGGTGGTTTCTATAGTTACAAGTTTGGACTACTTACTCTGTTAAAATACTTACTGTAAATCGGTTTCAAACCCTTTTCTATGTTCAAGTGCTTTGATTACTTTTTTATGATTGCATGTGTGTTTTCAGAGCTTATGTAGCAATTATAAGTCGTCGGAATGAACTATAGTCACATTGGAATCAATATATGTCGACGGTGGGGGAAAACAGGACCTAGAACTTACGTTCCACGTACCCCACTGGTCGATTGACCACATAGATTGGTCGACCAGTAGATCGACCTTGTACGATTGGTCGATCGGTCGACAACCTAGAACATGAGTTCCAGGTTGTTGCGTTTCCATACCATTTTGTTGCTTCAGCCCGATTTTACGTAGCCTCCTTTTGATGTTTTTCCAAGTGATTTGCTTGATGATTTTCTGAGTTTGTTTCTTTGATTTTGATGATTTTTTATTCAATGATTAGTGAAGTTGCTTATATACAAATCTATTTAATACATATAGTTTAAACAAAGCAATGTGGTAAAAGATAGTTTATTATAATATATCGATTTCAAAACTAAGTTTTATATAAATTCAATTCCCTTTTATAAATGATTTGAATAAGTAAATTATATGTATATATTATATATAATGAGAATTATTTGTGGGTTTAAATGAAGGAATTTGGAAATATAGATCTATATTATTTAGTAGTACATCTACATACAGCTTTTGAAATATAGGTAGTTGAAATATATGGCTTTTATGGGATTTTGCAAAAACTAAAGCTATATATAAATATGTTTTGATATCTATTCGGACTGATAGTATATATTTTACCAAATGACAAATATATATATATAGTGGAACAATAATAGAGTTTATGGACTTTAAAATGTGAAGTTTAAAAGAAAATTTATAAATCAAGTGTTTTAGAAATCATTTTGTATATGTTAAAAGTATATTATTTACTTTCAAGACCTTAAACTCTATTTTGGGTTTTATAGAGTTTAGCCTTTGGCTATTTTCTATGCTATTTGGGCATTTTGTGTGATTTTTTGGGTTTATTGCTTTCTTGTAATTTCTGCTTTCTTTTGAATGAGAAATTTAATAAAATGATTTAGCAACACAAGTGGTATGGAACATTTGTATTACTTTATAGGTTAATTATTGGACTTGTTCGATTGAATATTTTAATCGAGTGGGATTACAATCGCTTGGTAAATATTTAAGTATTGCAAAGTGGTTATGGGATATTGGGCGAAACTCGTTTTCTTATTAATCGAAAATGAATTACACTTATCTAGTGGAGTTTACTAACATCTAGTAAAGAAACAAGTAAACCCAAGTGGTTATGGGACATGTGGTCATTACTTGAATGATTACTATTTGAAGGTATATAATGCTTATTTTTTTGACTTTTCATGCTCGTCCTTGGGTGGTCAATTTATGCGGATTTATAGGTTTTTAGGCCCATCTTGAGATACTTGTTTATAAGCGAGTTATGACTGGTGAAACACTTGAATCTTGGGTTGGCGCACAAAGTGTGTGTCTCTTGTGAAGATTTGCGAAGTGCTTATCTATATTGCTAGCTTATGAATTTATCTTGCGATGTGCTTGTCCTATTCGACGTGTAATTGCACGTCAATCTATCTTAACACGTGAAATGCGTGACTACTACTGTAGCTTACGAAGTGATTGCTTTTGGTTTGATTTGCGATGTGCTTATCTTTGTGGTTTATTATTGGTGACTTATTCTTATAATAAGTCATTTGAATTTTGGCTTGCTTTCAAGTGATCTCTTATTTTCTAGTATTGACCCGCCGTACACAAGCTCATGTGTTCTTGAGTTTTCAATTTGTATTCCTTAAAGCCGTATTTAATGTGATTGTCGTTGATGTGCATGAGGAGTTTTAATGACATAGTGATTTGATTCTGTTGCCTTTTTATTTGCATATGGAATATGGTATATAGTTATTATTATGCCTTGTGTTTTATGAAAATTTATTAGCGAATCATTATTGGTGAGACCATTTTACATTCAGTGTGATACATTATTTGGATTTAGACAATTTTGATGTTATGCATGCCTATTATTAATGTTCTCACCTTTTTGGATATTTAAAGATAGTCTGACCCATTTATTTTATAATACTCAGGTCAGACAGAGACTTGACAGGTACATGGACTCAGTGACTTTGGATTTGGGCTAGCTAAAGTAGCTATATGTAGTAGTATCTTTTTGATAGAGTTCCTTTTTTATGTTAGCCTTATTTGTAGATTTGTGCTATACTTGGCTATTGTATTGACTTGAGATGACTTGTATATTCTTTTAGACCCGTCACAGTTCATGCAAGTATATATTTGTATATGTACATTTTGTAGACTTACATTTTAAAGAAGTAATTGACATGTTTCATTTTCGTTACGATATTTGATTCTGTGCTATATATTATATTGTGTATTGTTCTGAGTTATATTAAACCATGTATTATTGTTTTGCGCTTGATCAGATATGTCGAAATATAGCTTGAAAGAATAGAAAGAAAAATTTAGTCATTAATTCAACATATCAATACACGCCCAAAGCAATAATATGAATGGTCGCTCCTAACCAGCCTTATTCTCTGTATTACTCGACAATTTTTTTTTAATATTCTTGGGTAATATGGGTATAAAGGTGGGGTGTTACACATTCATAGTAGATGTTTTTATGATTTAATTAATTAATTAATATTTTATTTTATTCAGTTAGAAATTTTAAGTTGAATATGTATACTATAACTTTTGTGAATATACACATATATCTTAATACATATGTATTATATCATTTATTAATTCACATTTAATTAATTAATTTAATTAAAAAATTTTATTCATTATATTTTATTTTGAAACTCATATATACATACATCACCTTAAATATTTTAAGATAATGTAACATATAAATCAATATATATGTAATTTAATTTTATTGATAAACGATTTAATTTATGAATATGATTAATTTTTTATTATTTTTTAATTAAATTTTAAATTTCCAAAACAATTTTGAAATTATTTTATAACATTTATCAAATTTCTGCTTGTTTTAAATTTAACCTCTTAAATTTAAAATTTTATTTTAATTTCAAAACGGATTTTGAAAGAATAGACCAAGGCCCAATTTTGAATTGGGACTTTCATACAACAGGCAACCTACGGGCTTACCTCACCTTTTGGACCGGACCGATAGCTAGGGAGGGCATGGTACTTAATTATCCAAACCCAGCCTAGATATTAATTTTGTGGAAACGCTACTAAATGGGTATGCTTAATTAGTCGGCACTAATTCTGCTATTTTAGACTGCAGGGGCTATTAGATTCCGATACCATTGTTGGATTCGGGCCAATACACAATGGGTTAAATAGGTGAATTTCAATTTTTTTTAACCATTTTGGACCTTATTGGGCCTATGAAGTCTGTTACCCCGCCTTTTTTTCAAGGCCGGGGTATCAACAAATCGTCTAGAAAGGATGGATATCAGGATTGGAGATCGATTGGTAATAAGGCTGTGATCGATATGAAAAAAATTTGACCGAGCTCCAATCAAGACGGGATTGATTGGGAATGATGAACAAGGCTAGGAAAGACCAATTTTCAGATTTCAAGTCAATCGGAGTTCGTATGCTCGAGATACGATCGATGCAAATCAAAAGGATCAACTTCACCCATATCCATCACGTTCGTATCGATCAGAGGCTATCTTCTTCGTATCCATCATGTTCGTGTCGATCCAATATGGCCTTCTTTGTATCCATCATGATCATATTGGTCCAATTAACCTTGCTTCGTATCCATCATACTCATATCGATCCAAGTTAGCTCATTTCCTATCCGCCAAACACCTCTGCTTCGTATCCATCTAGAATTGTACTCTTCGTATCCATCCATCCATCCTCGAATTGATGCGCATCCATCATCTTTGGCTTGTTCGCATCGATTAACCAACTTCATTTTATATCCATCAAATTCAAACCAGGCCGCTACTTTGTATCGATACGAACATAGCCATTGCAATCAATATGAACGGAGCCATTGAAATCGGTATGAACAGGGCAATTACGATCGATACGAACAGGGCCAAACTGGATTGATATGAATGAGGCTTATACATAGGAAAGACTCAATCATTCGGCATGAAGAGTGGAGAAATCCAAAAAATCTGCATCACGTCAACTAACAAGCACGTAACCAGATCGATACGAATGGAACGATACGAACGACATCCATTCAAATTGAATAGCCATTGAGAAGTACAAACTTGCATGATCATAAATCAAAATCTACAAGTCCAAAGGCTACCAAATTTTCACAGGAGCTTATGCACAACCATAAGAATGTTCACGATCGATCCCGACTCGATTAAGTAAGATTTTGGTCGTCGAATCTGTTCGTATCGATCATGGATCGAGTTGAAATCACTCGGGATTGATCACGTGGACCCACCCACATAAGAGAAGGAGTCTTTCGAGATTGGGGTGGGATATTTGTAGCTTACATCTATAAATAGCAGTCCAAGAGCTCCAGAAAGGGGATTATTTGGTTCTTCTACGCCGCTACTTTGCCGAACTCCATTGTGATTCGATTATTATCAGCAATACTCTTGTAACCAACGAGTGATTATCAATAAAATATCAACTCTTCACTGTGGACGTAGGCCGGAAGTAGCCGAACCACTATAAACCTTATGTCTTTACTGCATTCCTTTTAAATTTTGAGTGTTCTCCACATTTATTTTCTCTACATATTCGCTATCTATGATCTATGATTGTAAATGGGTGCTTTCATCGGCATTCAGGTGTTTGTGACCAATTTTGGCGCAAACATTTTGGTGTTTTCACTAAGAATTGAACTCGGGGTTTCTAAAACTTGGATTTCAAATTTGAAAGCTTGAAGGCTTAGATTTGGAAAGCTATGGAAAGGCAATCGGCAAGAAGACAAAGGATTGAAAGAAGTCAGCATAAAGAAGTCATGAGGCTTCCTTGGGAGCAAATCATGCATCGATCTCCATCAACAGAGATGAGATGGAGACGATGCTCAAGAGACAAGAGGAGATGATGCAGAATATACTTCGACAAGTTGGACAAATTAGAGTGCAGAATCAAGCTAACGCAACTACAGGAGATGCTGGAGATAGGGATCGGGAGCACGGAGCAATCAGAGTTCAAAATGGAGTGGGACCATCCAGTGCAACACTAGAACTAGGGGGCACTCATCCAGAGCATGATCCTATCCCGGGCAGAGTATCAGGTGGAGCTGAGCAACATGGAACGAATGCTCGTCCAGGAAAGCAGATTCCAAGATTCCCTTGTGAGCTCAAAGGGCTTATCAGAGGCAACAGACGAGGACTGTAGCTTGGTGACAGTGGTAGATTGGCAGAGATGGTTAGGCGATCCATGAGAGGCAGATTGGTGAATAGAGACTTGGAGGATGTGAATAGGAGCCCATTTGCTCCTACAATCAAGCAAGCTAGGAACTCGCCGAATTTCAAACTACCAATAATGGAGATATATGACGGGAGAACGGATCCCACTGTTCATTTGACAAGTTACATGAGGCATATGGAAGTACTGGAGGCATCGGAGGAAGTCATGGCGCGATGCTTCCCTTCGTATTTGACGAATATAGCAGCATTATGGTTCAGACAGTTGGAAAGTGGCTCTATTGGCACATGGACGAAGCTGATAGAAAGGTTTATGAGGCAGTTTCGGGTCCACCTAGTCAGACCCAAGAATGTGATGAATCTGACGTCAATGAAACAATGAAAGGGAGAATCGCTTAAAGATTTCTTGACCAGATTCAATGTGGCAGCGGCTTCGGTAGATCGACCTGATCCGTCAATCGTTTTGATGGAAGCAGTTTCAGGAATCGCAGATAATTTAGATTTCAAGGTATCATTGGAACGAGACCCAACGAGGGATCTCGGGGAGTTCTACCATAAGGTGAAAAGATTCCTGAGGCAGGATGCGCTGGCTAAGAGAGAAGGGAGGGAGGCTAAAGATTATGCATTAAGGGGTAGAGGTCCACCCAGGGAGGATCCAAATAAAGATGATAAAGGAAAAAATAAATTAATGACACAGTAGCACTTCGAAAAGGCCACGGAGGGTGTCCAAGTTTTCTTCTTACACAGATCTAATTGAAACTCTGGAGAGGATTTACTTGGATACTCGAGTGCGCCGTCAGTATCGAAAGCCGGCAAGACGGGAACCTTTTGAATACGAGGACAGGCATCGAGAAAGAATTGCCTATTCCATAAGTTGAATGGGCATAATACGAACGATGGCAGACATTTAAAGGATATCGTTGAGGAGCATATAAGGAATGGTCATCTACATCAATATGTAAGGAATCAAGCTGTGGTAGTGGAACGGGAGTGGCCACCACCCACCTCGAACGAGGACAGAAGTAGATCTAGGAATCATCGACTTGTCATCAACTAAATAGATTTATGGATTTGAATGAGTAATAGAATTCGACAAAGCTTTATTAAAAGCAATAGGGGACTGAGGCAAGGAGACCCCCTCTCCCCATATTTATTTTCAGTGGCCATGGAATATTTTTCCCTACAAATGGAAATATACACTCATAATAACATTATACAGCAAATATATAAAATTCAGCCTCCAAATACTTATCTCCTATATGCTGATGATCTTATTATTTGTTACAAAGCTTCAAATTTTGCAATCAGGGGGATGAAAGAAATATTTCAAAAGCTGGAAAGCCTAGCAGGTTTGAAAGTAATGAACAAAAGACAAAATGTTATTTTAATGAGTTCTACATAAATAAAGAACAATTTTGTTCCCTCCTTAATTATGAAGAGAACTATCTACCAGTCAAATATCTTGGTGTGCCACTATCTACAAATGTGATTACAAATAGAGAGTGTGGAGTTCTAGTAACAAAAATAAGAAATAAACTACAAAGTTGGAGCTCAAAATTACTATCCTTTGCTGGTAGGATAGAACTGGTTCACACTATTATAACATCTGTGGTCAGGTTTTGGACACAGACATTTCAAATTCCTAGTGATTTCATTGAAAAAATTGAAAGTGTGTATGCAAACTTCATTTGGAGAGGGGGGGTTCATAAAATATCATATCAAACATTATGCAAACCCAAAAAGGAAGGAGGAGTAGGTCTCAAAAATCTTAGGGACTTAAAAAAAGCATATGCAACAAAACTGGCATGGAAAATTTTAAATGGGAAAGGACTTTGGCTACTTGGATGAGAAGTAGATATTTAAAAGAAAATTTCTGGATTCAAAGAGAGGACCTAAATGCTTCAGGAACATGGAAAACAATCCTTAGAGCTAGAAGTGATGTTAAGAACTTAGTAAAAAGGAAAATTGCAAATGGTAAATGCACGAGCTTTTGGTTCGATCCCTGGCTGAATAATGAGTGTGCTATAAACAAGCTAGGATGGGATAGTTTCAATGCAAATGGAGGGAGAGATTTTATGCTAGAGAAAATTATACAAGGAAAACCATGGTGTCTTCCTTATGACTCCTCAGCTAACCAAATCAAGCAGGAAATACTGAATATTCCATTAAGTGACAACTCAACAGACACTTGGATATGACAGCCTAAAATAAAGATTTCAGCTTGAAAACTGCCTAGTAACATCTGAGGGAAAGAAGCACTGAAATCGAATGGGCGCAAATTGTATGGAACAGAGTAAGCACACCAAAAATGTCACAAACAACTTACAAGGCACTACTAAACCGACTTCCTACAAAGTACAGGCATAAAAAGTGGGAAAATATACAAGACTCGGTTTATGTTTTCTGTAAACAGGAGGAAGAAAATCATAACCATGTTTTTTTTCAATGTGCGTTCACTAGACAAATCCGGGACAACCAAAAATTAGTTCTAAATTGTAATTTACAAGACTGGAAACTAAGTGACATCGCGACTTACCTGACACGAAGCTGGAAATACAAAAGCTTGATGTGGAAAATGGCTTCCATTCCGTTGACTACTTCTGTGTGGCATGTATGGAGAGAAAGAAACAGATGCATTTTCCCAAACAATTGCAAAAATGGACATGCAACTAGCGAAATGATAAGAAGAGATGTTCGAATTATCATGAAAAGAGCAGGGAAACTTACAGATCTATCAATTGCTAAACTAAATGCATTAAAGAAGATGGGACTAGAAGCACATAACACCGAGATTCAGACGACGCAGCCATGGAACCCTCCGTGAAAGTTAGAAAGAAGATTAAGTAGTTTCTTCTATTATTTAATTATCTAGAATGAAATGTAAACCTATCGAACTATATATTATTTGTTTGGGTCGGCCCGACCTTGTTTTGAATTAAGTAATAAAGTTTTACCCATTTTCAAAAAAAAGTAATACAACTCGTAGTAGTACGACTAAATCACTCACACATGTACGAGATCGAGGACAGTCCCTAGGCATGCTTTGAGATGTTGATAAATTGTGTTGCTCGAGTTTATGAAATCCTGTTTTTCTTTTCGCTTTCCTGAAAACTTTAGTTTCTTCCTTGGATATACAGACATTTATTTGGTTTTCCCAGCCTATAAAAACTCTTATTTTGTATGATTGGATTTGGATTAATGTAATAAATAATACAGGTCTTGCGATCACGGTCCCGACCAAAGAGACGAGGCAGTGATCGCAAGTTACGAGTCCCTTTGCCAAGGGCGATGGCATGAACTCGAACAGAATACAAAAAAGTCCTTGGTCAAAGAGCTAAGGCCAGAGAATATAAAAATCCTTGGCTGGAGATCTGAGGTTGGAGAATATAAAAAGTCCTTGGCCGAAGAGCTGACGCCGGAGAATATAAAAAGTCTTTGGCCGGAGAGCCTGGTCAGAGGACATTAAAAGTCCTTGGCCAGAGAACCGAGGCCGGAGAATATGGAAAGTCTTGACCAGAGAGCTGAGATCTGAGAATATAGAAAGTCCTTGGCCGGAGAGCCGAGGCCGAAGAATATAAAAAATCCTTAGCCTTAGAGCCGAGGACGGAGAACATAAAAGCTCATGACCGAATAGTCAAGGTCGGAACAAAATAACACGACCCGGCGAGGTCTATGGATTTGAAATTAAACCCGAAGAGGTCATGGGTTCGGATTTCGGCTTGGGATAAATGGGCCTAGAGCAGTCCTGAACTTGGCAAAGGCCGAGATGCGGTCCCGGATTCGGATATCAACCCAAAAAGATTATGGATTTGGTTATTACTTATTAGATATGATAGATTAAAGCTCGGTCGATGGATTCGGATAACTACGGAATTGGCTAAGGTTGTGGTTACAAGACTTTGAATTGGATTTCGACTCAGAGCAATCGCGGACTTGGCTATGGCTATGGCACTTGGATAGGATGTTTTGGTAATGGATTGGATTATGAATCGGATGGTATGGCTATGGATGGAATATAGACTTCGGATATCGGATTTGGAGCTATTCAAAACACGCCTTCTTACCACAAGACATGTTTTGGGGGGCAAATGTTACCCCGCCTTTTGGTCAAGGCCGGGATATCAACAAATAGGTTAGAAAGGATGGATTTTAGGATTGGAGATCGATTGAAAACAAGGCTGTGATCGATATCATCAAAATTTAACCAAGCTCCAATCAAGGCGGGATCGATTGGGAATGATGAACAAGGCAAGGAAAGACCACATTTCAAAATTTAAGTCAATCAGAGTTCGCATGCTCGAGATACGATTGATGCAAATCAAAACGATCAACTTCATTCATATCCATCGCGTTCATATCGACCAGAGGTAGCCTTTTTTATATCTGTCATGTTCGTATCGATCCGAGGTGGCCTTCTTCGTATCCATCACGATCTTATCGGTCCAATTAACCTCACTTTGTATCCATCGTACTCGTATCAATCCAAGTTGGCTCATTTCGTATTCGCCAAACATCTCTGCTTCATATCCATCCAGAACTGCACTCTTCTTATCCATCCATCCTCGGATTGATGCGAATCCATTATCTTCGACTTGTTTGCATCGATCAACCAACTTCACTTTTTATCCATCAAATCCAAACCAGGCCGCTACTTCGTATTGATACAAATAAATCCATTACAATCGATACGAACAGAGCCAATACAATCGGTACGAATAGGGAGTTACGATCGATACGAACATGGCCAAACTGGGTCGATATGAACGAGGCGTATACATAGGAAAGACTTGATCGTTTGGCATAAAGAGTGGAGTGATCCAAAAAATTATCGCCACGTCAACTAACAGGCACATGCCCGGATCGTTACAAATGGAACGATACGAACGACATCGATTCAAATTGAACAGCCTTCAAGATGTACAAACTTGCATCGATCATAACTCAAAATCTACAAGTCTAAATTCTACCAAATTTTCACATGAGCTTACGCACAACCACAAGAATGTTCATGATCGATCCCAACTCGATTGGGCAAGATTTTGATTGATACAAATCTCGTTCGTATTGATCATGGATCGAGTCGAAATCACTCAGGATTGATCACGTGGGGCCACCATGTGAGAGAAGGAGTCTTCCAAGATCGGGGCGGGATATTTGCAGCCTACACCTATAAATAGTAGTCTAAGAGCTTCAGAAAGGGGATTCTCTAGTTCTTCTACATTGTCACTCTGTCAAACTCCATTGTAACTCGATTATTATCAACAATAATCTTGTAACCAGCGAGTGATTATCAATAAAATATCAACTCTTCACAGTGGAAGTAGGCCGAAGATAGCCGAACTACTATAAACCTTGTGTCTTTACTGCATTCCTTCTAAATTTTGAGTGTTCTTCATATTTATTTTCTCTACATATTTGCTATCTATGATCCATGATTGTAAACGGGTGCTTTCATCGGCAATTGGGTGTTTGTGACCAATTTTGGCCCAAACAAAGTCCAAAGTAATTTAGATCTAATCTAAATAAACTTAAATTAAACAATTATTTTATTTAATTAATTGATATAATGATTTGATGTATATTTATATAGATAATATATAATGTGTACATACATATCAAATAGACATGTACGTGTATGTGCAATATAAAATGTGTACATAGTTTAACGTGCCCCTATCTAAGTGCTGAGATTACACTACAACGGACACATTTACCTCCTCATATCATATTTGTTGTTTGTTGTTATATAATATTATTATAATATAAATATACTTGTATGTATACACATATACATATTGGTATAGAAGAAACCACATACATATACACATATATTTATATGTAAAACAATTATATACAAATTTAAATATAAAACAATTTGAAATTTAAATCTTAAAATCAAAATATGAATTAGTTCTAGATTCAAAACATCCTTTTAAAATTCTAATTCAAATTTAGCATCTTATTTTTAATTTTTAAAACTATATATATATATACACATGGAAAAAATTGTTTTCTTCAAAAAAGCATAAAATTATATATGTAATGTTATCAATTATATAAATTCTAATTTATATGTGAATATGAATAATATTATATAATTATACATAAAAATATTTATTTTTGGCCATAAAACTTTTTGAGAAAACCAATTTTTTAAGTAGCAATCCATATAGATTAATTTTTTCAAATTTAAAATTTTTGTATGAAAATAAAAATTGATTTTTTATTATTTTTATTCAATATTCTATTTTATAAAATATATGGATAATTAGATTTAATATACATATTAAAAAATTACAATTTAATACTTTTAAATTAACTAATATTACATTTCAGTTTTCAAGTATTTGTGTGTATAATTTATATGCATAAGAAAACAACAAGTATTAAAATTTAGTAAAATAATTTATAGGTATGTATATATATGTGTGTGTGTGTGTGTGTATATAACAACAATTTTAAAATTCAATTTTGATTTGAAATTATTTTAAAAAACATTATATTCGAGAAAATATATTTTCTTTTTGGTAATGGTAGAAAAGGGAATATAGTCATATAAATTATTTTATATATTATTTTATAACACATACAAATTAGATGAAAATAAACACATATATTAATTCTTGATGTAATTCTAACATATTTATAAAAAACAGCATAGATGATTACATATATGAAATTGATATATGTTAAATATTACCTTAGATGTGGCCTAGTTGTAACACCTTGAATGTTGAATCGAATGAACTTCTAGAATCTAATTCTATTTCTTCCAGAAAATGCTAATAATTAAAGAGATCTACACACCTTTAATTTGATTTGATTTAACTTAAATTTAGTTTGAAAAAAGAAGAAGAGGAGATGGCTATGATTTGCAACCTCGAGAGAAAGGAGAGACTATAGAAAGTTAAGGAAGAAAATAGAGAAGGTAGTGGATATTTATAAAAAAATAAGGGAGTGGAAAAGGAGGTTCAAGATCTAATCTTTTTAACCCTTCTTTCTCCGTCGTTTCAAACCCACATATCAAAATATCACCCCCTCTTGACACCCAATCATCAAGAAACCTGCATCTTCAAACCATGTTTGTAATTTATTCATTTAAATTTAATTCAAATGTGCATCTATATCGTATATCGATATGTGTGTGTGTGTGTGTGTGTGTGTGTCTATATATATATATGAATGTATGTATGTATGTATATAACTTTTATATGCATGCTATTTTCAATACCAATTCATTTAAATCAAATAAATTTTATAAATTATACTTCAAAAATATTGATTAAATTATAATGATTATAATTTGATTAAATCAAATGGTAATCAGAGTATTCAACATTGCAATTGTGTGAGTCATAGGTATAAATTCAATTAGAGATTAATATCGGATGATTCGAATATTAACGTTCACACATCACTTTAGCTGGTGGTGTGACAGTTTGGTCGAATTTATCGCTTATGCACTTTTAGTAAAATCTAATTTTATACTTTTAAGTGCCTCTCATAGAGACAATTATTCACACCAATTATCTTCGTCTAAACTATCACATTAGGACTTCTAGAATTTGGTATTGGTCAAAATTCTAGTATCATCCACATTTAACTTGTATAGTCTAAATAGAAAGTCTTTAGTTCAATAATAATTATTATTAACCAAACTACTCTGGCCAGAAACTTTGACTTTGAGCAGAGTATAGTTGACCTTATACCAACCTCGTATAATTGAGGAGATGAATTCTCCATTAAATAGTGTTTTACTTCTAGTGCTTTAACTTATACCCAACTATAGTCATTTGTAACGACCCGTATTCTACGTATCAAAGGATAGTAGAATATTAATATTATTTTTATATAAGGTCACATGATTCTATAATTTTGGGAAATGACTACTAGGGTCATTTCTTTTCTACGAATTTTTGTTGAATTTTTCTGTTATTGTTTTTCCCATGTAAACCTAGTTTGGCCCGTAACTATTAATAAGTGTTGATTTAGGTCCTAAAACCATATCTAGTGGATTGGGCTGATGATTTTCCTTTTTGTAGAGTGGTCACATTAAAAAATGGACTTTCGGTTTGAGAGATATGGTTATTTGAAGATTTTATTGGTTTTAGACAGCTTAAATGGGTAATAGGGTTATTAGTTGATGGGCTCATGACCCATTTTGGGTTTAGGGTCAGTGGGGGCTAAGGTGCTAATGGGACCTCTCCGTCGTCATTTGCACAACTCTTAAAATAGCTCCTTACCTCTATTAATCATCTTTTCATCAAAAAAACCCATCAAAATCTTACTTCAATTAACCAAATCTCATCATTAGCAGGTGATTAGTGAAATCCATCCTAAAACTTGAAGATTTGCTGCTGCAAACACATTGGAATCCATGCATCTATTGTTTATAAGTAGATCTAGAGCTTAACTTGGGTTAAGGTGAGTGATTAATAGTCTCTCTTACTAAGTAGCATATATTACGCTATAAACGCCATCAAAATTCCCCTAAAAATCCTTATAATCATCCTAAATCATATTATGACACAAATGTGCATTTATATTAATTTGGATTAATATGGCTATTCCTTTAGATCTATGCTTTGATTTACTATGTTTCGACCATTTGCTTATTGTTTTGTATTTCACATGTTATATGCTTACTGTAAACATGCTTGAATCGATGCAAACGTCGATTGAATGGCGAAAATAGCCATAGAAAGTTAGAAAGGGGCTGTATGGAAGGGGTCACCTATAAGGGTCGGCTATGATCCCTAGGAACAGATCGTATGAGGGTGCATTTGGTAGGGGATAACAAGGGAAGTCCCAGGAAGCAGCACGTCAAATGTTAAGTCATTTGGAGTTCGTATGCTCAAGTTACGATCGTTTGAAGATGGACCATTATAAGGATCGGCTCTTTTGGAGGGGTTAGCTTAAAGGGGTTGTTTACAACCCTTAGAGATGAAGTGTAGGGGATGAAATCAATAGTAGGAGGTAATGATACATGTTGGATTTGATGTGCGAAGTCTAGGATCAGATGAAGTTAGTATGTAGCGCGAGATATGGGAAGGAGTCAAGAGATATGGGTCAGTAGGGAAGGGCTTGGCCCTATATAAGGATCGAATCATACCCCTAGCGTTTCACCCTATGAGGATGTGAACCCTAGGGTAGATCAAGGGGTACAGTAGGATCCTTTGGTGGAGTTTGGTTCATCGATGGTGGCACAGTTGCTCATTTGATGGTTTGGTTTAATGGTGATCCTACTTCTCGAGGAACGACTTCAACAATGGCTAACGTTACACCGAAAGGCAGAGATGGTTGTGATGAGTCGGATTTAAGTACTGTTAGAGGCGGGTTACGGGATGCACGGTGACACTTTGTGACATACATCGACTGTCTAAAGTAGTTCCTAACCACAACCACTTTGGACAAAAGTTGGATGGACGGTTCCAAGACAAGCTCTCCTATAGATGGCGTATGCAGGGGAAGGAGATCAATGATAGTCGTGGGGTTGAGATGGATTGATACGGCCACACATCTAGTCTCGTGATGATTGGGATGGATTAGTGCAGTGATATGCTTAGACCCCAAGTTTGCGAGTTTTCATATACCCAATGTACCGAGTGAGAGAATGTAAGGATGGATGTTTTGTTTGTTTGTTTCTATCACTTTTGGGGTATCATATGATGCAAATACTGCCGATATAGATATCTAGACACCCTTGGCACCTAGATTACACCGATAATGATGATCACATGGTAGCTTATATTGTTTAAGTGTTAACTCTGTGGATGCAATTACATGTCAGGTATGATTACGTGTATCGATTGTCCTATTTTATCTTTTTATAGTATTTGAGATTTCTATCACTCACACTAGACTGTTGTTTGACCTGGGGTTTTATGCATTGCTTCTTATTACTCTAGGTACTCTTAAATGATTAGATTAGAGGAAGGTTTAATGAGCACGAGCAACTGTTCTGATGGCGAATAGGAGGCTTTTTCTCATATTATTATACTTACTCTAGTGCTTTCTGTTGTTCAGTACCATGGAGCTTATTAGTACTCTTATTTAGTAGGATGGTTATTTAGAAGTTATTTAGGGTATATGACTCTATTACTACCACCGTGCTATATGGATCTATTATTTTGATGCTGTGATCAATTAAGTAGAAGGACAAACTTTGCAGTCCAATTAGTTTCTAGAACACACATCCACAGAAATTAATTTCAAGGCCAAAGTCAGTAGAATAATTACTTTTAAGGACAAAGTCAGCAGTCCAATTACTTTCAAGGACATAATTTCATAGACTTTTAGGCCTTAAAAACTAATTATTTTGCATTTTGTCCTTGAAAGTAATTATTTTAGTTGTGTGTCGCAGAAACTAATTGCACTTGCTAAAAAGGCCCTTGTGGCTAATTTCCACTATTTAGAAGTTATTTGGGGTATATGACTCTATTACTACCACCGTGCTATATGGTTCTATTATTTCGATGCTGTGATAAATTTCTTTTTTTGCTATCCCACCTATTTTATATCTATGATATTGCAATTATATTTTGTTCGATGTGCAGTGAGATATACGACAGATTCTGTGTTATGTTGTTTACTTTACTTTAGACAATCGCTTGCATCAACCGAGCACCATTACAGCACATCATCTTGGTCTTTTGGGTGTTGCAGTGTAGGACAGTCGTCTCATTTAGTATCAGAGCTTAGGTTGCGTTATTTAACCTAAAGGATATCGGGATCCAGTAAAGATAGGGTAGGAGTCCTCACCTTAGATTGGATCGAGAGTATATATATACACACGAGAGCACATACTTATTATGTATTTTGGTTTTCAAAACTATATAGTAGTACATAAAGTATTTGAAGTTGCACTGCACATTAGAGTACTACTTTAGAGGAATTCCTTATTGAGGGACCGATCATCTATATTGCAGATTAAAGAATGAATCGTCATATAAGGAATGTCACTAGGAACTTCGTCTTAGGAGTGGATCATGGAGTTGGCTCAAGGAATGCTAACCGTGATATGCAGGCTATGTTTAATGATACGACGAGGAACATTCTGCAAAATTCACAAGTAGTTGCTCCAAATCTTGTTATAAAAGGCAGTGCTCTAGTGCAGGTTCCTAGAGCCGATTTCGCTAAGCTGAGCAAGTACTTTACTAGTCTTAGTGGAAAACTGTTCCAAGGAACGAAGTCGGCAACTGAAGTTCAGGATTGGCTCAACACTTGTGAATGCATATTTGAGGATCCTGAACTTAATGATGCTATAAAGAGGACTTTGGCTTCCCGTCAACTACAGGGGTGAGTCATGAATTGGTAGGATGTTGTGAGAGCTTCCACTCTCAAGGATTTGTTCAAGGCTAGATTTGAAGAGAATTTCATTCCTACCACTGAACTATTCCGTCGATTCATGAAATTGAAGCATAGGGACATGACTGTCTTCAAGTATGTAGCTGAGTTCGATGATCTATTGAAGCATAGGATTCCTTCACAACACCCCGACAAAGAAAAATGAGAAGTTCATCACTGTCTTGGATGATAGTTTGGGTAAAATACTCGTGAATCACCTTGATGAGACTTTTAAGGTGATCGTTAGGAAGGCCGAGAGACATGAAAGCCTATATTTGAAGTGGAAGGAGTTGTTCCTAGAGAAGAACCATAGTAGAAATCAGGCCGGAGAGGCAAGAAGAAGAGGAACAACAAGCTGGAGCAGTTTTCGAACAAGGATGTCCAGCAAAAGAAAGTCAAATCTGAAGTAATTTGCTACACTTGCAGATTGAAGGTCATTATAGTATAGACCGCAAAGCTGAGGAGAAGAAGTGCTACAATTGCGATAAGCCCAGGCATATAAAGAAGAACGGTCCTGAGTTGCCTAAGCAAAAGCAGGTGGTGAAAGCATATGCTATCAATGCTATTCCGACCTTGTCGAATACTCCATCGGCGAAAGAGAAGGGGAAGGGCATTGTTATTTAAAGTATTCTTTATTTTTATGACATTCCAATTTGAGTTTTATTCGATATTAGGGCTTCACATTCCTTCGTATCTAGTGACCTAGTATATAGACTAGGATTGAGACCCGAAATTGTTGACCGACCTTTGATTGTAACAAACTAGGTTGGAGGCTCCGCTAGCTTGTGTATAGTTTTTCATGGTTTGGTCTTATTGAATCATGGATTCTCTTTTAATTGTAATTGTTTTGTTTTGGTTTTTGCAGGGTTTAGTATCATTCTACGGGTGGATTGGGTTAGTAGATACGGAGTAGTAGTGGATTACGGTCGGTAACGATAGGGATGGATGATATGCTAAAGGTAGTGCTAGGCTGCCTACCGGACGATGGGTTATGGTTAGATTTCTATATTCGCTCGATATCCCTTACGATGAATTGTTGACAGTACCTATTACTGGGGAGTATTCAGACATATTTGATGAAGTGACTGGACTTCTACCACACAGAGAGATCAAGTTTTGTATTGATTTAGTTAGAGAAGCTAGACCGAAAGTGATGCTATTAAGGAGGATGGCACCTAGAAAGCAGAGAGAGCTTGAGGTGCAAGTAAATGACCTTTTGCAAAAAGGGTTCTTTCGCATGAGTATATCTGAGTGAGGAGCACCTATAGTTTTCACCACAAAGGCAGATGACACCTTTAGATTGTATGTTGATTACTGTGAGCTAAATAAAGTAACAATGGAGAACAGGTATCCACTCCCACGTATTGATGATTCGTTCGATCAGCTTCATGGTGCTAGAATGTTTGCTCGATTGGACTTGTGATGGGGATTCACCAACCGAGAGTACCGAAGGAGAGTGTTCCAATTATAGCATTCCATATGAGTTCTAGTTTATGTGAGTGTTTGGATATGTCGTTTAGGCTAACCAATGCGCCGACATACTATGTGGATCTCATGAACCGTGTCTATAGAGATCAGCTAAATAATTCATGGACAAAGGAGGAACAAAAGACACATTTAATGATTGTATTGGAGGTGTGAGAGAGCACCGACTATTCTAAATGTCACTTCTGGAAGAAAGAAGTGCGAATTTTGGGTTATGTCGTTTCTGACCAAGGCATTGCTATTGATCTTGCAAAAGTTGTAACCATCCAAGATTGGATTTGACCCAAAATGCCATAGATGTGAGAAGTTTCTTGGGTTTAGCTGGATATTACATACAATTCATCTAAGGCTTCTCTAAGGTACAACATCGCTAACTCATTTGACGAAAAAGAATCAGACTTTTACTTGGGATGCAGAATATGAACATGCATTTGTGAGTCTGAAGGAAAAGTTGACGAGTGCACTAATATTGACTATTCCGAACCAAAACGAGGAGATGAAGTATACGTGGATGCGTGTGGTACCAAATTGGGTGCGATATTGATGCAAAAGGGCAAGCTTTTGCATATGCTAATTGACAGCTGAAGTCACACGAGAAGAAATACCCGACCCATGATTTAGAATTGGCAGTGATTGTGTTTACGCTGAAGATGTGGAAGCACTATCTTTTAGGATATAGGTTCAAGTTGTTCATCGATCATAAATCGTTGAAGTGCCTCTTTTCGCAGAAGGATTTTCACCTCCACCAATAGAGATGATTATAGTTCCTGACCTCCTATGACTTTATATTGCATATAAACTAGGTAAAGGTAATGCAGTTGCAGATGCTTTGAGTAGGAGACATGCCAGCTTGGGAGCTACGTTCCTAGAGTGGACACAATTAGAATATATAGCCAAGTATGACTAAGATGCAAGCTAAAGCCAGATATATTGGCAGCTTGACTATCAAACCCACTCTTATAAAGCGGTGTACTAATCTATGGTGTGATGCTAGATTAGCTGAGATTATTTCCAAGATTGAAGCAGGAGTAGAGTCAAAGGATCTAAAATAGTACAGACTAAACCGAGACAGTTGGGTCCGTAAGGATGGGAGATTATTCGTTGCCGATGTCAATAGTTTGAGGAATGAGGTTCTTCGCTAGTGCCATCATTTGATATTGACTAGTCATCTTGGTAGTAATAAAATGTACCATGATATGAGGCAGATCTTCTATTGGGAGGGGATGAGGAAAGACGTTGGGTCATTAATCTCTAAATGCATGAACTGTTAGTTAGTTAAGGCAGAGCAGAAGAAACCTAGCGGCCTTACGCAACCTCTTGAAGTTCCCGAGTAGAAATGGGAGCAAGTATCGTTGGATTTCATCGATGGACTACCTAAGACTCGAGTAGGGTACGATAGCATTTGGGTCATAATCGATCGATAGACTAAGAGCGCCAGATTTATACCTATCAAGTCAAGTAGAATGGCAGCCAAATTGGTCGACTTATATGTGAGATGGATCGTACGAATCCACGGTGTGCTAAAGGGCATTGTGAGTGACAATGAACCGTTGTTCACTAGTAAGTTTTTGAACATAGCTGCACCTCAATACAGCATATCACCCTCAAACTGACGGTCAAATTAAGAGAGTGAAACGTATTTTAGAAGATCTCCTACATGCTTACATATTATACTTTATAGGTTTGTGGAATGATCACTTGCATCTCGTTGAATTCGCATAAAATAACAATTATCAGTCTAGCATCGGTATGGCACCATTTGAAACTTTATACGGTCGATTGTGTAACGCTCCTTGTTGGTGGGAAGAGAGCAAGAAGCTGATACGTGGACCAGATATGGTTAGGGAGACTTCAGAAAAGATTGAGATCATTCGTTAACAAACGAAAGTTTCTTAAGATACGTAGAAGAATTACATTGATAAGTGACGTCGAGATTTGGATTTCCCCGTCGGCGACATGATAATTGTCAAGATTTCTCCTTTGAAGAATGTTATTCAGTTCAGTAGTAGAGGAAAGTTGGCATTGAGATTTGTTGGTTTTTTTCTAGCATTAAAGTGGATTGGGAACCTTGCTTACAGACTCAGCTTACCTCAAAGAATGGCAGAAGTGCATAATGTTTTCCACGTTTCTCATCTATAGAAATTTACGCATTACTTAGGCATGACTATCACCTAAATCAGCTTTAGGATATTGAGATTGAACCGAAGGCTTCGAGACCTTGTAGGCTTATTTGTATCGTTGGACAGGATACGAAGCAGCTTTGGAGGAAGATGTGGAGCTGGAAAAGGTTCAAGGGAGTGACAGCGACATCAATTGCACTTGGGAGACCGAGGAGAGCATAAGGGCGTCGTATCTTGAGCTCTTTATTTGGTAAGATTTCTTGTTTAACGCTTTTACTTTGACATATGATATCATTAAGATGTTCCTTAGTACAGTATCCTGCATGCTACGATACGCTTCGATAGTTCCTATTTCTTTATTGTTATCTGTATATGGTTGATGCATGATGTTTTCCTATGCTTGTATATGATTGTTAGGCATGCGGGATGACCTTATTCACTTGATTTGTGGGATTTCAGAGGCGAAATTTTCTAAACGTGGGGAGAATGTAACGACCCATATTCTATATATTGGTGGATCGTATAATATAGATATTATTTTCATATGAGGTCATATAATTCTATAATTTTGGAAAATGACTACTAGGGTCATTTCTTTTTCTTAGAGTTTTGTTGAATTTTTATTTGACCGTTTTACCCTTTGAAAATTTTATTTGGCCCATAACTTTTGATAGAGTGGAATTAGGTCCTGAAATCACTTCCATTGGACGGAGATGATGATTTTCCTTTCCATAGAGTGGTCACGTTAAGAAAATAGACTTAAAGTTTGAGAGATATAGTTGTTTGAAATTTTAGTTGGTTTAGACAACTTAAATGGGCAATTAAGGTCATTAGTTGATGGGACCATGACCCATATTAGGTATGGGGTAAGTGGGGGTTGTAGGAGCTGATGGGACCTTCCCTTCCTCATTTGTACAACTCCCAAAATAGCTCCTTGCCTCCATTAATCATCTTTTCACCCAAATACCCACCAACAACTTATTTTAATTAGCCAAATCTCATCATTTGAAAGTGATTAGTGAAATCCATCCTAAAGCATGAAGATTTGCTATTGAAAACACATTGGAATCCGTATATCTATTGTTAATAAGAAGATCTAGAGCTTAGCTTGGGTTAAGGCGACTGATTTGTAGTCCCTCTTACTAAGCAACATGAATTAGGTTATAAACACCTTCTAAATTCCCCTAAAAATAATTATAAATCATCTTATATCATATTATGACACATATGTGAATTTGGATTAATTTGGGTAAAGTTTGTGGAATTGTTATTTTTGGGATTCATGGTTGTAGCCTATATTCCCTTAGATCTATTCTTTATTTTACTATGTTTCAACAATTTGCTTGTTGTTGTGTGTTTTATATGTTATAACTTGTTGTAAACATGCTTGAATGGATGCAAATGTTGATTGAATGGAAAAAATAGCCGTAGAAATTTAGAAAGGGGATTTCTAGAAGGGGTCACCCTATAAGGGTCGACTATGATCCCTAGGAGTAGATCATATGAAGGTGTGATTGATAGGGGACAACAAGGGAAATACCAGGAAGTAGCATGCCAAACTTCAAGTCATTTGGAGTTCGTATGCTCAAGTTACGATCGATTGAAGATGGACATTATAGGGATCCGCATGTTTGGAGGGATCAGCCTACATGGGTCGGCTACGATCTCTAGAGTTGGGTTGTATGTGGGGTTATTGATAGTGGGAGTTGATGAGATGTGTTGGAGTTGGCATGTAAGTTTTAGATCATATGGAGTTAGTGTGTGGCACAAGATATGGGAAGAAGGAGTAAATGGATAGGGGTCGGCAAGGGGCTCGTTCCCATATATGGGCCGAACCCGAACCCTAAGGTTTCACCCTATAGGGGTGCGACCCTAAGGTAGCCCAAGGGGTTCGGAAGGAGTCCTCTAATGGAATTTGGTTCGTCAATGATGGCACGGTTTCTTGTTTAATGGTTTGGTTCGATGGCGATCCTCTTCTCGAGGAACGACTTCAGCAACGACTAACTTTACTCTAGGAGGCATACAAGGCTACAATGAGTCAGATTTAGGGAACTGTTGGAGGCTGGTTAGAGGCAGGTTACGAAACGCACGATGACACTCTATGATATACAATGACTATCTAGAGTAGTTCCCAACGCGATGACTTTGAATGGGAGTTGGGTGGACAGTTCCGAGACAAGCTTTGTTATGGATGGCATGTGTAAAGGGAGAGAATCGAAGATACTCATGGGGTTGAGATGGATTGCTATGGTGACCTACCTAGTCTTGGGTGTTGTGGTGGATTGACATGGTGATGTGTCTAGTCTTCAGGATGGATTGATGTGGGGATGCATCTAGTCCCATGATGATTAGGATGGACTGGTGTGGTGATATGTCTAGTCCTCGAGTTTATGAGTTGTCATATATCCAATGCTCCGAGTAAGTGAATGAGAGGATGGATGATGGATGATGGATGTTTTGTTTGTTTGTTTTTATCACTTTAGGGATTTCATATGATGTGGATACTACCGATATAGATATCTAGACACCCTTGGCACCTTGGCACCCACATTACATCCATAGTGATGATCATAGAGTAGCTTATATTGTTTATGTGCTAACTCTGTGGATGTAACGACAGTTCAGGTATGATTTCATGTACCGAATATTCTATTCTATCTTTTTATAGTATTTGAGATTTCTATCGCTCACACCAGATTAATGTCTGAAATAGGGTATTTATGCATTGCTTCTTATTACTCTAAGGACTCTTAAATGAGTAGATTAGGGACAAGTTTTGTGAGCACAAGAGCTGTTCAGCAGGTGAGTAGGAGGGTTTTTCTCGTATTATTATATTTACTTTAGTGCTTTCCGTCATTGAGTACTATGGAGCTTTTTAATACTCTTATTTTGCAAGATAGTTATTTAGGAGTTATTTGGGATGTATGACTCTATTTCTATCATTGTATTGTATGGATTTATTACTCTGATGTTGTGACCTATTCAGTCATTTACTGTCTCACCTATTTTATTCCTATGATGTTGCTATTATATTTTGTTCGATGCGTTGTGACATATACGATAGGTTCAATATTATGTTGTTAATTTACCTTTTGACGACCACTTGCATCGGCCAAGCATAGTTGCAGCATACGATCCTGGTCTTTTGAATGTCGATGTGTTAGACGGTCATCACATTTGGTATCAGAGCTTAGGTTGCATTGTTTAATCTAAGGGATATTGAGATCCAGTAGAGGGAGGGTAGGGGTTCTTACCTTAGACTGGATCGAGAGTGTGTCTATATATACGAAGTGGGATTGCACACAAGAGTACCACTTTAGGGGAATTCCTTATAGAGGGACTGAACATCCTTATTATAGATTGGAGAATGAATCGTCAAATAAGGAATGCCATAAGGAACTCCGTCTCAGGAGTGAAGCAAGGAGCTAGTTCGGGGAATGCTAACCTCGATATGCATGCTATGCTTAATGATATGATTAGGAACATGCTGCAAGATGCTCAAGTAACTTCTTCAAATGTTACTACAGAAGGTGATGCACCAATGCATGCACCCAGAGCCGATTTCGCTAAGTAGGCAAGGACTTTACTAGTCTTTGGGGCAAACCGTTCCAGGGAATGAAGTTGGTGATGGAAGTTCAGGATTGGTTCAACACTTATGAGCGCATACTTGAGGATCTTGAACTTAATGATGCTATAAAGAGGAGATTAGCTTCCGGTTAACTACATAGGCGAGCCATGATTTGGTGGGATGTTGTGAGAGCTGCCACTCTTGAAGATCGGTTCACTAGGGATCAGGTCAAGGCTAAGTTTGAAGAGATGTTTATTTCAGCCACCCAGAAGTCGAAACTGTTCCCTCGATTCGTGGAATTGATGCAAGGGGACAAGACTGTCTTTGAGTATGTAGCTGAGTTCGACGCTCTGTAGAAATATGGGATGTCCTTCATTGACACCCGAGAAAAGAAGAATGAGAAGTTCATCACTAGCTTGGATGATCATTTAGGTGAAATGTTCATGAATCACCTTAACGAGAATTTCGAGGCGATTGTCGGGAAGGTTCTGAGATGGTACGGACTCGACAAAGACAGATGGGTCTGTAAGGATAGGAGATTATTTTTTCCTGATGTAGATATATTAAGGGATGAGGTGCTTCGCGAGTGCCGTCATTCGAGATTAACTATTCATAAGAAGATGTACCGTGTTATGAGGCAAATGTACTATAAGGAGGGGATAAAAAATGACATTGGGACATTTATCTCTTAATCCACGAACTGTCAGTTGGTTTAGGCAGAGCAGAAGAAACCTAGTAGCTATATGAAACTGCTAAAAGTTCCCGATTGGAAATGATAGCCAATATAGATGGATTTCATCGATGAACTTGTCACGGTCCAAATTCCAGCGTTCAAAAATCGACATCCGTACTCCACTGTACTTGAATGCCGCAGATTCAAACGTCGAAATTCGAGTCGTGCCGGAGCTTATAACACCATTAAGTAAAACAACATAGCGGAAGGAAAAGAATATATCGATATACAACATTTGATACAATAACTGATACAACATGAATGATACAACAGAATGGTACAATAGATATCAACATTATCAGAGATACAAAGAATAGCAGCGGAAATATAATAATAACACTAGCAGCGGAACAATATCTTCAATATAGTCTTCAAGAAAGAACTCCAGTATCAGTAATCTCCATCTCCAAAGCACCAATCTAGAAATAGCTCGAACTCCAATCAAGATGAAGAGAAGCAACTCGATCCAATTGTGATTGCCAAATCGAATCTACACCTACTATTGATTATCTGAAAACCCCAACTCTAGACTGCCCGTGTGGGAAATAGTGGGCACCCAGAGTTTAGGAAAGGAACAATAAACTCCAGGTCAGTCATGGGACTGGTATGAGCGAACAAAAGCATTTGGTCTTTAAAACAAACAAAAGAATTTAAATTTGAAATCCGCAATGCTTTTTGAAAAATGAAACTACCATAAGGCCTCCCGGCACACACACAATGCAAACGCACACATGGGGGAGATTTCTCCTTATGATAGTCAAACATGCTTACTACGAGGAAAATTCTTTGATATTATTACTAGTGCATAGTGGAAAATCTTTCGAAAGTATAATATAAATCCTAGCCAGCATAGGTACCATGATACTATGCCTACTATAGCTGCCATGTTAAATGGCAGGTTCTACAACTAAAACCGTACAAGGCACGTATTGGATGAATGGATTTCCAACAAATGGTCAGGCTAAGGAACTTCCTATTGCCACATGGGTACGCCTCTGGCGGGACGTCCCGAGAACTAACGTTACGGTTAGATCTCTGCCAACACAAGGCCGGGTTACCTCTGTAACTAGGTAACTACTACACGAATATGTCATCCCCCGGTCCTTTGGGACCTTTATCCGAGAGCTCTCCAACAACAACACCACACAGTAATAATGAAGTGTGTCCACATGAGCAAATATCTGGGCTCCATACCATGATACCACCCTTTACCAGAAGGGAATGACACACCCTAAAGGGCGCGACCCTCATAACCTTGCCGCATCTTTCCTGTTTCGACCATTTCCGGGGAGTGAGGTCCTGACGAAGTCTCGTCCACAAAGCTACGCTTTGTGCAACAAAGCCATGCTTTGGGTCCACAGATGACCAAAGCAATGATCACAAAGATAAATGATCAAACAAATGATCATATCACAAACTATCAACCAATGATCATCACACAGCAGCACTCAGCATGTCACATTACCAAATTGGGAATATATCACTGATAAATATCAACTACATAACCTCTGAGCTCGTACATCTCAGAGAAGGGTGTTAAGCTAAGAGAATAAATTCTCCGCCACCAGCAGAAATGTATTTGATAGAGATCGGTTAATATCTCAAAGTGTAATGTCGGACATACAACCATACAAGTCTGTTCCGGTTTCGAACATAACCGAAGGCACTTCCAAAGAAGCCCTTGCAAATCCGGGTATTCACAATCCCGATCGGACTTCCCATCACTAAGGGAGGACTCTATACCGGAGCAACTCAGTGCAGAGTCAATCGATAGGTCATCCTATCGTTCTCGCAAACACCCGGTCTTCACCACCGGTCTTCAATGCTATCCATAACGACGTATCACATATTCGGAATGGGCTATATGACACAAAGGTCCTCTCCCGGCTAAACCGAATAGTGAGCGCAATATTTTAAAAATATATGGATATGGGATCTCAGTTAAGTCACAACTTAAAACTCAAAAACCTTTCATCAAATGGTTAAGACAAATTACCATTTTACGAATCTTTAAATAAAAAGATTTATTTCAAAACCTTTAATGGTTTAACAATTTCTACATTTAAATCTTTTAAACAAAAGATTATCTTAAGGATCCCCTTTAAATTCTATGACAAAGATCACCAATCTTAAATAAAGATTTATTTCTAGCCTTTCAAAACAATTCCACTTCAAATTGAATTAACTCATTGGTCTTTAAATAAAAGAGTCATTCCATAGCTTTCAAAATAATTTCCAAAGGTTCATTCATATTTTGGAAAATTATTTTTTTAATTCAAACTTGAAATTCCTTATGAATTTGAGATTCATTACTTATGTGAAAGCTACTAGCATTTAAAAACAAACAGTTTTACTTCGGAAAACCCGATTTCAATTTCACTAGTTAAAGCCTTTCAAATATAAAATTCAAATTCCCAAACCAATAAGATTTAGTTTCAAATCTTGAATTTAAATTCAAATCAACTATTTAAATTTCAAAACTTAATCCATTTATTCGAGATAGCTTTTATTTTTGAAAACTTCCTTTTTAAAAGCCTTTTCCACTTTTAACCCAATTTCATTTTCCAAACCGTTTAAATTCAAAAATCCAAGATTTAAAACCATTTCAAAAATCTGTGACTTAACCGATTTCCACGTGCAATCCATATTTGTGTGTGTATAGTGTGGTCCAGGGGTTTAACGCAATAGTGCATAACATCAATCAGCACAGATTCAAATACAGCAATATATTTGATAAGCGATATAAATTATAACGCTTATATTTGATAAGCGGTATGAACCATAACGCTTATTTTTCATTTACAGATCACAGGTACATATATCACAGAAAATAAATTACAGTAAACATAGTTCAAATCAAACAAAGTTTAAACAATTAGGGATATCAAGCAGTTCAATCATTCAATAGAATCCAATCATCTATAAACAATATCAATTAATTATCTGATTAATTCAAATCAGATTAGTCACTAATCTTAGTTAATAAATGTTAACTAATTACAACCTATTTAATTAATATTTCTTAATTGATTACTATAATTAATCACTTCTTGATTAATAATTTTTTCTAAATTGCTTAATTTATTACATCCAGTAAATATCAATTTTTACTTCACTAAGTGATTACCATCCATTAATTAATTAATATTTACCAAAGCATCCAATGTTTAAATTAATTTCACTTGATTAATTAATCTAAACTTATTAAACTCACTAATTATATTATGTAATTAATTTCTTAATTACTTAATCAAGTTATCATTTACAAGATATTTTAAATCAATTTACTTAAATTTATTTTCAAATATCATTTTAAATTTAAGATTTTAAAATGAATCCAAATTATCTTTAACAAAATTTTACTTTTTTTTTTTTTTTTTTTTTTTAAAAAAAAAAAAACCTTTCATTTCATAAGTTTAAGAAGCTCTCATTTAATAAAGAAGCTTAGAAGAATTTAAAACCAAATTCATATTTAAATTCAAATCAATTTGAATTATACTTTAAACATTTCAAATTTCTTAACACATTTTAAATTTTAAATCCTTCCTACATTTCAAAACTGAAATACTTATTTGAAATTTTAATCCAGATTGGTTTTCAGATTTAAAGACTCTACTTACATTTTAAACTATATTTTAAAGTTCAAAATTATTTAACCATTTCAAGTATTTAAAAGATTTAAATTTAAACTCAAAAAAAATTGAAGTTTACATTAAATTCCAGATTTAAAAATACAGATTTAAACTCATTTTAAAACTCCAATTCAAAATTTCAAACTTCCAATTCAATTGCAAAACTATATATGGATTTCACTTATAAGTTTTAAAACCCAATTTAAATTTAAAAACATAAATTATTTCAAATTTTAGACAATCAAATTTGAATTCATATTCAATTTCACATTTTCAAAACTCAGTCTAATTTCAACTTGCATTTTAATCTTTACATTTAAATTTAAAAACAGAAAACAGGGTTTTCTCTAGTTTTATTTAAAATCCAAAGTAAAATTTAAAAATTCAAATGATTTCAAACCCAAGATTTAAACTATTGAATTCTTATTTATTTTCAGGTTTAAAACATAGTTTAGATTTTAGTTTGCATTTAAAACTTTATTTATTTTTAAAAACTGAAACTCAACCCATATTTCCAGATTTTTAAATCTCAATTTTAACTTATTTTAAATTTCCTATTTTACAATTTTGAATTTTCTGTTTAAATTCAAAAACTCATATACTTTTACACTTAAAAATAGTTGAGACCAAATTAAAATTTCAAAAACCTAAACCTGTTTAAAATACTTTTAGATTCAGGGTTTCACCTCCAGATTTAAAATTTAAATCCTATTTAAAAATCCTGTTTTCAGATTTATAAATTAATTTATAAAATACTGCCCAGATTTATTTATTTTTATTAAACACTTTATTTTATTTATGCAAATTTATTCAAACATGGAATTCAAATTCATTTGAATTCATGATTTAAACTTGGTTTCAAATTTTTAGTTTAAAACTGCAATAGGTTCTCTGTTTCATCATAAGCCTGTAAGAATTTGCTACCCGAGCCAACCCTGTCATGACTTCGAGTCATCTACCTAGTGCTTCGAGAAAATACCTGGTCTACTTCGAGTTTCTACTTCAATTAACCCGAGGCAAAAATCCTATAACACACAGATGAACACTGACATGCACACCACCACTATGCACCATCCATCAACTCCGGCCACCTCTGACCATCATCCATGGTCATCCCCCATCGACCAGACACCCTACAACCACCTTCAGACATCAAGTCTCTCGAAATTCCACTCAAATTCGAATTCAAGTTTAAACTCAAACCTGGAACATCACACTGCCCAGGTTTTCAAAACCTGTCAACGCCGAGCATCTTCAATTCCGACCACCTGAGACATCGCGCCTCCGGCCATGGATTCGTCTACAAACCCTCTACCACTTCCCAAAACCCTATAACATCCGATGCAACCAAGAATACGAGCTGATCCAAACTTCGACCATATTGAAAACTAGGGTTAGAAACCTGTCAACGTCAACCACCGCTACCACCAGCTTCTGATCATCAGTCTGATATTTTTCCCCTACCCACCGATCAATCATACACCTCCAGGAAGAATCGTAACATTCCAAATTCACTAGATCACCCGATAGGCCAAAAAATTGACATTTTGTTCAACTCAGCAATGCATATACAACAGTACACTAAAAATTGTAATATTTGTTTTAAAAATCATAATTTCCTACATGCTTCCAATTTGTGATATTGTTTCAAAGTTTAATGATGTTTGATTTTTGGCTATTTAAAACAATGTCTGTATTTTTCTTCTTTTTCCAGAGACACCGAGTTTAATTAATCATAATTATAGTTTATATGCCTAAATCTATGTTAAACAAACAATTCTTGTTCACATATCAATTTCAAACTAAGAACAAATCAAGTGAATCAAGAATTTTAAAGAAAATCTGGGTTTAAGAACAGGTATACAGATACCTGGCACAACAAGCACAATATGCATATTCATATATGTATACACAGAACATGCATCAATAGGCAATCACACATCATACTAATTCCTAAACATCCATATGCTACTCACAGTCAATAAGGTATTAAAGTTTGAAAAATTTGCTCACTTGTCATTAGTTGCACAGAGAAGAGTAAGCCTGTACATATTATTTTCTTTAATTTTCTTTGATCTGCATTGAAGTTCCAGGTTGTAATCTCTGCATAAATTTTTTTTTTTATTTCAACTGTTTTTTTAAATTTATACTTTAATACTCATTTAAAAATATGAATTCAAACTTTTAAGGAAAAAAAAAATTAACTTATCTTAATTTAATCCCAGAGGAAACTGCCCTGCTCCATCTTCTATTTGTTTTGTTTGAGATCATCTTGAACTAGAATAATTTGCTTAAATCTTGATTTGGACTGATCAAGTTGAGTTGCTGGCTGATCTACATGTTTGAATTCATATGCTTACTGATTTGCATTTTAGCTTATGTTTAAATCTGCTCTTCATACTTGATTTCAGCTTGTTTCCAGATCTTGAAGATTGAAGACAAAGTTTTGATCGGATTTCCTTTTTAGTTTACTTTTCAGATCTGCATTTTAAACTTGCATGTTTGCTTCCTTTGAACATATCTTGTTTTCAGATTTTTTTGTTGAATCCATGCTTAGCTTCCAGGTTGAACTCTTTCTTCAATCTTGTCTTACAGTTTTAAACAGAGCTTTGCAATTCTTTTTTTCTCTCAGTTTTGAAAAAAAAAACAGGAAATAGGCTGAGGTTTGAATACTGATTTTGATTTTAATTTGTTTAATCCATATTTTGTAATTTTAGATTAAAAGAGAAAAAGAAACTTGCTTGCCACTTGTATCAATTAGTGTTAACACTTGTCAAAACTTTTGTTTATTTATCTACACTTGTTTTAAAACAACTTAATATACATACACTTGTCTTTTACTAAGGAATTAGTATTTATTAAATGTTAATTAGTATTTAATTAGATGTTAATTATAAAATAAATGTGAGCTTGTATTTAACCAATTAGTTAATATATATACTTATTTGCATATGGAAAATTTTGAAATGAATACATTAGATTTATAAAATAAAAGTTTATACAAATATTATAAAAATCCAAAACAAACTAAAAATATTCAGACATTTAAAATTTTTTTTTTTTTTTTTTTTTTTTTTTACATTTTCAAATATATGTTTAAATCCCTTAACTTAATTTGATTTATAAATTTAGTTTTAAATGTTAAAATTTTAGTTCAAAATTTATTTTAATTTTATACATTTTGGTTTGGTCCTTAATTTTGATTCTAATTTATAAACATACTTATCAATTTTATATTCACAATAAAATTTTCAAAGCTTTTAAATTCCAAATTCAATTAAAAATGCATATTATTATTTATTCTGTAAATCTTCAAATTGATTCAACTTTTAAATCTAAAAATTTAAAATTTACTACCAAAATTCCATAATTTAATTCCAAAAATTAAATAATTTGTCAAATTATCTTGTTCAAAATTCAGGAATGTTACAGACTTCCCTCCTTAAGAAAATTTCGTCCTCGAAATTTGAAAGTAGGAAACGACAAAGAATGGATACAAAAAGATAGAGATACAGTTTGCAAATCAAACTGGGTATTTATTCTGCATTTGGCTTACCAAATCAGAATATCAATAATGGATACAAGAACGAATCAAGATACTCGAGTCACCAGATCTACGAATACACAGGGGTATTGATTAGTTCCAATGATAACTAACCACTCGTAGAATTTATCTGGACCCAACTGATATATGGATACTATTTTAACATTTTTAGTTTAAACAGCCAAAATATACTTAACAACCATAGCAACCAAAGCAAACAATTCATCCAAACAAACAATTCTGACCCATCTGGAGTTTATGTCCCATGCAAAGATATCAAAGCTCCTTCCTGGAGCTTCCAGGAATCATCAAAGAATTGAGAAGACGAATCGAAGGAAATTGATAGAGAAAGTTGTTTCCGCTATTGCAGGACATCGACCATTTATAGTCATATTCCCTTGTCCCCAATCTCGTCCTCTTCTCGCATTCATACTTACTATCGGTGAATAGTAAGAGAATTTACTGAGGCATTCGAACGAATATCTTGGAGATATACTCATTCTAGGGTTTACTTCACCCTATCTCTAATGAGTTACTTAATGTGTTATACTCCTGAGCTAAAGTTTCAACCTTCAGCTCTGATACCAAAATGTCACGGTCCAAATTCCAGCGTTCAAAAATCGACATCCGTACTCCACTGTACTTGAATGCCGCAGATTCAAACGTCGAAATTCGAGTCGTGCCGGAGCTTATAACACCATTAAGTAAAACAACATAGCGGAAGGAAAAGAATATATCGATATACAACATTTGATACAATAACTGATACAACATGAATGATACAACAGAATGGTACAATAGATATCAACATTATCAGAGATACAAAGAATAGCAGCGGAAATATAATAATAACACTAGCAGCGGAACAATATCTTCAATATAGTCTTCAAGAAAGAACTCCAGTATCAGTAATCTCCATCTCCAAAGCACCAATCCAGAAATAGCTCGAACTCCAATCAAGATGAAGAGAAGCAACTCGATCCAATTGTGATTGCCAAATCGAATCTACACCTACTATTGATTATCTGAAAACCCCAACTCTAGACTGCCCGTGTGGGAAATAGTGGGCACCCAGAGTTTAGGAAAGGAACAATAAACTCCAGGTCAGTCATGGGACTGGTATGAGCGAACAAAAGCATTTGGTCTTTAAAACAAACAAAAGAATTTAAATTTGAAATCCGCAATGCTTTTTGAAAAATGAAACTACCATAAGGCCTCCCGGCACACACACAATGCAAACGCACACATGGGGGAGATTTCTCCTTATGATAGTCAAACATGCTTACTACGAGGAAAATTCTTTGATATTATTACTAGTGCATAGTGGAAAATCTTTCGAAAGTATAATATAAATCCTAGCCAGCATAGGTACCATGATACTATGCCTACTATAGCTGCCATGTTAAATGGCAGGTTCTACAACTAAAACCGTACAAGGCACGTATTGGATGAATGGATTTCCAACAAATGGTCAGGCTAAGGAACTTCCTATTGCCACATGGGTACGCCTCTGGCGGGACGTCCCGAGAACTAACGTTACGGTTAGATCTCTGCCAACACAAGGCCGGGTTACCTCTGTAACTAGGTAACTACTACACGAATATGTCATCCCCCGGTCCTTTGGGACCTTTATCCGAGAGCTCTCCAACAACAACACCACACAGTAATAATGAAGTGTGTCCACATGAGCAAATATCTGGGCTCCATACCATGATACCACCCTTTACCAGAAGGGAATGACACACCCTAAAGGGCGCGACCCTCATAACCTTGCCGCATCTTTCCTGTTTCGACCATTTCCGGGGAGTGAGGTCCTGACGAAGTCTCGTCCACAAAGCTACGCTTTGTGCAACAAAGCCATGCTTTGGGTCCACAGATGACCAAAGCAATGATCACAAAGATAAATGATCAAACAAATGATCATATCACAAACTATCAACCAATGATCATCACACAGCAGCACTCAGCATGTCACATTACCAAATTGGGAATATATCACTGATAAATATCAACTACATAACCTCTGAGCTCGTACATCTCAGAGAAGGGTGTTAAGCTAAGAGAATAAATTCTCCGCCACCAGCAGAAATGTATTTGATAGAGATCGGTTAATATCTCAAAGTGTAATGTCGGACATACAACCATACAAGTCTGTTCCGGTTTCGAACATAACCGAAGGCACTTCCAAAGAAGCCCTTGCAAATCCGGGTATTCACAATCCCGATCGGACTTCCCATCACTAAGGGAGGACTCTATACCGGAGCAACTCAGTGCAGAGTCAATCGATAGGTCATCCTATCGTTCTCGCAAACACCCGGTCTTCACCACCGGTCTTCAATGCTATCCATAACGACGTATCACATATTCGGAATGGGCTATATGACACAAAGGTCCTCTCCCGGCTAAACCGAATAGTGAGCGCAATATTTTAAAAATATATGGATATGGGATCTCAGTTAAGTCACAACTTAAAACTCAAAAACCTTTCATCAAATGGTTAAGACAAATTACCATTTTACGAATCTTTAAATAAAAAGATTTATTTCAAAACCTTTAATGGTTTAACAATTTCTACATTTAAATCTTTTAAACAAAAGATTATCTTAAGGATCCCCTTTAAATTCTATGACAAAGATCACCAATCTTAAATAAAGATTTATTTCTAGCCTTTCAAAACAATTCCACTTCAAATTGAATTAACTCATTGGTCTTTAAATAAAAGAGTCATTCCATAGCTTTCAAAATAATTTCCAAAGGTTCATTCATATTTTGGAAAATTATTTTTTTAATTCAAACTTGAAATTCCTTATGAATTTGAGATTCATTACTTATGTGAAAGCTACTAGCATTTAAAAACAAACAGTTTTACTTCGGAAAACCCGATTTCAATTTCACTAGTTAAAGCCTTTCAAATATAAAATTCAAATTCCCAAACCAATAAGATTTAGTTTCAAATCTTGAATTTAAATTCAAATCAACTATTTAAATTTCAAAACTTAATCCATTTATTCGAGATAGCTTTTATTTTTGAAAACTTCCTTTTTAAAAGCCTTTTCCACTTTTAACCCAATTTCATTTTCCAAACCGTTTAAATTCAAAAATCCAAGATTTAAAACCATTTCAAAAATCTGTGACTTAACCGATTTCCACGTGCAATCCATATTTGTGTGTGTATAGTGTGGTCCAGGGGTTTAACGCAATAGTGCATAACATCAATCAGCACAGATTCAAATACAACAATATATTTGATAAGCGATATAAATTATAACGCTTATATTTGATAAGCGGTATGAACCATAACGCTTATTTTTCATTTACAGATCACAGGTACATATATCACAGAAAATAAATTACAGTAAACATAGTTCAAATCAAACAAAGTTTAAACAATTAGGGATATCAAGCAGTTCAATCATTCAATAGAATCCAATCATCTATAAACAATATCAATTAATTATCTGATTAATTCAAATCAGATTAGTCACTAATCTTAGTTAATAAATGTTAACTAATTACAACCTATTTAATTAATATTTCTTAATTGATTACTATAATTAATCACTTCTTGATTAATAATTTTTTCTAAATTGCTTAATTTATTACATCCAGTAAATATCAATTTTTACTTCACTAAGTGATTACCATCCATTAATTAATTAATATTTACCAAAGCATCCAATGTTTAAATTAATTTCACTTGATTAATTAATCTAAACTTATTAAACTCACTAATTATATTATGTAATTAATTTCTTAATTACTTAATCAAGTTATCATTTACAAGATATTTTAAATCAATTTACTTAAATTTATTTTCAAATATCATTTTAAATTTAAGATTTTAAAATGAATCCAAATTATCTTTAACAAAATTTTACTTTTTTTTTTTTTTTTTTTTTAAAAAAAAAAAAACCTTTCATTTCATAAGTTTAAGAAGCTCTCATTTAATAAAGAAGCTTAGAAGAATTTAAAACCAAATTCATATTTAAATTCAAATCAATTTGAATTATACTTTAAACATTTCAAATTTCTTAACACATTTTAAATTTTAAATCCTTCCTACATTTCAAAACTGAAATACTTATTTGAAATTTTAATCCAGATTGGTTTTCAGATTTAAAGACTCTACTTACATTTTAAACTATATTTTAAAGTTCAAAATTATTTAACCATTTCAAGTATTTAAAAGATTTAAATTTAAACTCAAAAAAAATTGAAGTTTACATTAAATTCCAGATTTAAAAATACAGATTTAAACTCATTTTAAAACTCCAATTCAAAATTTCAAACTTCCAATTCAATTGCAAAACTATATATGGATTTCACTTATAAGTTTTAAAACCCAATTTAAATTTAAAAACATAAATTATTTCAAATTTTAGACAATCAAATTTGAATTCATATTCAATTTCACATTTTCAAAACTCAGTCTAATTTCAACTTGCATTTTAATCTTTACATTTAAATTTAAAAACAGAAAACAGGGTTTTCTCTAGTTTTATTTAAAATCCAAAGTAAAATTTAAAAATTCAAATGATTTCAAACCCAAGATTTAAACTATTGAATTCTTATTTATTTTCAGGTTTAAAACATAGTTTAGATTTTAGTTTGCATTTAAAACTTTATTTATTTTTAAAAACTGAAACTCAACCCATATTTCCAGATTTTTAAATCTCAATTTTAACTTATTTTAAATTTCCTATTTTACAATTTTGAATTTTCTGTTTAAATTCAAAAACTCATATACTTTTACACTTAAAAATAGTTGAGACCAAATTAAAATTTCAAAAACCTAAACCTGTTTAAAATACTTTTAGATTCAGGGTTTCACCTCCAGATTTAAAATTTAAATCCTATTTAAAAATCCTGTTTTCAGATTTATAAATTAATTTATAAAATACTGCCCAGATTTATTTATTTTTATTAAACACTTTATTTTATTTATGCAAATTTATTCAAACATGGAATTCAAATTCATTTGAATTCATGATTTAAACTTGGTTTCAAATTTTTAGTTTAAAACTGCAATAGGTTCTCTGTTTCATCATAAGCCTGTAAGAATTTGCTACCCGAGCCAACCCTGTCATGACTTCGAGTCATCTACCTAGTGCTTCGAGAAAATACCTGGTCTACTTCGAGTTTCTACTTCAATTAACCCGAGGCAAAAATCCTATAACACACAGATGAACACTGACATGCACACCACCACTATGCACCATCCATCAACTCCGGCCACCTCTGACCATCATCCATGGTCATCCCCCATCGACCAGACACCCTACAACCACCTTCAGACATCAAGTCTCTCGAAATTCCACTCAAATTCGAATTCAAGTTTAAACTCAAACCTGGAACATCACACTGCCCAGGTTTTCAAAACCTGTCAACGCCGAGCATCTTCAATTCCGACCACCTGAGACATCGCGCCTCCGGCCATGGATTCGTCTACAAACCCTCTACCACTTCCCAAAACCCTATAACATCCGATGCAACCAAGAATACGAGCTGATCCAAACTTCGACCATATTGAAAACTAGGGTTAGAAACCTGTCAACGTCAACCACCGCTACCACCAGCTTCTGATCATCAGTCTGATATTTTTCCCCTACCCACCGATCAATCATACACCTCCAGGAAGAATCGTAACATTCCAAATTCACTAGATCACCCGATAGGCCAAAAAATTGACATTTTGTTCAACTCAGCAATGCATATACAACAGTACACTAAAAATTGTAATATTTGTTTTAAAAATCATAATTTCCTACATGCTTCCAATTTGTGATATTGTTTCAAAGTTTAATGATGTTTGATTTTTGGCTATTTAAAACAATGTCTGTATTTTTCTTCTTTTTCCAGAGACACCGAGTTTAATTAATCATAATTATAGTTTATATGCCTAAATCTATGTTAAACAAACAATTCTTGTTCACATATCAATTTCAAACTAAGAACAAATCAAGTGAATCAAGAATTTTAAAGAAAATCTGGGTTTAAGAACAGGTATACAGATACCTGGCACAACAAGCACAATATGCATATTCATATATGTATACACAGAACATGCATCAATAGGCAATCACACATCATACTAATTCCTAAACATCCATATGCTACTCACAGTCAATAAGGTATTAAAGTTTGAAAAATTTGCTCACTTGTCATTAGTTGCACAGAGAAGAGTAAGCCTGTACATATTATTTTCTTTAATTTTCTTTGATCTGCATTGAAGTTCCAGGTTGTAATCTCTGCATAAATTTTTTTTTTTATTTCAACTGTTTTTTTAAATTTATACTTTAATACTCATTTAAAAATATGAATTCAAACTTTTAAGGAAAAAAAAAATTAACTTATCTTAATTTAATCCCAGAGGAAACTGCCCTGCTCCATCTTCTATTTGTTTTGTTTGAGATCATCTTGAACTAGAATAATTTGCTTAAATCTTGATTTGGACTGATCAAGTTGAGTTGCTGGCTGATCTACATGTTTGAATTCATATGCTTACTGATTTGCATTTTAGCTTATGTTTAAATCTGCTCTTCATACTTGATTTCAGCTTGTTTCCAGATCTTGAAGATTGAAGACAAAGTTTTGATCGGATTTCCTTTTTAGTTTACTTTTCAGATCTGCATTTTAAACTTGCATGTTTGCTTCCTTTGAACATATCTTGTTTTCAGATTTTTTTGTTGAATCCATGCTTAGCTTCCAGGTTGAACTCTTTCTTCAATCTTGTCTTACAGTTTTAAACAGAGCTTTGCAATTCTTTTTTTCTCTCAGTTTTGAAAAAAAAAACAGGAAATAGGCTGAGGTTTGAATACTGATTTTGATTTTAATTTGTTTAATCCATATTTTGTAATTTTAGATTAAAAGAGAAAAAGAAACTTGCTTGCCACTTGTATCAATTAGTGTTAACACTTGTCAAAACTTTTGTTTATTTATCTACACTTGTTTTAAAACAACTTAATATACATACACTTGTCTTTTACTAAGGAATTAGTATTTATTAAATGTTAATTAGTATTTAATTAGATGTTAATTATAAAATAAATGTGAGCTTGTATTTAACCAATTAGTTAATATATATACTTATTTGCATATGGAAAATTTTGAAATGAATACATTAGATTTATAAAATAAAAGTTTATACAAATATTATAAAAATCCAAAACAAACTAAAAATATTCAGACATTTAAAATTTTTTTTTTCTTTTTTTTTTTTTTTACATTTTCAAATATATGTTTAAATCCCTTAACTTAATTTGATTTATAAATTTAGTTTTAAATGTTAAAATTTTAGTTCAAAATTTATTTTAATTTTATACATTTTGGTTTGGTCCTTAATTTTGATTCTAATTTATAAACATACTTATCAATTTTATATTCACAATAAAATTTTCAAAGCTTTTAAATTCCAAATTCAATTAAAAATGCATATTATTATTTATTCTGTAAATCTTCAAATTGATTCAACTTTTAAATCTAAAAATTTAAAATTTACTACCAAAATTCCATAATTTAATTCCAAAAATTAAATAATTTGTCAAATTATCTTGTTCAAAATTCAGGAATGTTACAGAACTCACCAAAGATTCGATCAGGGTACGATAGCATTTGGATCACAGTCGATCGATTGACTAAGAGCTCCAAATTTATTCCCTTCAAGTTAAGCGGAACGACAGCCAAACTGGCCGACTTGTATGTGTGATTGATTGTACGGTTCCACGGTGCGCTAGTTATCATTATGAGTGACAGAAACCCGTTATTCACTTGTGACTTTTATAAGAGCTTACATAAGGCATTCGAGATAGAGCTCCACCTTAGCATAGATTATCACCCTCAAACTAACGGCCAAACCAAGAGAGTGAATCCTAGTTTAGAAGACCTCATGCATGCCTGCATATTAAACTATGGAGATTAATGGGACAATCACTTTCATCTCATTGAATTCGCATACAACAACAGTTATCAGTCTTATATCGGTATGGCGCCATTCGAAGCTTTACACGGCTGATCGTGCAACGCTCCTTCCTGTTGGTGGGAAGCGGACGAGAAGCTGAGATTTAGGCCAAAGATGATTAGGGAGACTTCAGAAAAGATTGAGATCATTCGACAAAGAATGAAAGCTGCTCAAGATAGACAAAAGACTTACGTTAGTAAGAGACGTCGAGATTTGGAATTCTCTCTCGGCGACATGGTATTTGTAAAGATTTCCCTTTTGAGGAATGTTATTCAGTTCGGTAGTAGAGGAAAATTGGTGGCGAGATTTGTTGGACCTTTTTCAGTATTAGAGAGGAATGGGAACCTTGCATACATAGTTAACTTATCTCAAAGAATGGAGGGAGTGCATAATGTTTTCCACGTTTCTCACCTGTAGAAATTTATGCATGACTCGGGCGTGACTATCGCACCAGATCAGCTGGAGGATATCGACATTAAGCCAAAGGCTTCAAGAAATTATAGGCTTATTTGTATCATTGGATGAGATATGAAGCAGCTTAAGAGTAAGATGGTGGAGCTGGTAAGGTTCGGTGGAGTGACAGTGATAGCGATTGGACTTGGGAAACCGAGGAAAGCATGAGAATGATCCAGAGCTCTTTATTTGGTAAGATTTCTTATTTATCGCTTTTACTTATTCTTCATTGCCATATATGCATGGTTGATGCATGATGGTTACCTATGTTTATAATGACTACTAGGCATGCGGGATGACCTTATTGGCTTTATTGTGGGATTTCAGGGGCGAAATTTCCTAAAAGGAGGAGAATATAATGACCCTTATTCTATGTATCGGAGGATCGTAGAATATTAATATTACTTTCATATAAGGTTACATGATTCTATAATTTTGGAAAATGACTACTAGGGTCATTTCTTTTCCTTAGATTTTTTGTTGAATTTGTCTATGACCATTTCTCCCTTGTAAAATAATTTATTACCCACAACATTTGATAGGAGTAGAATTAGGTCTTCAAACCACATTCGATCGGGATGATGATTTTCCTTTCCATAAAGTGGTTACTTTGAGAAAACGGACTTACATTTTGAAAGTATAGTTGTTCGAAGTTTTTATTCGTTTTAGACAACTTAAATGGGTAATTAGGGTCTTTAGTTGATGCAGGTTATGGGTAAGTGGGGGATGTAGGAGCCGATGGGACCACTCTTTCCTCATTTGCATAACTCCCAAAATATATCTTTATCTTCATTAATCATCTTTTCACCCAAAAACCCACCAAAACCCTACTTTAACTAGCCAAATCTCATCATTAGCAAGTGATTAATGAAATCCATCCTAAAGCTTGAAGATTTGCTGTTGCAAATGCATTGGAATCCATGCATCTATTGTTCATAAGAAGATTTAGAGCTTAGCTTGGGTTAAGGTGAGTGATTAGTAGTCTCTTTTACTAATTAGCATGTATTAGGCTATAAAAACTTTCTAAATTCCGCTAAAAATCTTTATAAATCATCCTAAATCATATTAAGATACATATGTGAATTTGAATTAATTTGGTTTAAGTTTGTGGAGTTGTGATTTTAGGGATCCATGGTTGTACCGTATAAATATTATTAGCACCAAAATTGGTCACTAACACCCTTGAATATATTTATATAGAGAGATTAATGAAGATGGTAAATTAAAACGGAGGAATATCACAATAGAATGCAAAAACAACAATAGAAACAAGAACACCAAATTTATAGTGGTTCGGCGTAACTGCCTACATCCACTTTGAATATAATCTTCATTGATTTTCCAAATACTTGAATACATATACAATCCATAAACAAACAGCTTGAATACAAGTTGTAGTAGAAAGGAAGTTAGTGTCCAAAATGTCAGAGTCTCTCTAGAATTCTCAAATAAAGGTCCCGTCAACTAGACCCCTGCCCCTTTATTTATAGACGAAGTTAGCCTGGCTTCCCTGTGTAGACCCATGACTAAGATAGCTCGACCCATAGCTGGTAGGTTAGGTAGACCGAACCAGGCATGCCAATCCACTACCACCGATCCATACGTGTCGATCAACTAAGGCCGAACCGCCCTGGCCGACCCACTTCGACCTTCGTTCCTTAACCGAGCCACCCATACCAACCCATACGTGCCGAACTGTATACATATGCCGAACAGCACATGAATGCAGATCCATATATATTAGTCCTCCTGAGCTCGATCCCCGTCTACATCGAGCCACCTAGACCGAACCACTACGTGCCGACCCATATTGGCTTGTCTCCCTTGACCGAACAACACGTGCCGACCTATAAAGGACGACCTTATCAGAGCTGATTCCAACAGACTCTGCAGATTTACCATTACCAAACCTATCCAGATTGATCCCATGATATTTTAATGATTCCCTTGAGGCCGACTCCATCCAGGTTGATCTCAATATAGTCCTCCTACTATTGTCGACCTACTCTGATCGAACCAAAGTTACTGTCCAAACTCTCATGATTGACTGTAAACAACCGGTCGCACATAATCGATCAAAGACAACCAATCGGGAATAATCGACCGAGGATAGCCGGTCCATCCTCCAAGCACCATCCCATGGTTTTTGGTGAACCCATCATCCAATGCCGACCCATCATCCATTACACATCATCCCCTATTCATCGAGTCCAACTTAGATGACCAACACTCGACGTTATGCCTTCTCACGATCAATTATAACTTCTACAACCATCGTCTTGTAGCCGTGCCAAGGCGCTAGGTAACAAATATATAGCTCTTCCTTTATATATATGCTTTGATTTACTATGTTTCGACCATTTGCTTGTTGTTCTGTGTTTTACATGTTACATGCATGCTATAAACATGCTTGAATGGATGCAAGCGCCGACTGAATGGTGAAAATCGCTGTGAAAAGTTAGAAAAGGGATATCCGAGTGGGGTCACCCTATAAGGGTCTACTATGATACCTAGGAACAAATCATATGCGAGATAGATCAGTAGAGGACAACAAGGGAAGTCCCAGGAAGCAACACATCAAATTTTAAATCATTTGGAGTTCATATGCTCAAGTTACGATCGACTGAAGATGGACCTTTATAGGGATCGACTCATTTGGAAGGTTCAGCCAATAGTGGTCGGCTACGACCCCTAGAGATGGATAGTAGGGAGGTGTAATCGATATTGGGAGGTAATGAGATATGTTGGATTGAGTGTGTGAAGTTTGGGATTAGATGGAGTTAGTGTGTGGTGCGAGATATGGGAAGAAGGAGTTAAGGGATAAGGGGACGACAGCGGAGGGCTTGGTCCCATATAAGGGTCGAACCCGACCCTTAAGGTTTCACTCTATATGGATGCGACCCCTAGGGTAGGTCAAGGGATTCTGTAGGAGTCCTTTGGTGGAGATTAATTCGTCGAAGGTGGTGTGGTTGCTCGTTTGATGGTTTGGTTTGATGGCGATCCTACTTCTCAAGGAATGACTTCAGCAATGAATAAATTTACTCTAGGAGGCAGAGAAGGCTATGATGAGTCAGATTTAGGGAATCGTTGGAGGTGGGTTACAGGATGCACGATGACACTCTATGACATACTACGACTGTCTAGAGTAGTTCTCAAACGCAATGACTTTGGATGGGTGTTGGATGGATAGTTCTGAGACAAGCTCTGCTATAAATGTTGTATGCAAGGGGCGAGGAACAATGATACTCATGGGATTGAGATGGATTGATGCATCGATGTACTAGTCTCAAGTGTTGAGATGGATTGATGCGGTGATGTGTCTAGTCTCTTAGATGGAGTGATGTAGGGATGCATCTAGTCTCGTGATGATTGGAATGAATTGGTGCAGTGACATGCCTAGTCCCAGAGATTGAGAGTTGTCATATACCCAATGCACCGAATGAGTGAATGTGAAGATGGATATTTTGTTTGTTTGTTTCCATCACCTTAGGGATTTCATATGATGTAGATACTGCCGACATAGATATCTAGACACCCTTGGCATCTTGGCACCCACATTACACCCATGATGATGGTCATAGAGTAGCTTATATTGTTTATGTGCTAATTCTATGGATGTTGGGTTAGGTCTGGAATGATTTTGTGTGCCGGTTGTCCTATTCTAACTTTGTATAGTATTTTAGATTTCTATCGCTCAACTAGACTGTTGTTTGACCTGGGATTTTAAGCATTGCTTTTATGTGCATTGCTTCTTATCACACTAGACTGTTGTCTGACAGTTGTCTCTAGACTATTCAGATGGTAAGCATGAGGCAGTTTCTCGTATTATTATATTTGCTCTAGTGCTTTCCATTGTTCAATACTATGGAGCTTATTTGTACTCTTATTTTGTGAGCAAGTTATTTTGGATGTATGACTCTATTTCTACCACTATACCATATGGATCTATTACTTTGATGTTGTGATCAATTTAGTCATTTACTGTCTCACCTATCTATATCTATGATGTTGCTATTATATTTTGTTCGATCCGCTATGAGATATATGACAAGTTCTGTGTTATATTCTTTATTTTACCTTAAGACGACCGCTTACATCTGCTGAGCAATGCTGTAGCGCACCATCCTGGTCTTTTGGTGCTGGCGATGTAGGACGATTGTCTCACGTTCGATAGACGCCATGCCACGATTTAACTATAATCAAAGTAGAGTGTCCACATTGAAGTTCAATAGTATTCTCAAGTCAAGAGAACGATGAAATATTTTTCAAATCGATATTTTCTGTTTGACCTTAGTTATATTAACCAATAGAAAACTATCGAGTGAATCATTCCATAGTTATGCACGCTATTAGTAGGTAAACCATTGGTGCCCTCCAATAGCTACGAGTAATACACTGCCCAACATTTGGAGAGTATTACGTACTCTAGTCTTATTAGATGTATCAGTGTCTATTCATGATGCATCTTGGCTAGGAATATTTAAAACGACATGTTTATTATATTACGATAAATTTTTCATGATTATAACATATTGTAACTACTGTCATGCATTTATGGATTGTCTATAAAATATACTTCAACTAAACAATTAATTTATATAACACATTATCACAAGTATATAATAAAAAGAAAACACCTTTTATTTTGAATGAAATTTTATTATAAAGTTATTAGTTTACAATAAATTAAAGAATTTCCCATAGGGCATACCCTTAACTTAACTAAATATAATAAAGGTCAAATAGAGAACCTTGAAGTGATAATATTACATAGTTCTCTTGACTTGAGAATACTGTTGAACTTTAATGTATACACTTTGATTAGAGTTAAATCATGGAACGATATCCATCGAATAACTATAATTGGGTCTCAATTGTGACAGCCCGCAAATCCGTACCCCTTGAATCAACACTATTCTACCTCTATTAACTCAAGTAGCACAGAAATACGAACCACTAGGGTTAAAGAAGAAGAGATAAAAGAAGAAGAAACTAAACAATGTCAGAATCTCACAGTCGCAACGGAATAAAATATAATAGTAGATATAGAACTTTACACAAAATGAAATCTATAACTATTTTATACATCATGTCATCTGAGTATCTCATACATCAACAATTACTAATCAAACATACCATATATCATAGCAGCGGATATATATATAGGTACAGATAATACGAATGATATGACTCGGTCTCCAGCTCCTCTCCTGCTCCATCGTATCCTATCCTGAACATATAATACTCGGTCTGACCCGAGCATTATAATGAAATAACACCCGAGTCAATCTGGAATACCAGCTGATAATAATACACCCAAATTGATCATTAAAGTTTCAAAAATCCCTTCAAAACAAAAGCATCTCGTAAGACCACGCCACAAATAAACATGTCGGGTTTTTACCTTACGATAGCTAAAACACTTTTTATAGAAATACTCTGATATTATAATAGGGTCTATTTACAAATACTTATAAAATAGCCGAAATTGTTACATCTATTAAATTCTAGCTACTAGCTACAAAAGTGGGCAATACAAACAAAACTCGTACAAGGCTCGTAGGGAGAATGGATTTCCAACAATGACTAGGCACTGGGGTACCACTTGTCACAGTACGGGGCCTAGATCACCGTACCGAGGACCACTCCCGATCCCCTGCAACACAAGGCCGGACCCATCCCTTACTAGACAGTTCCAAATAAGATCACCTCGCGGTTGGGATCAGCAACCGCCCACTAAGCCGAAATAAAGAGGGACATCTAGACAGGGATGACCTTACTCTCCAGTGGGGGCTACCCACGAAGCCTTGCTGCATATCCCCTGATTTTCAGTCATTCCCATTTGATGAGGCTTGAGGCTAAGCGTTACCTTTAGAACGTTTCTCTTAGAATGCCCATCGTCCACCTGACGATGTTTCGCAAGCATTCATCCATACAAGTCCGTCCTGGGTTCGAACGGAACCGAAGGCACTACTCCTACTACATCCATTTTGGAAACGTCCTTAGGATTAGTAGCGACTAGCCCTTGCACTTCACTGCTCCATCTTCGACTCCAAACATGTTTTTCACACGAAACGTACAAACCGGATCGAAGTGGTTTTTGAGAAATAAATCTCGATCCCGGTCTCTTCGAAACGATCAACGAATTTGTCTAATATTGATAGTAGGTAATTTAACTATCAATTAACATTCACAAACATCCATCACACGATAAATAATTCCCCCATTATTTATTTGCCTCAAATATCTTTATAAGATATATTTTCAAATTTCCAAAACTCATTTGAAAACAATTCCCAAGGTTCTTCCTTTACAAGGTAAATCCTTTACCATAAATTCCCATTGGAAATAACCAAGTTCAAAACAATTTAGATTTAAAATAGTTAAAACACTTTATTCTAAAATATACTTTAAAACATGTAAATTTACTACTAGTTATTTACTCAAAATATAATTTCAAAATATTTAAAGTAAAACTACTTCATAAGATATAACTTGATTTAAAATAAGGTTTTAGTTAATCTAAATTTTAAAAGTAGAGTTTTAAAAAGAATAATACTCTTTTCAAATAACTTGGGTCAAAACTAGCCTTTAAATAAATTCCTTTTTAAAAATAATTACTAATGTATTCGCAAACAAGTACTATTGCTAAGTTATTAATTTATTACTTAAAAATAATAATTTTCCAACAACTCTTTTAAACAAGTTTAAACTTTAAACTTTCTTTTAATAAAATCTGCTAAAAACTCGAACTTGGTTTCCCCGGGGAACACATTACCATTCAAACATCCCAAAATACCCTTCATATAAATCCAGCCGATTTATTTCATTTCAATTTATGTTTAATACATAAATTTCCAATCCTATGCTTAACATAACTTCTTTTGAAGTTCAAACACATTTTCCCATTTCCGAAAATTCATTTTTAAATTATAAGTTTTAAACATTTTTTTCCTTTTTAAATAAACATTTTAGAGAATTCTTCAATGAAAACCATATTTACATTTTACTTAAATAAACTCCCAATGGAGAAAACGGCATTTCAAAATATTCTATTCGCCTTTAAACTTTTTGGAAGCTTCGTTACAACATATTTTAAATTTTCCGAAACACATCAAATAACCCCATCGTTATCTCAAAACAAAATTTATAATTTCCATAGAATTCATTTCCCGAAATCTATGCTTCACATTTATCGATTGATAAATTTTCCAATGAATTTAAAATCCCAGTTTTACTCATTTTTTTTTGGTTTTTCATCCAAAACAGATTCCAATTTTTTATATTCCTTTAAATTCTTTATTTATCAATTTCTTGATTTCTTTTTACAACCCAATTTATTTTCTTTATAATTTACATTCTGAGTTTATAGTTTATCCAACAACATCACAATACAATTTAATTCCAAATTTATCAATCATAATATATAAACAGGCATCATCAATTATAAAAATGATTACTATATTGTGAGGAATCCCGTTGGATCCCTCCAACCTGTTTTCCCTGCATCCATAAATATTAGCACAACAATATATATATATATATATATATATATATATATTAGTCCAGGCTGATATAATTAAACATTTCAACCAATCACACAATCATTTAAATATTAACTACTTAAACCAGCTAACATTCCAGATGTGAGTGAGATTAACTCACCTTAGGTTTCGGCGAGCGTTCGAAATTTTAAATTAAACCGAACGACGTTCGATTTAACCCAAATTTCTACTTGCCCGGGATGATTCCCGAACTGAAACATTGCGTAGTGTTCGATTCTGCGATTCCGGCGTTACCAGTTTCGTCAAATTCTGATAACATATAAGGGAGTTATTCAATTTTAAAGATTATTCGATTTAATATATAATATATTTACATTTCACTTTATAATTTCACAAACCAAAACCCTAGGCCGCAAGATCTGGGAAGAAACGAATCACGGCCGCTCCTAAATCTTCTTCCCTCACGCATCGTCTCCTGAAACAAACGAAACCCATCACGCGTCCAACCCTTGATCACTGCCCTCAATATAGTCACTTTAAAGACGATCGGAGGAGCCCACGCCAAAGCTCATCAACTCGCGCATCGATGGCCAGAGCCACGCCAAGCTCAGCACCACCATCTTCCCAAAAATTAAGCACGATCGAAGCACTTACTCGAGCCAATTACGGTCGATAATGGCTACCGGAAACAATCATCACCGGTCGAACTATAGAGCTCAACGAGCTCTTTGATTTTGCAGTTAGAGATTTTGTCAAATAATTTATGGATTGGAAGAAAAATTGAGATGAATTTGGGAGGTTTCGGCCATTAGAGAATAAGAACGGCGGCCGGTCTAAAAACTAGGGTTTCGAGATATTTAATATATATATATATATATATATATTAGTTTAATATTATTTAATTAATAAAATTCTCAATTTAACAGTTTATGCGTACGACCTCCAAACTACGCGTCCCGATAGGCAATTCTAGGGTTTTTCCACGTTCCTGACACAATGGAACAGGTTTCGTAAGCTAATTTGGTCATACGTGGGAGTTATGGAATTAAACGATCAATTTAAAATTAAATCGGTTAAAATGATTTCTATGCGTTTCGAGCTGCCATGGTCAAACGACAACTCCGATTGCTACGAAAATTGAAATCCGATAATAACTAACTATTAAGGATCCAATGGAACTAGTTTCGTCGAATTCCGAGACTGTGCCCCGGAAGGCTATTTTAACTCGTCTATTAAATCGGGCGATTTTCGAAATTGACGAAAACGCTTAAAATTTCACTTTTAAAATTTTATTAACTTAATGATAAATCATATAAAATATATAATCACATTAGAGATCATTCCGATTCAGTTTTAAATTGAAATCTGAATATTTTCATTATTATATTATTAAATTCCACTATTAAATTAATATAAATTCCCGAATTCAATCTATCGCCAATTAATTCCATCCAAGGGTCCAGTATTATTATTTAAATCAAAATAAACTTAAATAAATTTTTAGAAATCATTTTTATATTTATTTACACTCAGATTACCAGTTACCCCAATCCTAATATTAAGCTATTATTATTCAAATTTCTAATTAAATTCCCGTGTTTGAAATTTAACTAATTTTATTAACTTAACCAAAGTCTTTTATTTCAACAATTCAAATTATAATCCATATTCGATATTTAAAATGAATTAAATGTTCAAATTTAGCGACCCAAAATTCCGGGTCGTTACATTCCTCCCCCCTTATAAAAATTTCGTCCCTGAAATTTGCTAAGGTAGGAAGAATGTTCCCAACTCAATAGCAAAACTTACTTAGTGAAAATCCCAAATTCACTTTGCCTAAACTCCTTTAGTTTCAAATCGAAACTACTAATTCAATCATATTCCATAATCTTTTATTTTCAATTGTTTATTTAACATCAACTTGTCACTAATAAAACTAATGCTCCTACACTCATTAACTTAACCTAAACTTCTTTAGTTACAACTTATATACTCTTCCCAAAACCATTTAGCTCAATCCCAACTCATTTGCTTTATTTATACGCAAAAGCTTTTGTTTCAACATTTTCTTAAAACAACTTTCCATGTTGATTACAAATTTTTAAATTTCCAAAAATTTTCTAACTCCCAAAATTTCCGAAATTTTTTGGCAGAGTCTCCCCTGCACAGAGGAGCTTTCGCGATATCGCGATACACACAAATATATATACATCGACCCACACGGTCGGAAACCAAAATATATCACAATATATATATCATTTTCCCAATTATATTTGCGTAGGCGTACCTTTTTAGCAAATTTTAATAGCAAGCGGCTAATATAAGGCATATACGCGCTCCAACTCTCTCGAATGTCTTCCGTTCCTGTACTAAACTCAATCAAACTCATCAGTTTCAAGATATGATCATTTTAACAACATTCGAATGTAAATGCAAGCCAAACATATCCATTTCATAACCAAACCAAGCAACTTCATAATCATGCATGCTAACCTCCTTTATAAACAATTTCACAATTCCGACATCATTTAAAATCCTCTTTACAAACCCAAACTTCATAGTTTAACAATGTTAACCATATTTATTTCAACAATCCAAAGATTTCAATCACTTTTTAATTTCTTATTCAAATCCAAACTTAATTTTTTTTTATTTCAATATGATTAACATGTGCTTTACTAACATCAATCTATTCCATTTCAAAATCCAAGTTGATTCACAATTCAATTCTTATTCTGAATTTGAAGTATTTGCATTTCTTCTATAATCCATTTTCATTCATATGTAAACATTACTTATTAAAATTTCAATCCATTTTCTTGCATTCCAATTTTATTATCTACACAAATTTCATTTAAAACTATTTCATAAGCTTAACCATAACCGTCTCACCATGTTCTTAAATGATTTCAATTCCTTAATATCTCAATTTATTTCCATTTTAATTGATTCTTATCCATATCAAACCATGTATAAATTTTAATGCACTTTGTTTATTTATTTTATCCATTTTTTAGATTTATTTACCTTCACACTTCATTTCCGAATTTATTTTATTAACAATGTGACCACTTCAAATCATTTCACTCATTGGACTTATTTACAATTCAAACTATCACAATTATAATTCAATTCTATTATTCATTCACACTCTCAACTTTTTATTGCCAAAATTGACTTTCATACCAGAGCTGGGTTTTCATTTTCTCTCCAAACTTCCCTTAGCAAACCCTCAAAATCTTATCCATGCCAATACAAATCCCCTTTAATTTAGTTTACACTAAATTCACCTACAAGCTTCTTTTTAATTAATTTAGCTTATGCTAAATTCATTCCCAAACAATTCCTGTGAATTTAGTTGGGTTAAACTTTTATTCACACAATATCCTTTCAACATAATATAATTAAATTTCTTTCAATTCAAATTTTTCCCAAATTAATTTTAAGTCCACCTAAGTTTTTATTTAGCCAACTTGAATTCATTCCATTTCCTTTACCACCTTAAATAAGGATTTAATTCCATTCATATTTATTCACAACACAATTGAATCTTGTTTTTAATTAAATCCAAGTTCATCCCAATTCCACTCGATTGAAATTAAATCTAATTCAATTTAATTTTAATTCTCCATATACAAGTTCAAAACTTATTTACTAACTTAAGTTCATTTACTTCTTTTATATCTCACTTTACCTTATCTAAATTCACAATTCTTTTCAGATTAATTTTGAATTCACCATACCATCCAACTATTTCCCAATTTTGATTATAATTTCATTTTCTATTTATAAGTTCACCAACTTATTTATTTAAAAGCTCATATTGCTCATTTTAATCCATCAACATCTTATAATCACAATTCCAAATTATATATATATGAATCACTGAATTCTTAAAGATACAAACTTCTTTCACCTTAATCCTTTGCACATTTTAAATCCACAGTTTCAGATTATAAGTATAACACTTAATAGCTTGTGGGTATAATTCATTACACAATGACCCACAATTTCAAAGTCAACTTACATTTTAATCCAACCCAAATCAATTTAATTCTAAGTCCAATTTATTTAACTTATCCAAGTTAAATTCAAATTTCTATTCACTTCAATCTATTTTATTCACTTCCATTTACTCAGGTTAAATTTTAATACCAAGATTAAAATTTACATTTCCTTCTTATTAGCATCAACTTTACCAATTACATCAAATAGTTGATTCATTTTAACTTTACACATTATTTAAATAGAGTTTTCCAGAATTCAATTGCCTGGGTTTATTTCAAAACCATTTTGAAATAATAAATAACTCATACTCTCCTAGTATATCAAATCAAACTTCAAGATTTTTAAAACAATCTGTTTTTACCAGAGCAATTCCCTTTTTGAAACTTCTAAAATACTTGTATCCCAAACAAGTCCAACAAATATCATACCCATCCACTTTGGTAGCAATCCATCACTTTAGAAACTCGAAAATGAATTCTAATGATGTGGCCAGCATCATCAGGATTATTTCCCAGCGACTGAAGTGAGTTCAGTGCTTTCTTAATTCCTAAATTCATTTCAAAACAGTTCCATTCAAAAATACTTCCCAAATCAATATTCCAATATACCCTTCAAACACTTTAGCAAACATTTCAAACTCTCCCAGGATTTTTAAATTTCCAAACTTTGTTTTCAATACATTTAAAATCCTTTCCAAAACTTCCGGGATTAAATTCTGGTCTAATCCAAATTTAGTTATTCGTCTTTTGCATAATTCATACTTATAGAATTTATTTAGTTATAACCATTTCAAATTTTAGATCAAATTTTAGATTCTTATTTGATTATAGATATCCACATCCAAACAATCAAATATATATAATAATATCAGAAAATTATTCTTTTTATATCAAAATATAATTTTGGGTAAAATTATTTCATTTACCCACTTTAAAAACAATACTATGTCGGTTTATCTTGTTTAAGAGTTTAGAAAGCCCTATCGATACGGTTGTACTTCCCATACCGACCAGAATTCATAAACACTCAACCAATAAGTCAACACAGCATAAAAACAATTTTATATTCACTAACAAGTACGACCTCATATCTATTAATACGCTCAATTCATTATAGAGTACTATTGACTCTATTTAATGAGTAATTTCCCCCCCAAAGCCTAGGTTGTCACCAACCTAAGCTCTGATACCAAATGTGACAGCCCGCAAATCCGTACCCCTTGAATCAACATTGTTCTACCTCTATTAACTCAAGTGGCACAAAAATACGAAACATTAGGGTTAAAGAAGAAGGGATAGAAGAAGAAGAAACTAAACAATGTCAGAATCTCACAGTCGCAGCGGAATAAAATATAATAGTAGATATAGAACTTTACACAAAATGAAATCTATAACTGTTTTATACATCATGTCATTTGAGTATCTCATACATCAACAATTACCAATCAAACATACCATATAATCATAGCAGCGGATATATATATAGGTACAGATAATACGAATGATACGTCTCGGTCTCCAGCTCCTCTCTTGCTCCATCATATCCTGTCCTGAACATATAATACTCGGTCTGACCCGAGCATTATAATGAAATAACACCCGAGTCAGTATGGAATACCAACCGATAATAATACACCCAAATTGATTATTAAAGTTTTAAAAATCCCTTGAAAACAAAAGCATCTCGTAAGACCACACCACAAATAAACATGTCGGGTTTTTACCTTACGATAGCTAAAACACTTTTTATAGAAATCCTCTGATATTATAATAGGATCTATTTACAAATACTTATAAAATAGCCAAAATTGTTACATCTATTAAATTCTAGCTGCTAGCCACAAAAGTGGGTAATACAAACAAAACTCGTACAAGGCTCGTAGGGAGAATGGATTTCCAACAATGACTAGGCACTGGGGTACCACCTGTCACAGTACGGGGCCTAGATCACCGTACCGAGGACCACTCCCGATCCCATGCAACACAAGGCCGGACCCATCCCTTACTGGACAGTTCCGAATAAGATCACCCCGCGGTTGGGATCAGCAACCGCCCACTAAGCCGAAATAAAGAGGGACATCTAGACAGGGATGACCTTACTCTCCAGTGGGGGCTACCCACGAAGCCTTGCTGCATATCCCCTGATTTTCAGTCATTCCCATTTGATGAGGCTTGAGGCTAAGCGTTACCTTTAGAATGCTTCTCTTAGAATGCCCATCGTCCACCTGACGATGTTTCGCAAGCATTCATCCATACAAGTCCGTCCCGGGTTCGAACGGAACCGAAGGCACTACTCCTACTACATCCATTTTGGAAACATCCTCAGGATTAGTAGCGACTAGCCCTTACACTTCACTACTCCATCTTCGACTCCGAACACGTTGTTCGCACGAAACGTACAAACCGGATCGAAGTGGTTTTCGAGAAATAAATCTCGATCCCGGTCTCTTCGAAACGATCAACGCATTTGTCCAATATTGATAGTCGGTGATTTAACTATCAATTAACATTCATAAACATCCATCACACGATAAATAATTCCCCCATTATTTATTTGCCTCGAATATCTTTATAAGATATATTTTCAAATTTCCAAAACTCATTTGAAAACAATTCCCAAGGTTCTTCCTTTACAAGGTAAATCCTTTACCATAAATTTACATTGGAAATAACCAAGTTCAAAACAATTTAGATTTAAAACAGTTAAAACACTTTATTCTAAAATATACTTTAAAACATGTAAATTTACTACTAATTATTTACTCAAAATATAATTTCAAAATATTTAAAGTAAAACTACTTCATAAGATATAACTTGATTTAAAATAAGGTTAACTAAAATTTTAAAATTAGAGTTTTAAAAAGAATAATACTCTTTTCAAATAACTTGGGTCAAAACTAGCCTTTAAATAAATTCCTTTTTAAAAATAATTACTAATGTATTCGCAAACAAGTACTATTGCTAAGTTATTAATTTATTACTTAAAAATAATAATTTTCCAACAACTCTTTTAAACAAGTTTAAAGTTTAAACTTTCTTTTAATAAAATCTGCTTAAAACTCGAACTTGGTTTTCCCGGGGAACACATTACCATTCAAACATCCCAAAATACCCTTCATATAAATCCAGCCAATTTATTTCATTTCAATTTATGTTTAATACATAAATTCCCAATCCCATGCTTAACATAACTTCTTTTGAAGTTAAAACACATTTTCCCATTTTCGAAAATTCATTTTTAAATTATAAGTTTTAAACATTTTTTTCCCTTTTTAAATAAACATTTAAGAGAATTCTTCAATGAAAACCATATTTACATTTTACTCAAATAAACTCCCAATGGAGAAAACGGCATTTCAAAATATTCTATTCGCATTTAAACTTTTTGGAAGCTTCGTTACAACATATTTTAAATTTTCCGAAACACATCAAATAACCCCATCGTTATCTCAAATTTTTTTTTATAATTTCCATAGAATTCATTTCCCGAAATCTATACTTCACATTTATCGATGGATAAATTTTCCACTGAATTTGAAATCCCAGTTTTACTCTTTTTTTTTTGTTTTTTCAACCAAAACAGATTCCAATTTTTTATATTCCTTTAAATTCTTTATTTATCAATTTCTTGATTTCTTTTTACAACCCAATTTATTTTCTTTATAATTTACATTCTGAGTTTATAGTTTATCCAACAACGTCACAATACAATTTAATTCCAAATTTATCAATCACAGTATATAAACAGGCATCATCAATTATAAAAATGATTACTATATTGTGAGGAATCCCGTTGGATCCCTCCAACCTGTTTTCCCTACATCCATAAATATTAGCACAACAATATATATATATATATATATATATATATATATATTAATCCATGCTGATATAATTAAACATTTCAACCAATCACACAATCATTTAAATATTAACTACTTAAACCAGCTAACATTCCAGATGTGAGTGAGATTAACTCACCTTAGGTTTCGGCGAGCGTTCGAAATTTTAAATTAAACTGAACGACGTTCGATTTAACCCAAATTTATACTTGCCCGTAATGATTCCCGAACTGCAACATTGCATAGTGTTCGACTCTGCGATTCCGGCGTCGCCAGTTTCGTCAAATTCTGATAACATATGAGGGAGTTATTCAATTTTAAAGATTATTCGATTTAATATATAATATATTTACATTTCACTTTATAATTTCACAAACCAAAACCCTAGGCCGCAAGATCTGGGAAGAAACGAATCACGGCCGCTCCTAAATCTTCTTCCCTCATGCATCGTCTCCTGAAACAAACGAAACCCATCACGCGTCCAACCCTTGATCACTGCCCCCAATATAGTCACTTTAAAGACGATCGGAGGAGCCCACGCCGAAGCTCATCAAATCGCGCATCGATGGCCAGAGCCACGCCAAGCTCGGCACCACCATCTTCCCAAAAATTAAGCACGACCGAAGCACTTACTCGAGCCAATTACGGTCGATAATGGCTACCGGAAACAATCATCACCGGTCGAACTATAGAGCTCAACGAGCTCTTTGATTTTGCAATTAGAGATTTTGTCAAATAATTTATGGATTCGAAGAAAAATTGAGATGAATTTGGGAGGTTTTCGTCCATTAGAGAATAAGAACGGCGGCGGTCTAAAAACTAGGGTTTCGAGATATTTAATATATATATATAATAGTTTAATATTATTTAATTAATAAAATTCTCAATTTAACTGTTTATGCATACGACCTCCAAACTACGCGTTCCGACAGGCAATTCTAGGGTTTTTCCACGTTCCTGACACAATGGAACAGGTTTCGTAAGCTAATTTGGTCATACGTGGGAGTTACGGAATTAAACGATCAATTTAAAATTAAATTGGTTAAAACGATTTCTATGCGTTTCGAGCTGCCACGGTCAAACGACAACTCTGATTGCTATGAAAATTGAAATCCGATAATAACTAACTATTACGGATCTAATGGAACTGGTTTCGTCGAATTCTGAGACTGTGCCCCGGAAGGCTATTTTAACTCGTCTATTAAATCGGGCGATTTTCGAAATTGACAAAAACGCTTAAAATTTCACTTTTAAAATTTTAATAATCTAATGATAAATCATATAAAATATATAATCACATTAGAGATCATTCCGATTCAGTTTTAAATTGAAATCTGAATATTTGCATTATTATATTATTAAATTCCACTATTAAATTAATATAAATTCCCGAATTCAATCTATCGCCAATTAATTCCATCCAAGGGTCCAGTATTATTATTTAAATCAAAATAAACTTAAATAATTTTTTAGAAATCATTTTTATATTTATTTACACTCAGATTTACCAATTACCCCAATCCTAATATTAAGCTATTGTTATTCAAATTCCAATTAAATTCCCGTGTTTGAAATTTAACTAATTTTATTAACTTAACCAAAGTCTTTTATTTCAACAATTCAAATTATAATCCATATTCAACATTTAAAATGAATTAAATGTTCAAATTTAGAGACCCAAAATTCCGGGTCGTTACATCAATTGAATCATTGAAAGTGAAACACTATTTAATAGATAATTCACCTCCTCGGTTGTATGAATTTAGTATCATAGTCAACTATAGTCAAATCAAAGTTAAAGTCTTCAGTCAGAGCGGTTCGATTAATAATAAATTTTAATGACCCGTATTTTTTGGGACTTCAAATTGGAATATTTACTTTATTTAAATATACATGTTTGAATTAAAGTATAATAAAATTTGTGTTTCAAATAATCGGCTGATTCTTATGACATATTTTTAATTTAATTTATAGAAATTTTCAATAATTTCAAAATTAGAAAATAATTAAAATTTCGTTTGTCACTTTTTACGTCTGACATTAGCATTTTCAAAAACCTAACAAAATTTGATAACCGATATGTTTTATTTTTTTTGTGATTGCGTCGTTTTTCTGTATATGATCAGATTATGTTTTCTGTCATTCACTACTCATATGGGGACACGATGCACTGTAGCTAGGTATCAAAATCTATTTTTTTCCAAACCCTTTAAAACACATCTGTGTACACAAGTACACATTATAACTCCTTTTCAAATCTCTCTTATGTGATCTTGCTATGTACTACACCAAACATTTTGGGGGCTCAAGGAAAACGTCTTTCTCACAGCGTTAGATGATCAACCTATATCTATACGCATGAATGAGTTCGACAATTTCTTTAATTTATCTTTGTCAGTTTCAAAATGAAAGGATGGAAAACTCCACCACCTACACTTCAAAAATTAATACACTCCAATCCACCTATTTTTAGCAAAATCAACCAACATGGAAGTTATGTGGTTCGGTCCCTAGTTTTTTTTAAAATTAGTTTCACTTAATTTCATTGAAAGATGATCGAGAAATCGCTGATTAAATGAAAATGGGAAAAAAATTCTCGAATTTTAAATATCTATGTCTCCAAATCTAAATCGAATAGATCGATGTTGTTAGCTTCGTTTGAGTCGGGGCAGAGAGTAGTATTTTTAGTATCGTTTCGAGGGATTTTCGTAACAACCAACGTCATTCATCATTGTCTAGGGTTCAGATTTTAAAGAGTTTTGTCGACGATCAAAGAATCTAAGCTTAGCAATGGGTTCGTGGAGGCAAGTTGAACACCCGGCCAAAATTTGGTTGGACTCGATAACTATTTGGTGCTCACAACATTTTGGGGCCATGGAATGGGGCTTCAGGCGGACTAGAAGGAGGGACGGCGGAAGCACAATGATGGTAGGGGATCAGTTGCATAGGATAGGGGGGCTGAACAATGAACTCAAATGGCAAGATCATTGAGTGAATGATGATTGGACGCGTGCACGTGTACGTTGTGCACTGTGGAGGGTGACAGTTGGATGGAGGAAATATATTTACGAAAGAAGAAGGAACTCTGGATCGAATTGGGTAGATTGGTGGGCTTTGGGCCAATAGCTATGGTGATTGATTAATATATATATATATATATATATATATATATATATATAGTTTTTTTATTAACATGTTAATTTCGAAAATTCACATCTCCTTCGTTCTAAACCTGATTAACATGCGGATTTTTGCATTAGATTCCTATGAAGGAGTACAACATCGTAGTGTATGCCGTCGATAGCTTTGGACGGGTTTTAAATTACAATATTTTAAATAATAACGTCATTTAAATTTATATACCTTAAACATTGATGTTTATTTAGCCAAATAAATACTGTTGAGTTAAATTGGATTGAATGTGGTAAATTGGACATTTGTCAAGTAGATATAAATAACTGTTCCGCTAATTAAATTAATTAGACCTTGTTTAGCATATCGTTGTTCTGCAATTATTAATTGTATAAGTTAAATTTGGATATTTATTTAGCAGAAATAAATCTCGTTCTACTATTACATTAGTGTGGAAACTTAATTACATTCCAATAGACTAGTATTGGATAAGTGTTGTGCTAATAATTGCTTGTTAATTATAGATTTAATTTTTATATATGAAGTTATGTGAATACCTGGATTATAACTTGGCTAGTTAATGGAATTAATGGTGACTCGATTAAGTTCTATTGAATTTCCTAAGCCTCTTCCGAAAGTTGATTTTTGTATCAAAGTTATTTTAAGAATAATTATTATTTACTAACAAGGTTATTAAGGATAATTATTATACGTTTTAAAAAGGAAATTAATAATTGTTTTAATAACGATTTCAATTTAATTATTTTATTAATATAGTTCTTAAGAGTCATCCCTTAATGCTATTTAAAAATGTTTAATTACTAATTAAAATTTCATTAGTTATGGTTTAAAACATTTTAATTTTATTTAAAAATAATTATCTATATTTAAATTTTCAATTAATTGATTAATTATATTGATTTGAGTTATTTAATTTTATTTAAAGGATAATTATTTATCATATTAATATTAGTTTAAAGTTAGGTAGTTATTGTTTCAAAGTTAGTTAATTATTGTTTAAAAGTTAATTAATTTTTAACTTAATAATGTTTTGAGGTTACTTATTAATACAATAACGGCGGTTAAAATTTATTTAAAACATTATTCATAAGATTTTAATTGAAGGGAAAAGGGAAGGATGTTTAAATAGTAACTTATCATTTTAAGTTATACTAAATAAGGTATGGTTTATAAAGAGAACCTTAATGACTCAAGGAGTTAATTAAAGAAGTTGTTTAAACAAGGGAAGAGTTATAAATGGTATGGATACTCATAGAAGAATTTACAAATGAGTTTTAAAAAATATGGATTTTATAAATGGGGTTGGGATTTATAAGGGATGTTTTAAAAGGGATTGGTGTTTTGTGGTTTTTCCGTTTTATATGACATTTGGGTTTGATCATTTAGATATGATTTTTAAAAATAGAAATTATTTTTAAGTGTTGGTTGAGTATACATATATCATGTATGAGTGTATGGAAAGATTTCAAAGTTTTAGAAAGATGTCAATATAATTATACCATTGAGATAAATTTATGGATATGTTTTCTAAGTATCGAAAATATAGTGGTTTGTGAATATACTTATCCTGTTGAGGTAAGTATATGGAAGTGATTTCCAAGTATTTGAAACGTGATTTTAAAATAATGAGGCTTAATGATTTCTATGGGAAATGTAATATTTGTTTGAATAATTATTTATTTGATAGTTTAATAACCGACTATCAAATCAAGACCAAATCACAACTCTAGAAGTATCTAGGAGAAATAAGGAAATTATATGATACAGTTGTCGTCGGTGGTGCTATATTGTATGTATAAACTCATTTCTTTCTTCTAGGATGATGATAAGGAATCCGTTCACTAATGGTTTGGAGATGGTCTTCGATCTTATCATTGTTTGTTTATTTCCTAAAGAACTGGGGTTGAGTTTACCGGAAATTATCGAATGTTGATTCGAAGAGACTGGGATCAGATTTGTTAACCAAAACCCACGTCGATCCAATAAATATGTTTCAAAGTAAAGACATCATAAAGAGCATGGAATCGAAGAAAAAGATGTGAAGTGTAAGGGCTAATCGCTATTAATCCTAAGGGTGATTCCAAAATGGATGTAGTAGAAATAGTGCCTTCGGTTTCGTTCAGACACAGAACAGACTTGTATGGACGAATGCATCAGAACGTCATCATTGGACGGCGATGAGAATTATAAGCATAATTGTTCTTGAAAGGCAATCGTAGCCTCAAGCCTCATCAACTGGGAATGACTGAAAATCAGGGGATATGCAGTAAGGCTAAGTGGGTCGCACCCATTAGGGTATGTTATCACCCTTCTAGATACATCTACATATTTATAGATTGGTTATGCATGAGATCTCAAAAAGGTTGCGAAGCAAACAGGGTGATGAAATATTCGGTAGGGGCAGGCCAATCTTATATTGGCAGGGGTTGATAAGTTCAATCTCGGTACATTTTCTAGACGTGTACTGTGGTAGGTGGTGCCGCAGTGCCTAGTCATTATATGGAATCCATTCTCCAATAAGCACCGTACGGTTTTGATTATGCCCAACTAGGTAAATGTGAGATGCAAGCATTCCAGCTATTTTTCAAAATTTTATTTTGACCTCTAGCATTATTATAATGTCATCGAATATTTATATAAAAGTGTTTTGGTGATTGTAAGGTAAAAACCATCCGTGTTTATGTGTAGAGTGGTCTTACGAGATACCTTTGATTTTAAAGGATTTTAAAGTTATAAAAAAATTAAAATTCCTACGATGTAAGTTCTCATGTTGGTTTTACCAGACTGACCCGGGCGTGGTTTTTACTAAATGTTTGGGTCAGACTGAGCATATTTCCAGGTTTACTTGAATATTTGGAGCTTCAGGAGATAAGCTATGAAACATCCCATACTCTTTAGTATACCCAAAAAGGGTGCACTAAAAGATATGGTGTGTTATAGGTTGTCACGACCCGACTTTCTACTCCCAGAAAACCGCATCATCAATTAAGAAAGAAAGGGATAGAAGAAGAAAAGAAAGAAAAGAAAGAAGAAACAACACTAGAATCTCAACAGTGGAACGAATAAATTACATTAATAACATAAAATATTACATAGTTTACAACCACTATCAGAGTACACAGATATACAACACATACTAGATAGTTATAAACACCTGTCTAGTATTTACAACATAATACAACTCAGAGACAATCACAGAACGCACAGCGGAATACTATATATCTAATGCAGAAGCCTCCTGCTCCATTACTCCTCCACAATTCATCAAAAGCTAACCTGAATCCCTTGGCTACTCGTAAAAATTTGAGTGCCCAAGAGTTTAAGAAAACAAAAGATAAAATCTGGGTCAGACATGGGTCTGGTGTGAGTAACAGGTTAAAGTTGCTTAATTTTGAAAAACCTTTGGAAAGAAAGGTATCACGTAAGACTTCCCACACATAAACATGGAAAAGTTTTTACCTTACGCTAACCAAAACATTTTATAGGAAATCCAGTGATATTATAATAGTGTCTAGGGTTTTCAAGTAAATAAGAAATAGCCGAAATTGTTACATTCATTAAATTCCAGTTACTAGCCACAAAAGTGGGTAATACAATCAAAACTGTTGGCACTTATTGGATTTTGGATTCCATACAATGGCAGGGCTACTAGGGTACCGCCCGTCACAGTACGTGGCCTAGATCAACGTACCGAGGAGTACTCCCACTCCCCAGCAACACAAAGCCAGACCCATTCCTTACTGAACAGTTCCGAACAAGACAAGCTCGCAGTTGGTGTACACTGACAACTGCCCACTAAGCCGAATAAAAAGGGACCTCTAGACAGGGATCAATCTTGCTCTCCAGTGGGAGCTACCCACGAAGCCTTGCTGCACCTCCCCTGTTTTAGCCATTCCCGATTGATGAGGCTTGAGGCTACGATTACCTTTAGAGGACACATTTCTTAGAATGCTCATCGTCCACCTGACGATGTTCTGAAAGCATTCAATACATACAAGTTCGTTCTGGGTTCGAACGAAACCGAAGGCATTATCTCGTTACACTCATTACGGAATCACCCACAGAGTTAACGACGATAACCCTTGCACTCTAAATCACCTTCTCGAATCTATAAGTACTATTCCGTCAACTCATTACAGAATCACCCACAGAGTTATACTGACGTATAGCCCTTACACCTCGAGTCTTCACTTGCTCCACTTGGATACACGACCTAACGTTTAATTGGAATCGATGTGGTTTTCGAATATCCAAATATGGAAACCCGATCCCGGTCTCATTGAAATCCAAAGCGTGTCTTTTAAGGCCAAGTTGTTTTAAAGGTTTAAAATAATTCAATTATCTATATACACAGATAGATAAATCACAGATTCACAACAGATAATCAATATTATCATCATTTCAGATAAACCACATTATCATTATTCAAAAGAGATAATCTATATCAACATTACCATGCAACCAATGCATCCAAATCACCCAACATTATCTATCTCATATCTGAGATTCTAACCATCTAAAGCAAACAACACTAACCAACCATATAAGCAATGATTAACCACACCCAAATATAATTAATTTAAAATGAATTAAATTAATTACATCATTCCATTAACTTAAAGTAAATTAAATTAATTACTTCACCAATATCAACTTGCTCATATCACTATTGATAATTTATCAATCAATTAATTTATCATCATCCAATGATTCATTTTAATTAATCATCCCTGATTAATTAACCCTTAATTGCATTCAAGTAATTATCCACTAATTAATTTCTTAAATTAATTATATTTAACCAAATACAGTAATTAACCTTTAATTACTTCCTTAATTAATTACCTAAATTAATTACCTTTAATCACTTATTATTGATTAATTAATATTAATTAATCAATCTTAATTACATCATTAATTATAATAATTAATGATCTTCTAATTACATTTTCAAATTAAATTAATTAAATTAAGTAATTTAATCTTTATTTAAATCATAACTTTTAATCACCCTTGATTACCCCATTCAGTAATCAACTACCCTTAATTACTTCACCAAATAAATTAATTACTCATTAATTAATTATCTCTAATTAATCCTTTGATTAATTTACAAAGTAATTATATTCAAATTACTTTTATCAACAAATCACCTTCAATCAATTACATATAGTAATTACTCATTGATTACTTTCCTAAGTAATTATTCTTCAATAAATTACATTAAGTAATTATTTTCACAAATCATCAAATGATTATTTTAAATTAATTAAACTGAATTAATTAACTTAAAATTATCAAATTAAACTTAATTAATAAGTAATTAATTCCTTAATTACTTACATAAGTAATTTACTTAATAACTTACACCATTGATCATCTTAAATTAATTAATCTAATTAATAATTAAAATTTATCACATTAATTAATTATTAAATAATCTTTAGTTAATGATCTTCATTAACTATTAACAACTCACTAATTATTTTCTAAAATTATTAACTTATTTTAACCATTATTAATTACAGATTAATCAATCAATCATTAATTAACCTATTAATTAACCCCTAATTAATTAAATAATTAAGTGTTAATTAAAACTTAATTAATACATTATTACTTGATTAATTAATTAATAATCATTAATTAAAAACTAATTTTATTCAATTAATTATTCTTAATTACAAATTAATTATTCAATGAATAATTAATCCTAAACCCTTAAGATTAACCCTTAATTACTTTAAGTAATTATTTATTTCATTAATTTATTAAATAAACTAATTATTCATTTAATTACTCTAATAATTAAAATAAATACAAACATTAAATTGTTATTTGACTTTACAAGTTTAAAAATCAGTCTAAAACCATTAATTGATAATAATACTTTTATTATAAAGGAAATTTTACAAAAGTTAAAACAAATTTCTTTTTAAATTTTAACCATTTAAATTTTTACATTATCATTCAAATTTGGTTTAAACACTTAAATTTATAAAACTTAAATTTATTTTTGAACCAAAGATTCAAATCCAAATTTGAATCAAATTTTACATTACTTCATATTTCAATTTCAAATTTAAATTCAAATTCTTTAAAAACATTTTAAACAATAAACTCCTTTAAAGTTATTTTAAAGCAAATTTGAATTTAAATACTTCAGCATTTCCAACATAAGATTCAATTAAACTTGAATCCATAATTTAAGTTAGATTTAAAACTTACTTTAAATTCTAGCTTCCACTTTTAAATTTAGTTTTAAATTTTGAAAACAAGTCAAGTTTTCAAACTTCAACAACCAATCCGAGCCAAAACTAAAATATCTCGAGTAACTCGAATAAAAATTCCCTTTTAAATTTATCTTAAAATCAATTAAATCCCAAATAAAATCAGTTTTATTCAAATCCCTGTAATTGACAGGTTTACCAAACCTGTAACAAACAAACACCCGAGACCTATCTAAAATTCTTCGAGTCCAAAACCCCTCAGCTTCGAGACCATCATCCAAATGCTTCGAGCTCATCACAAAACTACCCGATACAACACGAGCTCCTTCTTCCCCCAAAACAGCTAACTGATACACCATTACCACCGTACACCTGCACACCCATGGCCATCACCTCCGGCCTCTCGCGACTTCACGAGCAAGTCAAAGGTCAACTCCCAGTGCCATCCCGACCCTCAAATCCAATGCTGCATACCCAAATTCAAATTCGAACATTCGAGCTCAACTGGAAAAATGTCAAACTAGGAAATCCCCCAAAACTCCGTACTCCGACCACCAGAACATCTCTACCTCCGGTCACAACCTCCTCCATACCCCTTCTATCTTTAGCTCGAACTAGAGAGAAATCAATCACTTAATTTGATCACAGTTATCAAATCTCTTGAACACAGTAAAACTAGGGTTATATACATTAATCCTTAGTCACTATTTCCCCACTGCATTGATTCCTCAATTACCATTTTTCCTCAATTCCCCTATCACCATTCTATCACCAGGAACATCACTGGCCACAAAATCTTCTTAGATCGACAGAATCAACCCAAGTTATGATTTCTGGTTAAACAATAATTTCTTAATCAAAAACAAGATAAAATTTCTAATTTAAATTTTAAAATTCGAGTTTTTGATCAGTTAACATATTGATAATCTTAAATCAAAGAATTTAAAGGATTAAATTCTCGTTTTCAACAGAATTACTCTGTTGTTTAGTGTTTTTTTTTCTTTCCAGAGACCATACTGTTTTATTTATTTTTTCAGTGATACTTCAAGTTTTTATTCATACTTGATAAAACTTAAAACTTTAGTTATGTTACACAACTCTATTTTGCTTAAGTCCAAGAACTAACATAGATTAGATCCAAAGTAAGATCCAAAGTACAGAATTTTAAGAAATTCAAGGATCAGTAACTTAAGTATACAAACATAACTAAACAATAACATGCACCATAATCTTTACTCGGAAATGAACTTATGGAAAAGCATACACACTTATTTCAGAGTAAACAACAACCATTTATACTTAGGTTTATTAAATATAAATTGTTACTCACCTGGGAAAAATATGAGCAGAGCAACCATGATTTGAAAAGCTTTGAAACTGAAGGATGCTTTAAATTTTGAAAACTTCATATCTCTTCTTTTATTTTTGCTTATGAGTTGACCTTCAATTTTCTTTTTAAAACTTCAAGTTGCTTCCTTATTATAAAAACTTTAGATCTTGATTTACTGCAATTGCCTTTGCTTCCAGATTTAACAATTTCATGCATGCTTTGCTTTTTTAAACTTGAAGTTGTGGTAGTACTTTGTGGTTTCTAGAATTACAGTTGCATATTTGTTTCCAGGTTCTATAGCTACATGCATGTAGTTTTGGATGTGTTTTCAAACAGAGGACTGCAGGCTTGGTTGAACTGCTGTTGCATGCAGTTTTAGATTGCGGGTTTTCTTCAGGTTAATATTTGATTTGCATTTCAATTTTGGAAGATTAATCTAGATAGCATTGAAGAAGATTGGTTTGAGGAAAATATTTGGTTTCAGATTTGTGTTTGAGAGGGGGTTTGCGGATTTGTGTTTTGAAGGGATTTAAAGATTTTGCTTTGAAAAATAATAAAGAAGATTACAGATTTTCTTAAGTTTGAAGAAGAATAGGAAAAAGAAAGATAAGGCAAAGAAGAAATGTTTATATAAACAAAAATTTTGATTTAATTAAAAATAAAAGAAAAAGAAATTTAAATGAGACACTTGTCTCTATTCTTAACTTTTGTCATAATAGTTTATTTTATAACTAACACATGTTAATAAGGTGTCTTAAGAGACCTACACATGTATTTTAAGTATTTAAATTTCAATTTAAAATTGTTTATAAGCTTTTACATCTATTTTATTTCTAAAGTAATATACAAATGAGTTTTATCTCTTTTTAAATTAAAAAGAAATAAAAACAACTAATTAAAAATATAGCATATTCAAAAATATTGAAGTATTTATGTTATTAATTTCAAAACATCAAATTCAAATTTAAAATTAATTTATCAAATCAAATTTTAATAATCAAGTTATATATAGATGCATATATAACTCTTAACAAATCCTATTACTACCAATCTATTTATGTTTAAAAGAATTTAAGTATTATAATTTTTATTTAAAAATACAAATTAAACAATATTAAATAATTTAAAAAAGAGATTATAAACCAATTAAGATCATTTGTAATTTAGATTGTAAATTCTTATGTATAAATTCCAAGTAATATAAAATAAAAATTAGCTTTTATATTTACCTATTTAAAATTCATATATTTATAAGCTAAATAAAATTTCAAAATAAATAAGATATTTCATAGTATAAACTATAACATTATTTATTAAATTGGATTGAAAAGTTAATTCTTAAATCAAATTTTTGATTTACCTAAAATAAACTAGAATTAGAAAATTAATTCATTCACTAAATTCAAAAATCAAAATTTATCAATTTACAATATATACAAAAATATATATATTATAAATAGAAAACAATTTATTTATTTAAAAAGATAAAATCTTTCAATTTAAATATTTATTAAAACATGATTATTAAATCAAATTCCAAATTTGTTATTAAAATTATCAAATTAAATTAAATTTATAACACAGATTATTAAATTTATATTGCCCAAATTTTCCGAAATATCACATTCCTTCCCCCTGAAAAGAATTTCGTCCTCGAAATTTAATAGCAAAGGTAACTTAATAATCTATCTTAAGATTTTTATTTAATACACCAGCATATATTATCAAACATATGCTAACAACCATAGCAACCAATTCAAACAAACAAATTTAATTATCCAGAAAAATTCTGGATAAAATTTTCACGAGTTTCCCCGGTATAAATATCGGGATACCCACTCTATACAATCTAAACAATCAATACTATTAAGCTATAGAGCTCCTATCCAACTATATCTACTAACAAAACAATATGTCAGACTACGGACGAGTCTGAATCAACAATCACATCCTCCTGAACTGCTGGTTCCACAATCAGAGATAAACCATACACGTACTCCCTCAAAGATACGTGAAACACATCGAATCCCAGTTATCCAAACTGACAATTCAACCCTGAAAACCAAACACCAATTCTCACAAGAACACAGAAAAGATCCAAACATCCCAGAGCTGACTTACCCAGTCTTACTCAATCTTATAGCTCCTTAGATCAGAGAAAACTTCCTCAAAATCAAATCTCCGACTCAAGAATCCAAATTCCTTCGTCTCTCACCCACAGAACTCTTCTGATGATCCTGGGCTGCCTTCAACTCTCCTGATCAGCTCAACCTTTGCTGATGTTCCTAGAAACAAACTGGATCAAAACAAACCAACAAAATGATCTCCTCAAGATCAATCCCAAATCAAGAATACCAACTCTATTCCACAAATATCAGAAGACTAACTTTCTTCTCCTACCCGGAAAAGATAAAACAAAAGCACTTCCAATCTGCTTCCGCTGCACAACTATGATCTGAAGCAGAAGAAAAACTCGAGCACAAACTGGATAACACATCACAGAAATATGGTTCAACAGATCCATAAAAGAAAACTCAGATGCCCCATCTGATCCAAAGTTGCTTCACTAAACCTTCGGTATCACTCCTAGAATCCAGTCGATAAGAAAACCCAACCTCCAAATATGGACAAACTTCTTATAGCTCAAGAGAACACTCAAACTATCGCAAGTCACTTTTGCGATCAACCAGTCCAATATCCAAAGAAAACTGTTCTCTCTTTACCGGTCAGAACAACATACGCTTAACTAGCCAATCCATCGAAGAAATGGATCCACTCTGCTACTTCTGAACTCCTTCAGAAAAACTGCTAACCAGAAGACTTTCTTGCCAGCACCCAGAATACCCCGAACTGCACTGCTGACACCGACGCCAAAGATTTCCTAACCAAATCTCTTCGAGAAACTCGGGCTTCAAACCGGACAAAAACATCCTGCTGAATCCAGCCACAACATCGAAGCAGACTCACCTCCTTAACTTGTTCCAAAGAAAACATCTTCGAGAACATCCATAGTCACTGCATCTCATCACGCAGCTACTACTCCCTGAGATATCAAGATACCATCATTCTCTTCTGCCCAACCGACATATCCAAACTTTACTCATCCAATTCAAAGATAGACTCCGAAACTTTACAGGTTACCTTCAGAGATCTATGAATTCCTATACTCCGCACAACTCACTCGAGACGGTATTAGGTCTACAGTCTCGACAAATACACTACCAATCTCAAGCACCAAACTTCAACCAAGGGTAGTTGTTGTGTTACACACCCCCACTACCTTATCTACCTTTATAGCTTATATTGGATAACCCGAACAGGTAAACCAACAAATAGGTAGAAGTAATTATATAAATATATATATAATAAAACTACAAATACGCTCTCTCAAGATAGACACCACTCCAGAGCCTAGCTATTCACTCAACCTAATGCTCTGATACCAACTGTCACGACCCGACTTTCTACTCCCTGAAAATCGCATCATCAATTAAGAAAGAAAAGGATAGAAGAAGAAAAGAAAGAAAAGAAAGAAGAAACAACACTAGAATCTCAACAGCGGAACGAATAAATTATATTAATAACATAAAATATTACATAGTTTACAACCACTATCAGAGTACACAGATATACAACACATACTAGACAGTTATAAACACCTGTCTAGTATTTACAACATAATACAACTCAGAGACAATCACAGAACACACAGCGGAATGCTATATATCTAACGCAGAAACCTCCTGCTCCATTACTCCTCCATAATTCGTCAAAAGCTAACCTGAATCCCTTAGCTACTCGTAAAAATTTGAGTGCCCAAGAGTCTAAGAAAACAAAAGATAAACTCTGGGTCAGACATGGGTCTGGTGTGAGTAACAGGTTAAAGTTGCTTAATTTTGAAAAACCTTTGGAAAGAAAGGTAACACGTAAGACTTCCCACACATAAACATGGAAAAGTTTTTACCTTACGCCAACCAAAACATTTGATAGGAAATCCAGTGATATTATAATAGTGTCTACGGTTTTCAAGTAAATAAAAAATAGCCGAAATTGTTACATTCATTAAATTCCAGCTACTAGCCACAAAAGTGGGTAATACAATCAAAACCGTTGGCACTTATTGGATTTTGGATTCCATACAATGGCAGGGCTACTAGGGTACCGCCCGTCACAGTACGTGGCCTAGATCAACGTACCGAGGAGTACTCCCACTCCCCTGCAACACAAAGTCGGACCCATTCCTTACTGAACAGTTCCGAACAAGAAAACCCCGCAGTTGGTGTACACTGACAACTGCCCACTAAGCCGAATAAAAAGGGACCTCTAGACAGGGATCAATCTTGCTCTCTAGTGGGAGCTACCCACGAAGCCTTGCTGCACCTCCCCTGTTTTAGCCATTCCCGGTTGATGAGGCTTGAGGCTACGATTACCTTTAGAGGACACATTTCTTAGAATGATCATCGTCCACCTGACGATGTTCTGAAAGCATTCAATACATACAAGTTCGTTCCGGGTTCGAACGAAACCGAAGGCATTATCTCGTTACACTCATTACGGAATCACCCACAGAGTTAACGACGATAACCCTTGCACTCTAAATCACCTTCTCGAATCTATAAGTATTATTCCGTCAACTCATTACAGAATCACCCACAGAGTTATACTGACGTATAGCCCTTACACCTCGAGTCTTCACTTGCTCCACTTGGATACACGACCTAACGTTTAATTGGAATCGATGTGGTTTTCGAATATCCAAATATGGAAACCCGATCCCGGTCTCATCGAAATCCAAAGCGTGTCTTTTAAGGCCAAGTTGTTTTAAAGGTTTAAAACAATTCAATTATCTATATACACAGATAGATAAATCACAGATTCACAACAGATAATCAATATTATCATCATTTCAGATAAACCACATTATCATTATTCAAAAGAGATAATCTATATCAACATTACCATGCAACCAATGCATCCAAATCACCCAACATTATCTATCTCATATCTTAGATTCTAACCATCCAAAGCAAACAACACTAACCAACCATATAAGCAATGATTAACCACACCCAAATATAATTAATTTAAAATGAATTAAATTAATTACATCATTCAATTAACTTAAAGTAAATTAAATTAATTACTTCACCAATATCAACTTGCTCATATCACTATTGATAATTTATCAATCAATTAATTTATCATCATCCAATGATTCATTTTAATTAATCATCCCTGATTAATTAACCCTTAATTACATTCAAGTAATTATCCACTAATTAATTTCTCAAATTAATTATATTTAACCAAATACAGTAATTAACCTTTAATTACTTCCTTAATTAATTACCTAAATTAATTACCATTAATCACTTATTATTGATTAATTAATCTGAATTAATCAATCTTAATTACATCATTAATTATAATAATTAATGATCTTCTAATTACATTTTCAAATTAAATTAATTACATTAAGTAATTTAATCTTTATTTAAATCATAATTGTTAATCACCCTTGATTAACCCCATTCAGTAATCAACTACCCTTAATTACTTCACCAAATAAATTAATTACTCATTAATTAATTATCTCTAATTAATCCTTTGATTAATTTACAAAGTAATTATATTCAAATTACTTTTATCAACAAATCACCTTCAATCAATTACCTATAGTAATTACTCATTAATTACTTTCCTAATTAATTATTCTTCAATAAATTACATTAAGTAATTATTTTCACAAATCATCAAATGATTATTTTAAATTAATTAAACTGAATTAATTAACTTAAAATTATCAAATTAAACTTAATTAATAAGTAATTAATTCCTTAATTACTTACATAAGTAATTATACTTAATAACTTACGCCATTGATTATCTTAAAATTAATTAATCTAATTAATAATTAAAATTTATCACATTAATTAATTATTAAATAATCTTTAGTTAATGATCTTCATTAACTATTAACAACTCATTAATTATTTTCTAAAATAATTAACTTTTTTTAACCATTATTAATTACAAATTAATTAATCTTTAATTAACCTATTAATTAACCCCTAATTAATTAAATAATTAAGTGTTAATTAAAACTTAATTAATACATTATTACTTGATTAATTAATTAATAATCATTAATTAAAAACTAATTTTATTTAATTAATTATTCTTAATTACAAGTTAATCATTCAATGAATAATTAATCCTAAACCCTTAAGATTAACCCTTAATTACTTTATGTAATTATTTATTTCATTAATTTATTAAATAAATTAATTATTCATTTAATTACTCTAATAATTAAATGAAATACAAACATTAAATTGTTATTTGACCTTACAAGTTTAAAAATCAATCTAAAACCCTAATTGTTAATAATACTTTTATTATAAAGGAAATTTTACAAAAGTTAAAACAAATTTCTTTTTAAAATTTAACCATTTAAATTTTACATAATCATTCAAATTTGGTTTAAACACTTAAATTTATAAAACTTAAATTTATTTTTAAACCAAAGATTCAAATCCAAATTTGAATCAAATTTTACATTACTTCATATTTCAATTTCAAATTTAAATTCAAATTCTTTAAAAACATTTTAAACAATAAACTCCTTTAAAGTTACTTTAAAGCAAATTTGAATTTAAATACTTCATCATTTCCAACATAAGATTCAATTAAACTTGAATCCATAATTTAAGTTAGATTTAAAACTTACTTTAAATTCTAGCTTCCACTTTTAAATTTAGTTTTAAATTTTGAAAACAAGTCAAGTTTTCAAACTTCAACAACCAATCCAAGCTAAAAATAAAATATCTCAAGTAACTCGAATAAAAGTTTCCTTTTAAATTTATCTTAAAATCAGTTAAATCCCAAATAAAATCAGGTTTATTCAAATCCCTGTAATTGACAGGTTTACCAAACCTGTAACAAACAAACACCCGAGACCTATCTAAAATTCTTCGAGTCCAAAACCCCTCAGCTTCGAGACCATCATCCAAATGCTTCGAGCTCATCACAAAACTACCCGATACAACACGAGCTCCTTCTTCCCCCAAAACAGCTAACTGATACACCATTACCACCGTACACCTGCACACCCATGGCCATCACCTTCGGCCTCTCGCGACTTCACGAGCAAGTCAAAGGTCAACTCCCAGTGCCATCTCAACCCTCAAATCCAATGTTGCATACCCAAATTCAAATTCGAACATTCGAGCTCAACTGGAAAAATGTCGAACCAGGAAATCCCCCAAAACTCCATACTCCGACCACTAGAACATCTCTACCTCCGGTCACAACCTCCTCCATACCCCTTCTATCTTTAGCTCGAACTAGAGAGAACTCGATCACTTAATTTGATCATAGTTATCAAATCTCTTGAACACAGTAAAACTAGGGTTATATACATTAATCCCTAGTCACTATTTCCCCACTGCATTGATTCCTCAATTACCATTTTTCCTCAATTCCCCTATCACCATTCTATCACCAGGAACATCACTGGCCACCAAATCTTCTTAGATCGACAGAATCAACCCAAGTTATGATTTCTGGTTAAACCAGAATTTCTTAATCAAAAACAAGCTAAAAGTTCTAATTTAAATTTTAAAATTCGAGTTTTTGATCAGGTAACATATTGATAATCTTAAATCAAAGAATTTAAAGGATTAAATTCTTGTTTTCAACAGAATTACTTTGTTGTTTAGTGTTTTTTTTCTTTCCAGAGACCATACTGTTTTATTTATTTTTTCAGTGATACTTCAAGTTTTTATTCATACTTGATAAAACTTAAAACTTTAGTTATGTTACACAACTCTATTTTGCTTAAGTCCTAGAACTAACATAGATTAGATCCAAAGTAAGATCCAAAGTACAGAATTTTAAGAAATTCAAGGATCAGTAACTTAAGTATAGAAACATAACTACACAATAACATGCACCATAATCTTCACTCGGAAATGAACTTATGAAAAAGCATACACACTTATTTCAGAGTAAACAACAACCATTTATACTTAGGTTTATTAAATATAAATTGTTACTCACCTGGGAAAAATATGAGCAGAGCAACCATGATTTGAAAAGCTTTGAAACTGAAGGATGCTTTAAATTTTGAAAACTTCATATCTCTTCTTTTATTTTTGCTTATGAGTTGACCTTCAATTTGCTTTTTAAAACTTCAAGTTGCTTCCTTATTATAAAAACTTTAGATCTTGATTTACTGCAATTGCCTTTGCTTCCAGATTTAACAATTTCATGCATGCTTTGCTTTTTTAAACTTGAAGTTGTGGTAGTACTTTGTGTTTTCCAGAATTACAGTTGCATGTTTGTTTCCAGGTTCTATAGCTACATGCATGCAGTTTTGGATGTGTTTTCAAATAGAGGACTGCAGGCTTGGTAAACTGCTGTTGCATGCAGTTTTAGATTGCAGGATTGCTTCAGGTTAATATTTGATTTGCATTTCAATTTTGGAAGATTAATCTAGATAGCTTTGAAGAAGATTGGTTTGAGGAAAATATTTGGTTTCAGATTTGTGTTTGAGAGGGGGTTTGCGGATTTGTGTTTTGAAGGGATTTAAAGATTTTGCTTTGAAAAATAATAAAGAAGATTGCAGATTTTCTTAAGTTTGAAGAAGAATAGGAAAAAGAAAGATAAGGAAAAGAAGAAATGTTTATATAAACAAAAAATTTGATTTAATTAAAGATAAAAGAAAAAGAAATTTAAATGAGACACTTGTCTCTATTCTTAACATTTGTCATAATAGTTTATTTTATAACTAACACATGTTAATAAGGTGTCTTAAGAGACCTACACATGTATTTTAAGTATTTAAATTTTAATTTAAAATTGTTTATAAGCTTTTACATTTATTTTATTTCTAAAGTAATATACAAATGAGTTTTATCTCTTTTTAAATTAAAAAGAAATAAAATCAACTAATTAAAAATATAGCATATTCAAAAATATTGAAGTATTTATGTTATTAATTTCAAAACATCAAATTCAAATTTAAAATTAATTTATCAAATCAAATTTTAATAATCAAGTTATATATAGATGCATATATAACTCTTAACAAATCCTATTACTACCAATCTATTTATGTTTAAAAGAATTTAAGTATTATAATTTTTATTTAAAAATACAAATTAAACAATATTAAATAATTTACGAAAGAGATTATAAACCAATTAAGATCATTTGTAATTTAGATTGTAAATTCTTATATATAAATTCCAAGTAATATAAAATAAAACTTAGCTTTTATATTTACCTATTTAAAATTCATATATATATAAGCTAAATAAAATTTCAAAATAAATAAGATTTATCATAGTATAAACTATAGCATTATTTATTAAATTGGATTGAAAAGTTAATTCTTAAATCAAAATTTTAATTTACCTAAAATAAACTAGAATTAGAAAATTAATTCATTCACTAAATTCAAAAATCAAAATTTATCAATTTACAATATATACAAAAATATATATATTATAAACAGAAAACAATTTATTTATTTAAAAAGATAAAATATTTCAATTTAAATATTTATTAAAACATGATTATTAAATCAAATTCCAAATTTGTTATTAAAATTATCAAATCAAATTAAATTTATAACACAGATTATTAAATTTATATTGCCCAAATTTTCCGGAATATCACATAGGTATAGCTAAAGCATCATAGAGACTAAGATTTACAAGACAAATAAATATAAATGGCGGAAAAATTTAAATGGTAACTCATTCTTCATAATAAAACTTCATAAATAAGTCAGAAAAACATCGCAAGTCTCAAATACCAAATACACATGTCTTAGGAAAAATACGTCTTAGTCTCATAAAATCAGAGTACAACTAGATAATCATCCCCCTCATAAGTACCAGTACATTAAAAACCAAATGAAAAGAAAATGTAACAGAAGGAGAATACATGAAGAACTCCAGGAATGTATCTCCAAGAAATCTGAATCAACTATCCTTGCGCTTGCTGGCCTATGGGGAGAAATGGGGAAATAGAGGAGTGGGTAAGACTATTAGTCTGGTGAGTGAAAGTAACTACTAGTATTTTTATGCAAGATAAAGATAATAGACTTAGCAACAGCTCAAGTATAAAAAGGAAATAGAGAAAGGATAAAACTGGGATAAATACTGTTTAATTGTTTGCTTTGATTGTGATTGTTTACACTTGTCCTAGGTTATTGCTTTGATTAGGCTGAAACCCTAGTCCTATTTTAATTAGGTTGAAATCTTAGTTCTACCATTGATCGGCCTCCTATCTTTGTTATGCCACTGTGAGCTAGTCCAATCCAATTGATCCCATAATAAAAGACACATGTTTAGCACTTAAAACGCAGTAGCAACTTATCTACCCTAATTGATGTCGTAGGCATGGTCATCGCCAGTACACACTAATTGTTGCTCCCTGTAGTGACCTCTTACTTACCCTAATCAACATAAGCATGCCCAGTCTCACTTAATCTGTTGTGAGACCATCAGTCCAAGTCTGAAAGGGTCATGCCCAACCTCACCTAATTGTTTTGTGAGACCATCGGTTCTAGTCTGAAAGGGAATGCTGCTGGTACGGGTCCTAACAAACAAGATCCAGTTGCATCCCTTGCCCAAATCCCACGATTTGAGCTTCTATCTATTGGCCGCTAATTTACCCTAGTTAGCATAAGAATATCCCAGCTCACCTAACTATTGTGAGACCATCAGTCCTAGTCTGAAAGGGTCCTGTCCGGCCTCACCTAATCTGTTGTAAGACCATTAGTCCTAGTCTGAAAGGGAATACTGTTGGTACGGCCCCGCTTCTATCTTTGCTTATTAACTTAGTGTAAGTTTTTAAAATAAGCCTCTTCGGTTATTTCTTCTATATTTGATTACTAACTTAATCTAAGTCTTAAAATAAGCCTTTTTTGTTATCTGTAATTATAACCAATGTTATAATCTGTTAACTTAGTCTAAGTTTAAAAATTAGCCTTTTCTGTTATTTCTGCTTAATTATTACCTACGTTATAATTGTTACTCTTCTTTTCTATCTTTTTAGTTATAACCATTAGTTATAAATATGTGTGCAAATGTCTCAAATTCATCTATTTCAGTTTACCTTTTTTCCATTGCAGTTTTTCTTATTTCACATACAATTTTTGTAAATTTAGTGTTTTCTATTTTAATCCATATATGCAAATTATTCTCTTTTTAATGTTCTATTCGCGTAAAAAGGAATAAAAAGAAACTAAAATTTACAGGCTAAATTCTAACATAAAACAGATGTAAATAAATGCAAATAAGTGTAAATAATTGTAAATAACTGAATAAAATAGCTAAACAGAAATAATGAAATAAAATAGGCTAAAAATAACCTTAAAAACATGTTGTAAATAAATTGTACAAAAATTATCTCAAAATTGCAGAAAAACTACAGCTATAGAGAACCCTATTATTTTAAATTACTTAAAAATCTAAAACAATTACAAAACACTAACCTGTGGTCTTTAGCTCTAGTCCTTGGTCTTCCTTGATCCACTTCTACAGCGTAGAATATTTTTATCAAAAAGATTTCCTCCTTAGAAAAATTTTCTATTAGGGTCCAACCTCTAGCAATGAACCCAAATACGAGAAAATCTGAATGAGAAAAATAGTTAGGCCTAGGGTTTATTTATAGTGTATTTTTGGGATATCAGACCGTTGGATTTGAAGATTAAATCTGGTGTAATCACATCATAGGCTCACTGGGAACCGTCGGATGGAAGCAAGAACGCATAGGATTGAGCTAAATTTGCAAAATGACGTGTTTATTCAAAACAACGTCAAAAGAATTGGGCGGGTCGACCTAAGATGTGTGAGGGTTGACCCTAGGGTTGACCTTAGTTTAGCCTGGGTAGACCTATAGGTCGACCTAGCTTTGGTCTGGGTCGACCTGAACCTTGTATATTTTTTCCTTTTTGTTTTCTTATTTCTTGTTTAATTTGTATCTTCTTCATTTTAGCTCTGATTTTGACAAACTATATATGAAAATTGACAAGAAAATTACCACGGACATAATGGTGCAACTCCCATGGCACAATTTTAACAATTTCACAAACTTATTTTATTATTTAATTAGTTCGTTAATTAAATTATTATAGCTCAAATTTTGGGTTGTTACATTCTCCCCTCCTTAAAGGATTTCATCCCCGAAATCTCTAAGGATAGAAGAATGAATTATATATTTTCATCCAAATTCTATAAAAATATACCCAACCACCATCCATTGTCCTTAAATTTTCTAATGTTATTTGTGATATATGCAAATGTGTAGTGTCAATATTAATAACTAATGCAAAAGATTAGGCAGTCTACTTATTCAATCGACCTCCTTTTAAGCAATCATGTCTGTGTCATGTATCCAAATGAATGAAAATTTCCTAATGATAACTAATAGTTCTATATGCGTGCTATAATCATCATCAAAAAGCAACAATCATATGACAATCATCCATTTATAGCAACAATAGAAATAAAATAAAAATGCAAATGCACACATATCCATATGCATATGCTTTAGTGATCTAGTTAGGCCGATCCTTAAGAGATAATAGTGCCTAGTGCATATATATGCATCCATTAGTATCCACTAGCAAACACTTGCAACTATTAGCATTCATCATACATAACATGTTATAGTAACTTGTTTACATTCAGTCCTACCATCCATAGGTTAAATCCTAAAATCTACCCTCCCAAAGGATACTAATGGAAAGAACCTATTCAAAACTAAAGGTGGAAATAGGAAATTCAAAACGTACCATCGAAAAGATACGGATAAGAGGTACGTATTTTCTCCTCAGCCTCCCTTGTAGTATCCTCAATGCTATCTCCCACTGCACTTTAACCAAAAGGACTTCCTCAATCCTAACCTTCTTGATATCATGCCTAACGATCTTGGTTGAAATGCGACGAACCGATGCTTCTCTCTCCACTTCAACTTCTTCAAGTTGGTTAGGTTCCACTTCCTCTGCTGAGTCATGTAAGCACTTCCTCAAGTGTGAAACATGGAAAACATCATGAACTCCTGCGAGCCTCTCCAATAGCTTTATCCTATACGCCATCTTCTCTACCCTTTCCACAATGGGGAACAGTCCTACGAATGTGGAATCAAGTTCCCACTTGATCCAAATCTTACTACCTTTCTTAATGGAGACACCTTAATAAAAATCAAGTATCCTACCTCAAACTCAATATTCCTTCTCCGCTTATCTGCATATGATTTTTTCTTATCTTGGGTCATCTTCATTCTTCTTCGAATCGAATCAATCTTTTTTGAAGTCTCCCTAATAATGTCCGGACCTGTAGAAATCTCTCTATAGACTCCAACCAACACGAAGGCGACTTGCAAGGTCTTCCATAAAGAGCTTCAAAAGGTTCCATTCAATGCTAGCTTAAAAACTATTGTTATAAGCGAATTCCACTGAAGGAAGATGCTCCTCCCAGTTTCCTCCAAAATAAAGAATGCACATCCTCAACAAATCCTCAAGAACTCTATTAACTCTCTCCGTTTGGCCACCCGTCTGAGTATGATAGGCCATACTCAATCAAAGCCGTGTACCTAAAACCTCTTGTAAGCTTCTTCAAAACTCGCTAGTAAAGATAGGGTCTCTATCACTGACTATTCTAGAGGAAACTCCATGAAGTCGGACTATCTCATGAACACATATAGATGCCAAATAAGGTGTTGTCCTATTGCTCTTGACCAAGAATAAAGTGGGCGCTCTTAGTAAAATGATCTACAATCACCCAAATACTGGTATTCCCCTTCCTAGATCGAGGTAAACAATCTATGAAGTCCATCAAAACACTATCCCACTTTCATTCGAGTACATCCAATTGTTGAAGATCGGGCTTCTGCTGCTGCACCTTAACTCTTTGGCACACAAGACACTTTTCTACAAACTTTGCCATATCCTTCTTCATCCCGCTCCAATAAAACACTCTCTTCATGTCCCTATACATCTTATCACCACTCGGATGAATAGTCATTCAAGAATGGTGTGCTTCTGCTAGAACTGCTCTCGTCAAATCACCAGTGCGGGAGACACAAAATCTTCCATCTCTCCTTAGCCACCCTTCACTATCTATGGAATTACGTCGAAGATTTCTAGAGACCTCTCCTCTGCTAATCCTCTCTCGAATATCCACAAGCTCTAAATACTCTCGGTGCCTTGAGCCAGTCTGATCTATGAGGGTAGGCTTAACCTCAAGTGCTACTAATAACCCTATGGTAATGTTCGTAGAGGGCTTAAAATCAAAGGTGTAAATAAACTCTAGGCTTTTCCACTCCACGAACATTGGGCTAAGAGTTTCTTTCTACCTACATAATGCAACTGCAACCATGCTACATTTACCAAGGGTGTAAGCTATCTCAAAGTCGTATAATGCCAAAAACTCCATCCAACGCTGCTGCCTCAAGTTTAAATCTTTTTGTGAAAATAGGTACTTCAATGATTTATGGTCAGTGAAAAGCTCGAACATAAAGGCCCGTAAATCTGTACCCCATTGAGCCGACCATAATTCACATCATTTCAACTCAAATTGAATGGAAATACAAATCTTTAGGGGTGAAGAAGAAAATGTAGAAGAAGAAACAAAAAAAAACATCACAGAATCTCATAAATGCAGCAGAACAAAATATAATATATAATAATAGATTTTCATACAAAAGAATCTGTAACTGTTTTATACTTAAAAACATTAGAGTACAACAATCAATACATCAACCGGACAGTTATATAACTTGTCCTCACGTAGCGGAATGTAAGCCAAGTATGGAGATACATCTCTGTCATACAGCTCGTCTCCTGAGCTCCATAACATTCTATCTTGAATCTATAATACTAGATCTGACCCAAGCATTATGATAAAATAACACCCGAGTCATTCTGGAAATCCAGCATGAGAAAAACATACTTAATTTGAATTACTAACTTTTCTCAAAAACCCCTTTGGAAACAAAGGTATCACGTAAGACCACGTCACACAGAAACACGACGGGTTTTTAACTTACAATAACCAAAATTTATTTTATCAAAATCATCTGATATTTTAATAGTGTTTATCGAAAGTAAACAGGAAATAACTTAAATGCTTGCATCTCATGTTTCAGCATTGTTGGTCACAATCAAAACCATACAGCGCTTACCGAAGAATGGATTCCATGCAAATGACTGGGCCACTGGAGGTACCGTCCATCACAGTACACCTCTAGAACAATGTACCGAGGACCATGCCGGGACCCCCTGCTACAAAAGACCAGCCTACCACTAACTTAGATAGACCGAATATGTTACCACCCTCGGTGTTCCCACCCTTACCATCGAGCGCTCCATCTTCCATGCACAACCATATCCATAATAAATAGGTTTTTAAGGACATCTAGAAAAGTGATAACATACCCTAATTGAGTGCGACCCACTTATCCTTGCTGAATCTTCCCTATTTTAGTCATTCCTAGTTGATGAGTCTCAAGGCTAAGCATTACCTTTCAGGAAACAATTCTTCTTAGAATGCTCATCGTCCTTCAATGACGATGTTCTGACAGCATTCGTCATACAGTTTGCCTTAGGTCTGGACAAACCGAATCACCCTCTTCATCATCTTTATGATATTCATTAGTAACATTCAAACCGGATCAAAGTGGTTTTTGGATAATTAAATCTGATCCCGACTCTTCGAAATGATTGACAAAATTGGCCAATATTGATAGTCGGTTATTTAACTATCAGTAAAACATCCATAAGCATACACCCAACCTTATTATACATAGGCATATATATTTCAAATTCCTATCCATATAAAAATATTTGAAACAATTTTTAATATTTAAATCTATAACAGGATATTCCAAAACTTTTCAACACTTAGAAAAAATATTCTAAGTCCATTTTCCAAAATCATCTTAAGTATCAAACTTAGGAATTTTCTTAGCTTACCTCCTACATTTTCGAAACTATTAATAAATTCTTCTCACAATTTCCAAAACCAATTATATTTAATTATAATCCCATATAACCATTTATAACTTCTTTATTTAACTCGAATTCATTTTTTTCAAGTTTTGGTATTCCAACTTTTAGGAAATGTCTTAAGTTCCCAACATCCCATTTTAAAACCTCTCTTATAAAACCTTCCTATTAAATAAACCCGCCTACAAGTATTGAGAAAATAAAGTAAAAATCATTTCAAATTCTTATATATATAATAAGTATTTAAAAGAATAATAATTTATCTTTAAAACATGTTCAAATAATTATTTAAAATTTTAAACACTTTCAATAAATCATCAATAATTCATTTTAAAATGAAACAGATCGATTTACAAAGCTGATTTATAAAACTTAAAATTTTATTTCAATAAATATTAGATATTTAAAATCCATTTTCTGAAGTATTCCTGTACTAACTAGTTTAAAATTTCATAGTTTAAGTAATAAAGTTTTCCCTTTGAAAAATAAACTTAACTTCTTAAAAATAAAAATATAATTTTAAAATCTCAATAACCAATTTAATTTATAACTTTCTCTCGATTTCACACCATATCGATTCATTGTAGATTCCCTAACCATTCTCATTTCAAAAATAGAATCTAATATTTTTTTCAACCCTATTTCCATATTCTTTCCCAATTATCATCTGATATCCAATTCCCTTATTTATAAACATCGCTTATAAATTTTATACCCACTTTGATTTTACCTATTAATAAAACAAATCTTATTTATAAAGTTCCATTATATAATTAACTTTTAAAGTCTCTATTTAAACTCATTCACGAGTAATTACATGCAATCCAAAATTAATATATATATATATATATATATATATATATTATTCTTAATTCAATTCTCTTAAAAATAATTAAATTTTCAATATAAATATTTTTATATCAAAAATTCCCTTTAATTCCTTAAATTTGTTTTAAAAATATTTATGGTATTTAAAAATACCAAAATTCAGGCCAGTCCTACAATACCATCCGAAAATTTCAATCACTAAAATAGTCTATAAAAGATTGTTCTACACAAACTATATATCATAATATATGAAAATAAACAATATATTTAAGGAATCCAGTCGGATCCCTCCAATCAATTTCTCTGCATCCATGACGTTAATACAACGTAAAAATACTAATCCTAATTCGAGGAGGATATCGCGCTATATAGGTTCATCCGCTATAATGCGGGGCGCAAAAGGTCTCATCCGCTATAATGTGAAGGAATATCGCTCCAAATACTAGTATGTATACTACTATATATATATATATATAACAATCAGGTGATAAAAAAATTTATCCATTCATCCAATTAATCAATAAATGATTATAACATTTTCAAATTAACACCAGTAATCCAAATAAGTAATTTTAATCGCCTTGATTTTTTAAATTGACATCCATTCCAATTTTTAAATTAATGGTCGCGTCTTAAAATCTCCAAGTAATTCCTAGATTATATTTTGTGATTTTTTGTACCTCGTATGAATTTAAACGATACAATTTTAAACAACTCGAATTTAAACAAAATAAGACCATTTAAATTAATTAAAATATTTAACAATAATTACCCTCCTCGTGTAAAGCTTCAATCCATCCTTGAACTGCAATTTCGATTTCAATCTCCACTTGCTTTAACAAACCTTCTCCGAACTTCCTCTTTGCCAGAACGATAGGGCCCGCCTCCACAAGCATTTGCCCATGCGTACAAAAATGATTCTCTAAAACCATAGGCCTACTTCTTGTAACGCTCGAACCAGGTGGCCATCTCAAACCTTCCACTCGACTTTACTCTCAAACCAAGTCGATCTATGGAATAAACTACCGTGACTAAGCCCTATGTAACGACCTAGTATTTCAAACCATTCAAATCGACTATCATCCAATCATGTCAGACTTGAACTACTTGAAACAATAGTTGTTAATTTAAAATTGGAAAAACTCGGCATATACAATAAATAAATCAATCACAGAATCATAGATATAGAGAAATATAACAATAAACAACAGAATAAATAAATAAATAAATAGTAGTTCATGAAGCTACTATATAAACATCAGAGTTTGAAACAGATACGACAAAAATATAAAATAAAAAGTAGTCTCAAATACAAAACTAACTTAAGATTAAAGTGAAATAACTGGGAATTACTGGAAATAACTGGAAACAGCCGACTAGATATAAGATAGATCTTCAAGCAAAGCTCCAAACTCCAAAGGTGAGTCTCAAATGCCGTGTCACTCAGTTTGACCCGAGCATAAAGCAAACCTCAAAATACTCGAGTCAGGATTAACATTCATATATCAGTAAATTTAACTCAAGTGAAATGTCAACATCAACACAATAACTTAAAGGATGCTTGAGATTTCCATACTCTAAGGATCCATGGAACTATCTACTATGTGGTAATATAAGCTATTATACTATATCTATTAGTAAAGTATTAAAATAGCATTAAGGTGTTACCAATATCCCACTTAACACATTTTAAATATTCCCTTAGTCTATACAATGCCATAAGCTCCACCAAATCGATGGTTTACCCAGAGGACACCCACAGGTACGGTACAAAACAAACTTGTAGAAGGCGCGATAGGGCAAGTGACCACAGCACACGAGGCAATGCCAGGGTAGATATACTTTTTGCGGATCCGGACTGGTGGTAACGCATAGCAGCTACTACTGCCCACCTCGAGACACACTCCCAAATCAAAGATGCACCCAATCATATCACAAAGTAATAGAATGGTATCGAAGAAATGTGCCAAATCGAAGGTGTAAGCTCACTTGGCCTGGCATGGCTCCTATTTTAGTCACATCTAAGCTGACTCACGAGAGTTAGGGCTATGTAAATACCTCATACAGAATCATTCGCCAAACCATCCTACTTCATTCTGGAATCTCCACCACGTACATAGTTGTTAAAGTGGTTTATGATATTGGGAGAGAGTATGACAATATCCGATCCTGGTCACTTTAACAACCCAATGTTTATTTCACACCGTGGTCGTTTTATTTCAAAACAGTTCATTCTTCACATCAAAATATCATATTCACTCCAAAACAATATCGTTTTTGAAATCATATTCACTTCGGAACTCATATTTAAGTATTCGCATTTGAATCCATTTAATCTAAATCATAACATTTCCAACTTACGTAGTTAAACATTGAAAATAGTTTTTATATATACATTTTGTTTAAATAGTTATAAATTAAAAATAGTTTATATTTAATTATAGATTAAAATAGTTCATATGTAAAAATAGTTTATATATATATTACAAAATACTTTATATAATAAAATTAGTTTCCTCTAATTTCGCAAATTGTTTCAAATCAGCTTAAATTCCAAAATTCAATTTAAATCAATTCCAGTTTAATAATTTAAATTTAAAGGTCAAAGATTCAATTCAAATTCTTAATAAACCATTTCAATTTATACCGATGTCAAATCCAGGTTTGAACTATCTCTTCAATTCCAATAAGATTCAAAGTTTAAATATTCAAACATTTACAATATAAGTTTAATTTATATATCAACATTTTACTTTAATTTTATTCATATTGGAAAATATTCACTTAAACATTAATAAGAATTAAATAAAATCTCAATTTGTAAATTTAAATCATTAAATATTTAGTCTAAAATTAATTTAAAATTGAGAATATTCATTTAATCACTTTTTATCAAATCAAGTTATAAATATATCTTTCGAAATCTCAAAATCAACAATTTCAAATCAATTCTTATTTAAACTCAATTATCAACTAATTTAATTCCAAGCCAACATTAATTTTATCTCATAACCTCTATTATTAAGGTTATAAAAATCTATTTTTAAAATCTAATATACATTTAAATAAATACTTAAACATATTATATACCAATTAAATTAAATTTTATTATTAAATTTATTTTATATTAAATCAAATTTTATATATCTTTAAAATAATAAAATTATAAGTAAAACCTTTAAATTTATATTTTCTAAACTAACCTATAAATTAAAATTTCCAAAACATATTATTTTAAAATCTAAATTTTATACATATATAAACATAGCATTTATATATCATATTTTGAAAATCAATATTTATTAAAACCCATATATTTCCTTTCAAACTTTGGAAATCATTTTCAAGATATAGATTAACGGTGTCCGTATATAATTTTCTGTCCTATGGTCAAGTGGTACGCATATTTATCATTTTAACCCGAAAATTAAATATTTATGGGTATATATCATTTCAACCTCCATCCCAAAATTTAAAATCAATGAAAACCGCTTGGGTTTATCGTTTCAACCCATAACGATTTTCCCTAATCTATAAGATCGTTCGGGTATGCATCATTTCAACTCACCGGGAGTTTCTAAACTAACAGGGAACTAGCAGAGTGAGAACAAATGCGATAATAATATAACCTATCAACACACACATATATCATCAGTAAAAAAATTTAAATATAATATATACAACAGGTTATGGTGTCATATGTCGTAGTAACCAATTACATATAACAGCATATCATATTTAAAAATTAAATAACTTAACAATTCAATCTTAACAGCATATTTCAATTGTCATTTCAAGTGAATTTCTAAATATAAGATTTTTAATCGTGAGTGATTGCTCACCTTTCAAGGCTAGAGAATAACAAGAACAAGATGTGACAATCTAACCACAAATTCCAAAGCATGACACTATGAACACGAATTCGATAAGCAAAGCAGAGTGCGATAGGCATGAATTGACAAAACAAAATATATACATATTTGTATTGTAACGAGCTGCCTTTTCGGACATTTTACGCAGACACACATGCTAGACTCAAATCATTCAAAGAGCGGATTGTTATGGGTAAATAAGAAAAAGAGAAAGAAATAATGCAAATATAGAATCTCACAGTGGAATGAAAAAATATAATAATCAAATAACAGTTCATGAAGCTATTTACAAATAAATTTAATTATACTATACAGTACAGAGTCAGAGTTACAGACAACAAGCATAAATAAATAAATAAATGTAGCAGAACAACATGATGCAGTGGAATAAAAATATCAAACATGATGCAGTGGAATAAAAATATCAAATAAAAATAGTACAAATTTTCGTCTTTGTCCTCTAGAATAAGGTCATCAACCCTAAAATGCTCAGGCTGACCCGAGGGAATTAAAAAGACAAACACTCGAGTCGGAACTAAAAGTTCTTATTTAAGTTAGATCAATGGTAAATATGAGTGTGACGACGACAGAGATGTTACGGGGTTTGACATCTCCTATCCAATGTCTAACGTAAGTGCAACAATTTAAGAGATGTGTGGGATTCGAATCTCCCAAGGATCCGTTAAACTATCTACTATGTAGTACAATACGCTATTATATATGCATAGCATTAAGGCTTTACCCATATCCCCCTTAACAGATTTTATATATTCCCATGGTCTATACATTACCATACGATCTTTCGTAAACTAGAGGTTTACACAGAAGGCACCACATAGGTATGGTACAAAACAAACTTGTAGAAAGCGCTCTTGGGCATATGAACATGGCACTCGAGGAAATGCCAGGGCAGATATACCAATTGCGCATCCAGACTGGTGTTAACGCATAGTAGCTATTATCGCCCACTTCGGAACATACTCTCATAATCAAAATCAAGGGTGGCCACCAAATCAATCATAAAGCAACAGATATGGTATCGAAGAAATATATCCGATAGGAGGAATGACCTCAGTTGGCCCAGTGTGCATCCTGTTTTAGTACATCTAAGCTGACTTATGGGAGTCAGGGTCACGTCATACCTCATAAAAGAATCGTTCGACAACCCATGCTACTTCACTTTTGGAGTCTCCACCACGTACACAGTTGTTAAAGTGGTTTTCGGTATTGGCAGAGAGTATGACAATATCTAATCTCGGTCTCTTTCACAAAAAATACTTATTTTACACCGGATGGTTCTTTTACATTTCAAAGTCAATTCATAATTAGTGGCAAAATATCATATTCTCAAAGCGATATGACTTTCGAAATCATATTTACTTCCAAATCATATTCACTTTTGAAATTCACTTTCAAATTATATTTCACTTTCAAAAATCATATTTACTCAATATGTAAATTTTCAAAAGGTATCAATTCCTAATTCCCATCTTAGTTTGTATCATCATCAAGGATTTAAATACTAATACTTTAACTTACAGTTTGGAATTTTAGAAAATAGTTTAGGTAGTCATAAATAGTTTTAATAGTTTAAAATAGATTTCAATTAGTTTAAATAGTAAAAATGGTTTTAAATATATTTAAATTAGATTTAAAATGATTTAAATAGGTTTAAAGTAGATTAAACAGATTTAATTTATTAAAAAGATCTAAAATAGATTAGATAAATTTAAAATAGATTAAATAGATTTAAAATAGATTAAATAATTTAATTAGTTTAAAATAGGTAAATAAGTTAAATTGGATTAAATAGGTTGTAATAGATTAATATAAATTAAAATAGTTTTAAATTGGTTAAAATAATTAATTTTATAAAAATAGTTTAAATTAGTTTACATAGATTTCAAAGTTATATTCAAACATTTCAATAACTCATTTCAAATAAATTCATTTATATTTGCAACTTCAACTTTGAAATTTCAGTTTAAATCCTTTAAACAATTCATTTAAATCAATTCCAATTTCAATATTTACACTTGGATTTTCGAAAATAATTCAGTTTGTATAAATCAATTTCTATTTCAAAATACCAGTTAACTGAATTCATAATTTAAAGATTTACAAATCATTTACTTTAACCAAACCGGTGTGCGTATATAATTTTCTACCCTAGGGTCAGGTGATACAGATATTTATCATTTCAATCTGCAATTTAAAATTTTACGGTTATATGTCATTTTAAACCGCAATTCCAAATTTAAATAAAGTCCATAAAATCGCCTGAGTCTATCATTTCAACCCATAATGATTTTTCCCTAATCTATAGATCGTTCGGGTACGTATCATTTCAACCCATAGGGAACTTGCAGTTATAACAATATAAAATACAACATCCAGTCATCCAATTTCTAAAATCAAACATTCATCACAATCATCATCCAAATCAATCAATAAACATCAATATATAAATCATCATCCAATATTAATAGATAAATTCTTCTCGACAATTTATGGCTAAAGAGAAATGTAGGGATTCAACTATTAGAAGAACTGTTTACTCGTTTTGACATGATAAATTCACTGAACATTTGAAAGGGTTACAGGGATAGGTTTGGTGACCTAGAAGATTATTTTGGAAAAACTGATGTCTTGTTGAGAAAATCATATGATAGTGTTGAGATAGCTAACGTATTGCTTGATTGTAATGGAAATCTAAGCTATGCTTTATCTGCTAATACTAAGGAGGATGTGACAATTGATTTTGATACTATGTTAATGGATTACCCTGTTATACAATACTCAATGGGCTCCAGTGCTTCTCAGGTTAATAAAATGTCGATTTTTTCGGACTTTGTCATGGATAATCTGGCTAAGGACGATGATTACGAATTAACCAGTGGTTTCAATCGAGCTAGAGGAAAAAGAATAAAATCTAAAAATTGGTTAATTTTGAGATAAAGACCGATAATAGATTCAAATCCTGGCAGTTGATGACAAAGAAGATATTTGACTTGGATTGGAACACTCTGATGTTATAATAGACAGTAGCATTTCATCTTGTAGAAGTGCATCACATACTCTAATGGACTGCTCTAAAATCTCTTAATTCAGACTCTTCAGAAAGTTTTAATGCTTTGGATAATTCTGTTGGGATATCATTGATTGATGGAATATTTGAAAATCTAGAAGAAGTGGCCAAGTTTCATCATGGAGAGGTTTTTGATGGGTTCTTGTTATCGACATCATCAGTTAATGTAGATGAGATATTGGAGAATGATCTAAGTAAGAATCTGGTTTGTTCTTTCATGCCTGTTACTGTTGATGTGCACACATATATCAGTGTACATAGTGAGCAAAAATACAGAATGTAGTTCATATTGGTAAAGTTTCATCTAAGTTTGATGATGGCAGTAAAGACTATAGTGATGATTGTACTGATAATGGTGTTGAAATTGATATTTTATCTATTAAGGAGATGGTCAGTTTGGAAAAGGAAACTTTCATAAACAGGGAGAAGGTTGATTATCTTGATATAAATTAGTTTACCTTTCTAAACTTAAACGAAGGGATGGATATTTCTATTGTTACAGAACCTGGTATGGGAAATGTTTCTGCAAATGATAGTTCTTTTCTGAGTGGTTCAATTGAAGATTGGACTGAAAATGGTGCTTGTTTTGGGGAAGTAGATTTAAATAATGAATTTTCTTTGAGTCGTCTAGCAAAAAATGATATTAAGTCTTCGAGTTGATCATCAAATGGGTTGGTTGATGTCGTCTCTTGTCTTGATCCAAGAGGTAGATGTGTTTCTTCGAGCATTGGTGTGGTGTCTGTGTTAAAGAAGTCATGTTTTGTATCAAAAAAGATGGAGAGTGGCATCAGTTTAATTCCTAATTCCTCATGGTCGAAGAGAGGAAAGCATAACAAATTAGTAGTTTCTGGTGGATCTGTTCATCGAAGTGCTAGGATTCGAAACTGTTAGTCTCCGTCTTTGGGTGAGTTACTTGGATCGAGCGCCACGAGTGGTGCTACGAATCCAGGCTCGGGTATGAGTTCTATTTTGGGTAGTATGTATTCTAATTATGCTTTAGGCAGTCTATCATCTGCTAAGTTTAGTCAGTTAGCTTGTGATACATCTTTTATTTTTTCTGATGTTGAGATTGATCGAGAGTCTATTAGATGTAAAGAGAGGGCTAGAACATTTGGTTTATAAGGATCATCAATTGGAACATCAGAGGTTAGCAGGATTTGAATAAGTGTGATAAAGTTAGAGCGTTCTTTAAAGACTATTATATTAACATTGCTTTACTTCAGGAATTAAAAATTAATTGTCGTGATACTCGTTTCTTCAGGAGATTAGGCAGGTATCATTTTAGAAAATGGGGTTTTCTACATTCAGTGGGTACCTCAGGGTGATTAATGACAGGGTGGCTTGATAATTATTTTAAGTTGCTCCAATGCATTACTAAGCAGCATTCTCTTCATATTATTCTTATTAATATTTCTGATAATTATTTTTTAAATATTTCTAATGTTTATAGGCCTAATTCAAAAATCAATCGGAGAATTTTATGGAGAGAATGCCTAGAATTTAGATCCTTAGCTCCAGGTTCTTAGATATTGGGGGGTGATTTTAATGTTAAGCACTACATAGGAGAGCGTTCTCCTACGGTAGGGGATTACTTTGCTATGGAGGAAATCGATCAATTTATTATTAATTCTAATTTGATTGAGATCCCTCTTTCAAATAGAGAGTTTACATGGAGTAATGCTAGGGAGTCTCCATCTATGGCTCTTCTTGATAGATTTTTCGTTGGTGATGAGATTGAAGATAAATTTCCAATCTATAGAGTCTCTAGTCTACCTTACACGTACTCTGATCATTGTCCTATTATCCTCACCTACGAGCATCGTTGAGTTATTAATAATTATTTTAAATTTGAAAAGATGTGGCTTTTGGAGTCTACTTTCTTGAACCTAATTAATTGAAAATTGATTTCTTTGAGTTGTTATAATATTAGAAATAAGAACAATTCTGCAAAATACTTTGTTTCAAAACTTAGGTATCTTATGATTTTTCTTAAAAATTGGAACAAAAATGTTTTGGCAATATAAAAATAAAAAAAGATAATATACTTACTTAGATGATTAAAATTAATAAGATAGAAGAATCTAAACAACTAAATTTAGGTGAACGTAAGGTTCTTGCCAATTTAAAAGATGAACTAAATTTCATTTTAGAAAAGGAGGAGGTTATGTGGAAGCAGAGATCTAGAATCCAATGGATCAACTAAGGAGATAATAATACTAATTTTTTTCATAATATGGCTAATGGTAGAAAGTGTAGCAATACAATTAACTTCATTATTGTTAATAATGAAGAGTTAGTTGATCAAAGAGATCTTAACAAGGCTTTTATAGACTATTATAAGGATATTTTTTGTACTAGAATCAAATATAGAATCAATGTTAGATAGAATGATCTATATCCGTCTGATTCTATTGTTGATCTATCTGAGCTAGATAATCCTTTAACTGAAGAGGAAATTAGAAAAGCTATTAGTGACTTGCCAGGTGATAAATCCCCGGGCCCAGATGGGTTCCCAATTTTCTTTTATAAAAATTTTTGGGATGTTTTAAAACTTGATTTAGTTAATATGTTTAATGATTTTTATAATTGTAATTTGCAATTAGGGAGATTTAATTATGCAAATGTTATTTTATTACACAAAAAAGTAAGAGCTAAAAACTTAAAAGATTTTAAAGCTATCTCTTTGATTAACTGTTCAGTTAAAATCATTTCTAAAGTTCTAGCTAATAGACTTAGTATAAGAATGAATGATTTAATTGATTGTTCATAATCGGCTTTTACTAAAGGGAGAAATATCACCAATGGAGTGGCTATTGTTCAAGAATATATTAATCATTGTTGTAAGAATAACATAACTTGTGCGATTTTAAAACTGGATTTTGCAAAAGCTTTTGATTCGGTAGATTGGGATTTTCTTGTAGATATCTTTCACTCTAGAAGTTTGGGTCATAGATGGATCAGTTGGATTATGAATTTGCTTAGAACTAGTAACTCTAGTATTATTGTTAACGGTATACTAGGTAATAAAATTAAATCTAAGAGAAGCTTAAGGCAAGGGGATCCTTTATCGCCTTTGTTATTTAACTTAGCTACTGATGTTTTTGCTAAGATTATTAAAAGAATAGTGGATAATGGATCTCTTAGATGTGTAGGCAATGACACATCGAGTAATGGTATATCGGTTCTCCAATTTGCCGATGATACCTTCCTTTTTTATCCCACTTACCTCGACATATTATTACCCTTAGGTTTATTTTATACAGTTTTGAACTTCTATCAGGTTTAAAAATAAATTTTGATAAAAGTTTTGTTTTAGTTCTAAATGATTTTGAAAAAGTTGAAAACTTAGTCGCTAATATTCTAAATTGCAAAACTATGAACTTTCCTTTTGACTATCTCAGTTTTGCGATTAGACCTACTAAACTCAAACATGATGACTGGCTTATAATCATTGATAAAATCAAAAATAGGTTCTCCAATTGGAATGGGATATTTTTATCTAGAGCAGGTAGATTAGTTTTAATAAATTCTGTTTTATCTGCCCTTTCGATTTATTGGATGTCCATGCATCTATTTCAGATTGGGTAATAGATAAAATAGACAAAATTAGAAGAGATTTCTTATGGGGTGGGGAAAATTCTAATAATAGCCTAAAATGTTTGGTAAATTGGGAAACAGTTTGTAAATCTAAAAAGGAAGGCGGCTTAGGAGTACTTAATATGCGTAATATGAATTTGTCCTTACTAGGTAAATGGTTATGAAAGTTCAAGGATATCAATGACAATGCTACTTGGAAAGAGATCATTTCAAAATATTAATATAATGGTTGTATTAACTTATATCAACTCATTTCTCCAATCATTCAAAATCTATCTAATTTTTGGAAATCCATTTTGAAATGTCATGAGATTTTTAACCTAGGTATTAATATGATAGTTCATTTTGGTAACCATACTTCTTTTTGGCATGATCGTTGGATTTCTATTTTACCATTGAAGATAGAATTTAAAGAGTTTTATGAAATCTGTAATTTTAAGTTTGCTTTAATTATTGAAGTTTTTTCTCCTGAAAACGATCCTCTTTGGAATTTTAGTTTAACAGAATTTTAGTAGGTCCAACCCTTAGGCAACTTTCTTTGCTTTATGCTAGATTAAATCTTTATAATATTGATAAGGATAATAATATTATTAGTTGGGAATGGGATAAGAGAAAGAAATATACTTCTAATTCTTTTTATAGAATTATTAATTTTTCGGGTTTAATAAACAACGCTTTTAAATTTATTTGGAAATATAATGCTCCTCCTAAATCTAAAATTCAAATATGGTTAATACTTCATGGAAAATTTAACACTATAGAATTTTTAAAGAGAAAAAACATCCAAAATAACAATAAATGTTATTTTTGTAATTTGCATTTTGAAGATATTGAACATATATACTATGATTGCATGGATTCTTATTATATCCTAAATAATACTTTTAAATTTTTTAATTTTAATATAATAACTAAAATTTCAGACTGTGACTTCTACTGGAATAATTTTAGATTTAGGTTCAAAAAGAATATTAGATTCTTATTAGAAACTTTATTCATTATTATTTGTTAGTACATTTGGTTCGAAAGAAATCAAAGAATTTTTAATAATAATAATAGTCATTATAATAAATTGATTTATACAATTTCGTCATTTTGTTTTAATTGGATTTTTAATCCTAAATATAAATGAGCTAAAAATAACCTATTTAAAGGGTATCTTAATAAGGTTAGCTATAATATTAATCTATTTAAACTCAATAATAATATTTTTAACTTTAATAATAATAATATTATTATTTTTTCAAACTTACATGGCGATTTCACTGTTAATCATAACTTACTTATGATCAAAGGTCCTTAAGAATAGTTTAGCTTTGTACCAATTATCGTTTTAGCCATTGTAGGTATTAGTTTATTAATCTTTTATTTCTTTAGTATTTGTCTAATTAGTCTTATTTAGATATTTTATTTCCTACCTCTTTCATACATATATATGTATATAAATTAAATAAGTATACATACATATATATATATATATATATGTATGTATGTATCATTACTAACTTTTTTTTTAGTCATTCTTCAGACGCAGGTATGGGTGATAGGGTGTTTGTTTCACTTTGCAGGTTCTCATGTCTTCAGATTGCAGGATTTCGGATTGCAGAGAGGTCATCAGAGCAGATTTTTCCTCTCAGATCCACTAGCAGTTCCACCTCAGATACAGGACACCTTCATCTTGACTATGGCTTTTTATTTTTTGGAGGATCTACTCTTCTTCTTGGCACTTCTTCCATATATGCAGAGTCTTCAGAGAGGATTTTCCATTCAGTGTCATTTTCAGTTCTACTTCAGAGTATTTGCTTTCCCATTCCTTCCTAACTATAAGCATGGAGTTTCCTTCTTAGCTTGAGACGATACCTAGTTTTATTGGCTTTTCTTTAGTTTTTTAGGTACTTCTAACATCGTAATACTGGGTGGTGGTGGCCATACTGGAGCTTGATATTAGGGTATGATGGGTGGTGGCCTTGCAGGAACTTATCTTAGGGGTACATAAGTATTATCGATTCTTATACCTTGTTTTAATACTTGCCAGGCATGTTGGTAGTGCCTTATTTTGTGATTTATATATAGTTGCATATGTGCTCTCCTCTATTTATAGAGGATCACATATTTTTCTCAAAAAATAGATAAATGATAATCAATAACAGTGTAACGACCCGGTTTTTCGATCCCGAAAATTCCATATAGTTAGAGAAAAGAAGAAAGAGATAGAAGAAGAAGAACAGAAAAGAAACACACAATCTCAAATTCGCAGCGGATAAAATATAATATCACATAAATAATAGTTATCCAAAGGAAAACTGTACTTGTCAAATTACTTTTAAATATATATATCAGAGTTACAACATATTTACAAGCACAGGAATAGATAAATCAATCAGTTCCAGATACTATAATATCACTGCAGAAACTCTCCATACGTTCCTGCTCTCAAGCTCGTCTCCTGAACTCCAGAACTTCCTTACCTAAAAATCTGTAATACTCGGTCTGACCCGAGCATTACATCAAAGTAACACCCGGGTCAGGCTGGAAACCAGCGTGAATAAATCCATCTAACAAGAAAACACAAATGCATAGAACTCACTTAAGACCAGGGGTAACTCGAATCTTACTACGAGTTCATATCTTGTAATAGTCAACACTTATTCAAATCAAATTCTAAGCATTCTTACTTAGTTTCAAAGGTCCATTCTATTCTATTCCAGCCTATTGGTTTCACATATCAAATTTATAAAGAATTACCGGATTCCAAACTGAAGTGGTTTCGGGTATTTACTAATACCCGACCCCGGTCTCTTCGAATCCCATGATACCTTATCCCAAGTTATACAAGTGAATACCATTCAATTTTAAATATAAAAATGCAAAATTTTACATAGTAGTCATCACTAACAGATAACCACATTATCACAGTTCAAACCAAAAATATTATATCACAATTCATTTCATATCAGAGATATCAACCAATTGAAGGCATTTAATCATCATTCAATCATTTTGTGACGACTCGGAATTTTTGAGCGTTTGAAACTGGAATGATTAATTGATTTAAATATTCAATGGAGTAATTTTAACTTGAATTACGAATATCACAGTTTATTTGATAATTGAATTATTAAATTAAATAATTTGAAATTGGATAAAATATGAAATCTGAGATGTTAAGCCTATTAAAAATAATTTGAAGGCTTGGAAAATTTATATTAATAATACGGAAGGTGATAGAACTTTTAAAATGGAATTTCAAAGTAATTTGTTCAGTTTTAAAATTCTATCGTTTAAATTGATATTTGAAGATAGCTTTCCGGGGCACAGCCTCGGAATTCGACGAAAGTAGTTCCATTGGGTCCGTAATATTGAATTATTATCAAAATTCAAATTTCATAGTAATTGGAGTAGTTGTGTGAGCGTACAACATATAAACGCGTTGAAAATTTACATCGAAAATTCTATTTAAAATTCTATTTATATATTCACGTACTAATTCTTATCAGCTGCCTTCTTTCAAATCGTTGTCTCCTCTCGTACATGCCATCATCATCGCTTCTCTCTTTCTCTTTAATATCTTCAGCCGTCTCCCTCCTCTTCCATTTCACTTCCTCAAAATTTAATGATAGCAGAAAAAATGGAGGAACGAAAATGAATTTGCGAGAAACCTTCCTCTTCACCTTCATTCGATTCAAATCGGGCCAACGAAAATGAAAACCAAAAAGAAAAAAATAATAAAAAAATCGCTGCCTTCAAAAATCTGTAACCGCGAATCCCTTTTTCCATTTAATCGAATAGGAAATGGAATATCTTTCCCTTATTCTCCAAACCGAGATTGGCGTCTCGAATTTCAAAATAAAAATAAAAATCGAATGAATGGCAACTTCCATCCCAAAACCTTTCCAGTCTAATCGATCTACTATTCAAACAAAATAGCTTGTTTTTTTTCTCTTCTGTTCAAAAATCATGGATTCGAATCCGTTCCAGTCTAATTTAAAGCTAAAGCACTTGCATTTGCTCGATTGTTCGATTGAGATTCGATGGTTAAGCACGCACGTTCGATTTGGAGGTGGTGTGGAGGTGCGATGCGATGCTCGGAGGGTTCGAAGGCGCGACTGGGGAAGTGGCTGACGATCGCGAGGGAGTTGCTGTCATGTGTGAGCGGGATTCAGCAAGTTTGGGTTTTGGGTCAGGTTAGGTCGCGACGTTAGAGTTCGAGGCATGGTGACCGTGAATCGTGAGCCTGGGTTCATTTGTTATCTGTGAGGTATTCTTTTGTTTGATTGATTGATTTATTTATTTTAAAAACTGAAAGAATAAAATGTTTGTACACCTTTTTAATTTTAAAATATACATATATATGCTTAAATGAAGAAATATATATAGACAGAAAGTATATATATATATTGATTTATACAGTAAAATAAAAGAGGGAAGTATATATATGTAGATAGAAAATTTATGCAGTAGAAATATATATATATATATATATATATATATATAGGTGCAATTTCCAATTTTAATATGTATACATGACTATTTTAATTTAATTTTATAGGTAAGCTAGGAAAATCAGGTACGAATAAGGTTTGGGAATATATGTATATGAATTTTAAAATGTTGAGAAGTATGTAAAATTGGGTTCTGAAACTATATAAATTAATTTTATAACTGTACGAGTTTCAAAGATAAAGAAAATAATTTTTTTTATAGATGGCTAGTTTAGATTAAATTGTTGGTCAACTAAATTTATTAAATAGAAAATTTTCATAGTTTCCTCTCAGATGATAATAAATCATATAATATTTTATTCAAGGTCAAAAATCGAGAAAACCAAGGGAATATTAAAGTGAATGGCAAATGCAAAAGCAAAGGTGAGTTAATCTCACTCAGTTAAGTTTAAAATTTAAATGATTAAATTCATATAATTGTTTGAAATGGTTGAATTGATTTATGTGTTGTAGTGTGGTATATATTTGGAATTGGCATTTTATATTGTGCTAACATCTGTGGATGCAGGGAAAACAGGTTGGAGGGATCCAACTGGACCCCTCAACTTTATTTAATCATTTAATATTCTCTGTTCTGAATATTTGATATTCTGTAATGAATTATGTGGAAATATTGAATGTTATGGCTTGATTGTTATAATCGGGCAATAATGAATTACCAAATATATAATTTGAGTTGGGAATGAAAATAAAAGAAGTGAAATTGAAAGTAAAATAATTATAGAAAAGTTGAATAAATTTACGAATGAACTGGAAAGGAAATAAAGTGACTTTAAAATTTTAATAAATAAATCTTGAGTATGGGAAGGAAAATTTAAATAAACAGAAAGTTAATGAAACTTAAACTTCAATGTTATTGTTTAAAAGAACAAAACATTTATTTTAAATTTATGATTTAAATTATTTAAGAAGAATAAAGAAGAAATTGGGAATAACCTGACATTTGTATATTTCGGCTAAAGGATTTAAAAATCAAACTGAAAATAATATAAAGTCCATAATTAATGAATTTTGAAATGAACTGATAAGTAAAGAAATTTATTTCAAATGGAATAAATTGGGAATCAATTTGGAAAATTGATTTAAGTGATTGAGATTGGAAATTTATCTCCGAATAACCAAGTACGTTTCAAAGTAAATTTTTAAATATAAATTAAAGGTTTAACATTGTTTAAAAAGTATGTTTTATAAATTTATTATTTCTAATATTTAAATTCTAAGTAAGTATTTCCTTTAATCTATTATAGTAGTAATTATTTTAAGAATGACTCAGTATAATGTTTTTAAAAAAGGTGAAAACCTAGTTCTATATTTTATAAAGTAACCTTATTTTTTAATATTCATATAGAATCTATCTTAGCCAATTATTGAAGAAGTCTTAACTTAAATATTCTAAAGTAAACTCCAAAGTAAGTATTTTATTTTAATCTATTATCGTAATAATTATATAAAGAATGATTTGGTAATTTAATAAAGGAAATCTAATGTATAGTTATAAGGTAATATTACTTTAGTATTTCTAGAGCATTGTTTTATATTAAGTATTAAAGTAAAATTTTCTAATATATTTTACCATAAAGTGTTTTTAATTTTTTTTTTTAATCTAATTTTGTGCTTGGTGATTTCAGTGGAGATAGAAATGTATTTGGGAAGTTTATTTTAAAGGGAAAGATGATTTGAAACTGTTTTCAAAGGATTGAAAATAGAAATATATCTTGTGAAGATATTTTGAGGTTAAAAAATAATTTGGAAAATTATTTATTGGTTGATGATTGTTGTGAATATTAATTAATAGTTAAATAACCGACTATCAATATTGGACAAATACGCTGATCGTTTCGAAGAGACCGGGATCGAGATTTATTTCTCGAAAACCACTTCGATCTGGTTTGTACGTTTCGTGAAACGATTTTGGATTCGAAGATGGAGCAGTGAAGTGCAAGGGCTAGTCGCTACTAATCCTGAGGATATTTCCAAAATGGATGTAGTAGGAATAGTGCCTTTGGTTCCGTTCGAACCCGAGACGGACTTGTATGGATGAATGCTTACGAAACATCGTCAGGTGGACGATGGGCATTCTAAGGGATATTTTCTAAAAAGGTAACGCTTAGCCTCAAGCCTCATCAAATGGGAATGGATGAAAACCAGGGGTTATGCAGCAAGGCTTCGTGGGTAGCCCCCACTGGAGGGTGAGGTCATCCCTGTCTAGATGTCCCTTTATTTCGGCTTAGTGGGCGGTTGATGATCCTAACCGCGGGGTGATCTTGCTCGAGACTGTCCAGTAAGGGATGGCTCCGGTCTTGTGTTGCAGGGGAGTTAGGTTGGCTCCTCGGTACGCTGATCTAGACCAGGTACTGTGACAGGTGGTACCCCAGTGCCTAGCCATTAGTTGGAATCCATTTTCCCTACGCGCCCGTACGGTTTTGATTGTGCCCAACTATTGCTGAAACGTGAGATGCAAGCATTTCAGCTTGATTCTATTTTACTTTCTATAGACACTATTATAATATCAGAGGACTTTAATAAAAATGTTTTAGCTATCGTAAGGTAAAAACCCGACATGTTTATTTGTGGCGTGGTCTTACGAGATGCTTTTGTTTTCAAAGGATTTTTGAAACTTTAATAATTAATTGGGTGTGATTTTCTCACGCTGGTAATCCAGACTGACTCGGGTGTTATTTAACTGTAATGCTCGGGTCAGACCGAGTATTATATGATACAGGATATGATGTTGTGGAGCTCAGGAGACGAGCAGGATGACGATACGTACTCTCGTACTTGTTTATATATATACATATTCCGCTGTGTTGTGTAGCTGTGTATCCAGTTGTATGTTATTGATGTGAGCTGTGACAGATGTACTCTGATGATGTAATATATGTAAACAGATATCTTTGATTTTGGGTAAATATTATTTATTATCTATTATATTTTTCTTCGTTGCGATGGTTAGATTCTGTTGTTGTTTTCTATTCTCTTCTTCTGCCTCTTCTTCTTTAACCCAAATGGTTCGTATTTCTGTACAACTTGAGTTGATTTAGGTAGAATAGTGTTGACTCAAGGGGTACGGATTTGCGGGTTGTTACACTTGGTATCACAGCTTAGGTTGGTGATAACCTTGGCTCTGGTGGGAATTACTCAATTAAAATAGAGTCCGTAGTACTCTATAATGAGTTTGAGCGTATTAATAAATATGAGCGCGTATTTGTTAGTGAATATAAATTGTTTTAATATTGTGTTGATTGGTTTATTGAGTGGCATATGAACCTTCATCGGCACAGTCTGGACAACTGTATCGAAGGGGTTTCTAAACACTTGAAGAGAACAATCGACACAGTATTGTTTTAAATGTGGGTAAATGGAATAATTTTACCCAAAATATATTTTTATATAAAGAAAAGTTTTTGTAAACTATTTTAGCTAATATATGGTTGCTTGGATGTTAGAAAAGGTAATGTTAGATTATTATCATCATTGTGTAAAAACTTAACTAGAAATTGAAAATATAACCAAAGTTTAAGGGAGTAAATTCATTATAAAATGGAATTTATAAATAGGAATCATGAATATAAATTATAAATTGAAATATAATTAAATGAGAATTTGTATAAGCATAAATTATACAAATGCATTATAGTTAAATTTTGAATTAAAATAGAATTTGAAACTTTAAAAAACCACGGAGATTTCGGAAGTATTTTGAAGATAAATGGTAGCATTGTTGTTTTTGGGATATTTCTGAAAGGAAATTGTTTCAAATAAATTTTGGGGAAGAGATATAGCATTGAATTCACTTCAGTAGCTGGAAACTAACTTCGGTGATGACTGCAGCATCATCGATGTTCATTTTCGAGTTTCTAAGTGACAGATTGTTGCCAAATTGATTTGTTTAGGAAAACCTGTCTGTTTTTGAAATTTCAAAGGAAATTTGTTGGAAATAAAACCAGGATTCGTTTAATTTTTGAGAAGTGTGATTTGAGATGTTGGAGATTTCAAATAATTTGAAACCAAAAGTCGGGTATTTAAAAATCCTGATGAGATAGGTTGTAAGCTTATAAATTGAGATGATTTTCAAATCAGGAAGGAAAATATAAGCTTTGAATGTCGAAAATTTAAATTTAAAAGGGAAAAGTTAAAAATAAAATTTAACTGGATTGAAATTGATTGAATAGGCTGAAAATAATATCCAGTTGTTTTCGAATTAAGTTCAAATTGAATTGAGATTAAATAAATCTGAGTTTAAAATAAAATTTAGATGGAAAATAAATTGGTTAAGGATTGGATTGGAGTAAATAAATTAGAATAACTTATGAAAAAATCAGAATTAAAAATTCATAGAATAAAATATGCTTGGATTATAAGTAAGTGTAAAACTCGAATTAAAAATAAAAGATGAATACATTCAAGCCTGGAATGAATGTGATTGTATAAAATAGTAAGTTGTGACTTATAAAACTGGAAATGGAATACAAAGCCCAAAATTAATATTTTGATGAATTGGAAAATGGAAAGAAAATCCAAACTTGAATTATATAATAAAATTGAACTAAGAAAATAAAATGAAGTGGTACTTGGAGTTAAAATTAAGTATTGAACTATAAGTAGGGAAGAACTAATCTGATGATAAATTAATTAATGAAATTGGATAGTGAGTTTATGATGAAGTTTGGAAATAAACTTAAGTTATAAATTAAATTCGACTTAAATTATCAATGAAGTGAAAGTAATTGAGAATGAAGTTGAATTGTGAGTTCATGAAATTTGGTGGTAAATTGAAAATGGATAGTGGATTCAGAACTTGAGTTATTAATTAAAATTTAATTGAAGTATTAACAAATTAAAATTAATTTGGAATGTATCGAATAAAAATGTAAATGGATTAAAATAGTAATGGTATGAATTGCAAATAAAATTCAAATCAGTGGAAATAAATTGGAAATGGCTTTGTAATAAATTGAATGAGCTGAATCTAAAAGGTTAAATTTTATAATAACTAATCAAATAAATTTGTAGTTTGGCATGAGATTGGATTAAAATAGAATCAAGTTAAATTGAAAAGAGAAATTTACTTGTAAAATGAAAATGAGCTTAAGTATAAAATGAAGTAAATTGACTTAAGCTAAACAAATGGAAGAGTTGGATTAAAATTCAACTTAAAACTAAGTGTAATGATATTGGGTTGGATTTAAATCAAGTGAAAATAAATTTGGATCGGAATAAAATTTGGAAGGTTGTAAATAATATTCAAGGAAATGAAGCTTAGTTTGAATTAATTCGGGAATGGTTAGTAATGTGCAAGCTTGGAATGGGTCGAGTTGAATAAATGGTCGTGAATGAATTTAGAATAAAAAGAAGTTTAATTAGTAATGAAGATGAACCTAAGCTGTTAATAATTTTGGATGAACTAGTTTGGTTAATAAAATGAAATGCAAGTGAATGTATTCAAATCTAAAATGCAATGAAAATGAGAATATATGGATTGTGAATAAATTTAAAAATGGAATAAAATTAAGTATAAATTGAGTTGAAATCCATTTCAATTGGTTATAAAACATAAGTACTTATTTATTCACATAGATCTCGTCAAATTGCATAGAATAAATTGAAATTGGATGTAAATGGAAGTAATTAAAATTCTATAAATTTGTGGGAGTAAATAAATTGATTTTTGAGATCAATTGGATTAAATATGAGTTCAGTTGCTTAAAAATAAATTAAATGTAAATGATTGAGTTTTAACCCATTCAAATTGTTGAAGTTGTATACGAGTGGATTGAAAATCATTCAGAATTGAAAGAAAATGGTTATAAATTAATTGAAGCAGTTGAATTAGTACGAAAACTATATAAATTGCTTATGTAAGTTGTTTGGTATGCTTTTCTTTTAGAATTCATATGTTTTAACTATTGCAAATAAGTGAAATGATGTTAAACTTCAATCATATGGCACTTACATGTTTAAATTAAGTAAGTACAGGTACCTGGAAGCCGTGTGGCTGGATTTGGTTGTGCTACTTGCTAAAAATAATAAGCCGCTTGCTTAAGGTACGCCTACGCAATAAAAATAGGAAATATGAACTATTTTTGATTTTTCCGACCGGGTGGGTCGATGTATATAGATTTATCTCTTTTGTCAAATTGCAAAAGCTCCTCCGTACAAAGGGGACTCTCCCGAAATTTTTCAGAAATTTTGGGAGTTAGAAATTTTTTTGAAATTTTTGAAAAATTTTGTTAACGACAAAACGATTTCAAATTGGAAATTGAAATAAGTTAGTAAATGAAACTAATTAAAATAATGACATGAATTAGTAATAAATGACAAATAAAATTTATATATTCAGAGTTAAAGATGAATTGAATTCATATGTAAATGAAGGAATCAACTTGAATAGAATTAGATATAAACTGAAGTGGTAAGTTGGAAATAAGTATAAGAAGCGTATAAAATTCTTATACTAACTTAAGTATGGAATGGTGCATTCTTAATTGGAAATTGAATATTACAAATATATTCTAAGTTGATATTTGGATTAATAGATATTGACAATGGTAAGGAAGTCAATAAAATGTTTTAAGTTGTGTTTGGATATTAGTGCTAAGCAAGATATGCAGGTATTATATAAAGGGAAAAGAGAATTGATTTTGATTTCAGAAGATAAATTTGAAATGCTCGACAAAAAAGTATGTATTTAAATTTGGTGTGAAATTTGATTGGGATTTTGGATTGAGCCATTTGGCGTTTTGTTTTCTTTTTGGATTTGGGAGGCCGTAGAGCCATTTTGTAGTTGTACCGAGTCAGCCGCGCAAAGGAGACGCTGGCAAAAAATTTCGGGAATTTAGGGTGTTAGAAAAAATTTTGAAATTTTTTTGATAATTCAAAATTGGTTTTAAGATTAAAACTTGAATGGTTGGGCAAATAAGATTGTTTGCAAACTAGGGAAGGGTTTGGGAAGTTAATAAGAGTAATGATGGTCTGTTGTAAAAGATAGTTGGTTGGATGTCGAATTGTTTGGTTTTGAGGATACGTAAACGGGTATCGGACCATTCTTCCTAATTAGTAATTTCGAGAACGAAATTCTTTTAAGGGGGGATTAATGTGACGACCCGGAATTTTTGAGCGTTTGGAACTGGAATGTTTAATTGATTTAAATATTCAATGGAATAATTTTAACTTGAATTACGAATAACACGGTTTATTTGATAATTGAATTATTAAATTAAATAATTTGAAATTGGATAAAATATGAAATCTGAGATGTTAAGCCTATTAAAAATAATTTGAAGGCTTGGAAAATTTATATTAATAATACGGAAGGTGATAGAACTTTTAAAGTGGAATTTCAAAGTAATTTGTTCGGTTTTAAAATTCTATCGTTTAATTGATATTTGAAGATAGCTTTCCGGGGCACAGTCTCGGAATTCGACGAAACCAGTTCCATTGGGTCCGTAATATTGAATTATTATCGGATTTCAAATTTCATAGTAATTGGAGCAGTTGTGTGAGCGTACGACATATAAACGCGTTGAAAATTTACATCGAAAATTCTATTTAAAATTTTATTTATATATTCACGTACTAATTCCTATCAGCTGCCTTCTTTCAAATCGTTGTCTCCTCTTGTACATGCCATCATCATCGCTTCTCTCTTTCTCTTTGATATCTTCAGCCGTCTCCCTCCTCTTCCGTTTCACTTCCTCAAAATTTAATCGATAGTAGAAAAAAATGGACGAACGAAAATGAATTTGCGAGACACCTTCCTCTTCACCTTCATTCGATTCAAATCAGGCCAACAAAAATGTAAACCAAAAAGAAAAAAATAATAAAAAAATCGCTTCCTTCAAAAATATGTAACCGCGAATCCCTTTTCCATTTAATCGAATAGGAAATGGAATATCTTTCCCTTATTCTCCAAACCGAGATTGGCATCTCGAATTTCAAAAAAAAAAAAATCGAATGAATGGCAACTTCCATCCCAAAACCTTTCCAGTTGAATCGATCTACTATTCAAACAAAATCGCTTGTTTTTTTCCTCTTATGTTCAAAAATCATGGATTCGAATCCGTTCCAGTCTAATTTAAAGCTAAAGCACTTGCATTTGCTCGATTGTTCGATTGAGATTCGATGGTTAAGCACGCACGTTCGATTTGGAGGTGGTGCGGAGGTGCGGCGCGATGCTCGGAGGGTTCGAAGGCGCGACTGGGGAAGTGGCTGACGGTCGCGATGGAGTTGCTGTCATGCGTGAGCGCGAAGCAGCAAGTTTGGGTTTTGGGTCAGGTTAGGTCGCGACGTTAGAGTTCGAGGCGTGGTGATCGTGAATCGCGAGCCTGGGTTCATTTGTTATCTGTGAGGTATTCTTTTGTTTGATTGATTGATTTATTTATTTATTTTAAAAACTGAAAGAATAAAATGTTTGTACACCTTTTTAATTTTAAAATATACATATATATGCTTAAAGGAAGAAATATATATAGACAGAAAGTATATATATATATATTGATTTATACAGTAAAATAAAAGAGGGAAGTATATGTATATATATATATATGCAGACAGAAAATTTATGCTTAGAAATATATATATATATATATATAGGTGCAATTTCCAATTTTAATATGTATACATGACTATTTTAATTTAATTTTATAGGTAAGCTAGGAAAATCAGATACGTATAAGGTTTGGGAATATATGTATATGAATTTTAAAATGTTGAGCAGTATGTAAAATTGGGTTCTGAAACTATATAAATTAATTTTATAACCGTACGAGTTTCAAAGATAAAGATAATAATTTTTTTTTATAGATGGCTAGTTTAGATTAAATTGTTGGTCAACTAAATTTATTAAATAGAAAATTTTCATAGTCTCCTCTCAGATGATAATAAATCATATAATATTTTATTCAAGGTCAAAAATTGAGAAAACCAAGGGAATATTGAAGTGAATGGCAAATGCAAAAGCAAAGGTGAGTTAATCTCACTCAGTTAAGTTTAAAATTTAAATGATTAAATTCAAATAATTGTTTGAAATGGTTGAATTGATTTATGTACTGTAGTGTGGTATATATTTGGAATTGGCATTTTATATTGTGCTAACATCTGTGGATGCAGGGAAAACAGGTTGGAGGGATCCAACTGGACCCCTCAACTTTATTTAATTATTTAATATTCTCTGTTCTGAATATTTGATATTCTGTAATGATTTATGTGGAAATATTGAATGTTATGGCTTGATTGTTATAATCGGGCAATAATGAATTACCAAATATATAATTTGAGTCGGGAATGAAAATAAAAGAAGTGAAATTGTAAGTAAAATAATTATAGAAAAGTTGAATAAATTTATGAATGAACTAGAAAGGAAATAAAGTGACTTTAAAATTTTAATAAATAAATCTTGAGTATGGGAAGAAAAATTTAAATAAACAGAAAGTTAATGAAACTTAAACTTCAATGTTATTGTTTAAAAGAACAAAACGTTTATTTTAAATTTAGGATTTAAATTATTTAAGAAGAATAAAGAAGAGATTGGGAATAACCTGAAATTTGTATATTTCGGCTAAAGTATTTAAAAATCAAACTGAAAATAATAATAATGTCCATAATTAATGAATTTTGAAATGAACTGATAAGTAAAGAAATTTATTTCAAATGGAATAAATTGGGAATCAATTTGGAAAATTGATTTAAGTTATTGAGATTGGAAATTTCTCTCTGAATAACCAAGTACGTTTCAAAGTAAATTTTTAAATATAAATTAAAGGTTTAAAATTGTTTAAAAAGTATGTTTTGTAAATTTATTATTTCTAATATTTAAATTCTAAGTAAGTATTTCCTTTAATCTATTATAGTAGTAATTATTTTAAGAATGACTCGGTATAATGTTTTTAAAAAAGGTGAAAACCTAGTTCTATATTTTATAAAGTAACCTTATTTTTTAATATTCATATAGAATCTATCTTAGCCAATTATTGAAGAAGTCTTGACTTAAATATTCTAAAGTAAACTCCAAAGTAAGTATTTTATTTTAATCTATTATCGTAATAATTATATAAAGAATGATTTGGTAATTTAATAAAGGAAATCTAATGTATAGTTATAAGGTAATATTATTTTAGTATTTCTAGAGCATTGTTTTATATTAAGTATTAAAGGAAAATTTTCTAACATATTTTACAATAAAGTGTTTTTAATTTTTTTTTTTAATCTAGTTTTGTGCTTGTTGATTTCAGTGGAGATAGGAATATATTTGGGAAGTTTATTTTAAAGGGAAAGATGATTTGAAACTGTTTTCAAAGGATTGAAAATAGAAATATATCCTGTGAAGATATTTGAGGTTAATAAATAATTTGGAAAATTATTTATTGGTTGATGATTGTTGTGAATATTAATTGATTGTTAAGTAGCCGACTATCAATATTGGACAAATACGCTGATCGTTTCGAAGAGACCGGGATCGAGATTTATTTCTCGAAAACCACTTCGATCTGGTTTGTACGTTTCGTGAAAACGATTTTGGATTCGAAGATGGAGCAGTGAAGTGCAAGGGCTAGTCGCTACTAATCCTGAGGATATTTCCAAAATGGATGTAGTAGGAATAGTGCCTTCGGTTCCGTTCGAACCCGGGACGGACTTGTATGGATGAATGCTTACGAAACATCGTCAGGTGGACGATGGGCATTCTAAGGGATATTTTCTAAAAAGCTAACGCTTAGCCTCAAGCCTCATCAAATGGGAATGGCTGAAAACCAGGGGTTATGCAGTAAGGCTTCGTGGGTAGCCCCCACTGGAGGGTGAGGTCATCCCTGTCTAGATGTCCCTTTATTTCGGCTTAGTGGGCGGTTGATGATCCCAACCGCTGGGTGATCTTGCTCGGGACTGTCCAGTAAAGGATGGCTCCAGTCTTGTGTTGCAGGGGAGTTAGGGTGGCTCCTCGGTACGCTGATCTAGACCAGTTACTGTGACAGGTGGTACCCCAGTGCCTAGCCATTAGTTGGAATCCATTTTCCCTACGCGCCCGTACGGTTTTGATTGTGCCCAACTATTGCTGAAACGTGAGATGCAAGCATTTCAGCTAGATTCTATTTTACTTTCTATAGACACTATTATAATATTAGAGGACTTTAATAAAAATGTTTTAGCTATCGTAAGGTAAAAACCCGACATGTTTATTTGTGGCGTGGTCTTACGAGATGCTTTTGTTTTCAAAGGATTTTTGAAACTCTAATAATCAATTGGGTGTTATTTTCTCACGCTGGTAGTCCAGACTGACTCGGGTGTTATTTAACTGTAATGCTCGGGTCGGACCGAGTATTATATGATACAGGATATGATGCTGTGGAGCTCAGGAGACGAGCAGGATGACGATACGTACTCTCGTACTTGTTTATATATATACATATTCCGCTGTGTTGTGTAACTGTGTATCCAGTTGTATGTTATTGATGTGAGCTGTGTTGATATACTCTGATGATGTAATATATGTAAACAGATATATTTGATTTTGGGTAAAGGTTATTTATTATCTATTATATTTTACTCCGCTGCTATGGTTAGATTATGTTGTTGTTTTCTATTCTCTTCTTCTACCTCTTCTTCTTTAACCCAAATGGTTCGTATTTCTGTACAACTTGAGTTGATTTAGGTAGAATAGTGTTGACTCAAGGGGTACGGATTTGCGGTTGTTACACATTTATAAACAAGATTGATCCCCTTTATAATTAATTTAATTAATCTCTAATTAAATTAATTACTATTCTTTGATCACCTAGTTTACCTTTACTTATCATTAATTAATTACAAACCAATTAATTAACCATTCTTAATTATCCATCTTAATTTATCACCTTTGGTTAATTATCCTTTAATACAATAAGCAATTAATTCTAAATTAAGTATACTGATTAATTAGCCTTCACTCTCCACCTTAATTACTCTTATAAAGTAAATAACAATGAATTATTGCATTTATCCCTAATTATTTTCTCAATTTAATTATCCTATAATTAATTACTTTGATTAATTTCACCTTAATTAATCACAGCTCATTAATTAACTAATTTTTTTTCCATAAGTTTCCTTAATCTATCAATCCTTGAATTAATTACCCTAACTAATAAATCCTTAATTACTTAATTAATCTCTAATTACTACATCGTGAATTTCTAATTACCAATTAATTATTTCCTATTAATGTATTGGTAATTCTAAACTATTGATTAATAAATCATCAATTATTAATCTTTAGTTTATAATAAATCAATTAATTAATAAATCTTAATTATCAATTCTTAATTAATTAATCATAGTAATAGGTCACTCCCTTAAATTGATTACACAAATTAATCATCTTCCAATACATCGAATAAATAATCCTTTATTTAATCATATCATTTAATTCAAATTAATTTGTTTTAAATTCACTAATACTTCATTCCAACCCGACTTATGTTCTTTTTTTTGTAATCTTATTTACTACTTTTAACAACCAAGCATAAAAAAACTTGGGTACAAGCCTGAACAAAACATAGAGAACTCGAGACAAAAACTGTCTGATAACTTTACATGCAATGTTAATGTTCATTCTCGCAATCCATTTTTTTAAACTTATCATTTAAAAGCTTCGGCCCAATAGATTCCTGGCCCAAACTCCTCCTTCCCCTTCTTCGATTTAAAATTTGCAGACTTCAAAATCTTCGGCCCAACGCTTATCTCTTCCCCTTCTCTACCAATGCCACAATGTTTACAGGATGATCGACCGTGCACGAACGTGTGTACGTGCACACGCGCCCTGACAAACAATTTTCGCCGCCGATTATCCCTATCGATCACCCATGGTCTCATGCGCCTTGATCAACAGCATGTAATCCACAACTATCCAAAGATTGAAATCGAGAATTTTCCCCGAAACCCGAACAACAACATTCCAGTAATCGCTTTAAGGCGCCTCCAAAGATCACCGCTCACCCTCTAATCTTTCCCCGAGCACCACCATTACATCTTTCTTCTTCCTCTTCTGGACTGCATCTTCTTACCACCGTTAATTGCCTGTAACCCAACCCCAAACCTACAGCTATTTAAACCCTAATTCTTCCCAAACAACACAACACACAAATCTAAAATCCATCTTACTATTTTTCCCCAAGTGCCAATCCCTTCGACCTCCTTCGACCCAAATCATAGAGCTAGAAATACTACGGTTGCCAGAAAACACCCAATCCCTCATTTCCCGTTCAACTTACGGTTTCTACCCAATTGTCAACTTAAAATTTTTAAAACCGTCACCAAAAATCCTAACTTTTTATCACGAGTCAGATTACATATGGATAACAAGAAATTTTACTAGTCGATTTCTGAGATGATTTATTTCTTACTGTGTATCCTTGTTTTCCAGACAAAATCCCACTAATTTCATTTATAACTACCTTTAAAATTTGTGTTTAGTTATAACAAATTTTTTTCTTCCTTTAAGGTCATAACTTAAAAGAAATTCAGTAAAAAGAGTTTGATTTTAGAACTTGTTTCAACCTGTTTGTATTTGAAACAGAGTCATATCTTCTTCATTCAAGTATGTACACAGTATTTCGACAATATATCAGGCAAAACATACTATATTACATACATGAAATCAAAAGTCAAGCCAACTAAACATCATATACACTAGTAAATAAGAGTTTTTAGTTTCCTTAAAGATTTGTTTTCTCACAGTATATTGATTAACAGGGCTGAAATATGTTGTAACAGACATGCATACAATATTATTATATAGGCTGACGAATTTCTCATTATTTTTTTAAAGATTATTTCATGCATTCACACTTATAGGCAGATCTCGCTTTTAAAAAAAATGAAGATTACTAATCTTGCATTTAACAGAGTAGCCTGGAATTTGAAATCTGGAAATGCATTTTTTTTAAAAAAACTGGGAATTTGGTCTTGCCACTTTACTCACAACCGAACTATTCTTTTTAAATTCGAACAGAGTTGTTGAATTGCATCCTAGTTGCGGTCTTTGTTCTTTGAATAAGTTGAAACACTGCTACAGTTTGTTTATAATTTTGCTTACTTACTTTTTTTTCATTTGGTTTTGGTCTAGGAAGATGAGAAATATTCTCAGCCTTGTTTCCTGAATCATTTATTATTATTTTTATAAATAAAACATGCCACTTGTTAATTTTGTTAGCCTATACATGCTAATATAAGCAAACACTTGTAATTGCATGAATCAAGTTTGCTACATTTGTTAAAATATATGTATTTTTGTGTTTAAATCCTCAACTCATTTATTTATTTCTCATGTTTAAATGTCACAAATTATATTTTGTTTATGTGTTATCTTCATATATATGCATTATGTTTACATATGTTTTATGTTTATATGAATTATTTAATTTAGAAAGGAAGAATATTAACTCTTTTATAAATTCTTATATAAATTTTACACAAAAGTTGTTATCATAATTAAATTGATAACAATACAAAATTACTAAAGTTAAAAATGTCCAATTTACTTACAATTGGTAACAATACATAATTATCTTAAATATATATAAATATATATATATATATATATATATATATGTATATATTTGGCTACTTGTTATTTACATGCCTAATCAACTTATAATTTTTAGATTTATAATAAAACTACTTACACTTGTCTTTTATTTATGTATTAATGTTTAAATATGTTATCAAAACTTTTTACATTATTTATCCTATGTTTAAAATATTACACATGTTTTAAATGTATGCTAAAATTTTCATATTGGTAAATATGCATATATTAATTGACTTTGATATGTTTTCTTTATTATTATTATTAAACCTTGTTTTCATCTTCATATTTCAATTTCAAAATAAAATTTCCAAACCTCAATATATAAATATATACTTAAAGTTTCGAAACTACAAAGTTATATTTGTTTGTTTATGGAATTTACTAATTCATTATAAAATTTACCATTTCCAGATATTCTAATCAATATTTGTTATAGTTCCCCAAATCCATTAGACATTTTAATTAACAGAATTTTATTTGTGAACATATATATCGGTATTTAATGGTTAAAATCTGATAATTACCAATTATCAGATGCCCAAAAATTCAGGTTATCACAAACAGGTATTAAATTGACAACTTAAATTAACTATTAAATTTAACGATAATTAAATGCAATAAAAGTCAATTTAAACTAGAATAACAATTTAAACAAACCAAACATCAATCAATTGATTTCTAATCACATCATAAATTTTATTTAACCAACATAAGATAGTTTAGTAATTATGAGCGGGTCAAAACACTCACCTTTGATTTTAAATCAAATAAAAATCCAATTTAATCCCAAATTTGAATGGTCTGAGAATTCGTCCAAACCAGCGTCATAAGTCTGAAATTTCAATACGATCCCAATGGATCATACTACATGTAAATTCGAGTCCGTATGCAAAATTTAAATAAATTAGAACATTGAAAATAAATAAATAGAATAAAAAACAAAACAAAAAAAGTTTACCACGTCACCGCGTCTCCCTCTCTCAGCAAAACCCTAACTACCTCGACCGCACGCCACCGCAAAACAACACCATTGACCATGAACATACTCGAACCTGCTCGCCGTCGCCAAGACCAGACATCACCATTTGGTTGCTCCCCTTCGGCTGCACCCTTGGTCACTAACGCAGTCGTTACGACCCCCTCCTTCTCCACCACCACCGTCGTGCTTTAAGCACGTTTTCTGGCAAACTTCGACGACCTGAAGACGAATGATCATTGATCTAAAGCCTGCTCGACACGACCTTCGCAACGGCACCATCCGATCGTCGATCGGATGCAGATCCTCTGTTGAATCGACCAAAATCCAATGTGGACGGTCAGAATTGATTTGCGATTTCTGGACAAACGATGATCTGAATCGAAAAACGAATACCACCGGTGAATTATGCTCGTCGAGAGCTTTGAGATAGTATATAATTTGATAGGGTTTGGAGGAGTTTGATTTTGGAATTGAATTTGAAATTGAATTTGCAATTTGGGAATTAGGGATTTGTTTATCTGCCATTGGAAAGAGGAGATGAGAAAGAAATGTTGGTACAGACAACAGAAAATAAAAGAATTGCTAGAGTTTATGACGGGCTATTTATAGGCAAAGCTGAAAACAGAAAGAATGGACCAAATCGATTTGGAATTAACGATAAACGACCTTAAAAGCTCGTTCTGTCGCTGGAACGAAAATGGGTCATCCCATATATCAAAATAGACGTTTTCAATATTTTTAAACTCAATGGAAGGTTTCAAGTCCTAATACCATCGTTTGAAAAAGTTAACTTACAATCAGCTTATTTTAAATTGATTTAATTAAATTGATTTCAGTGCGTTTCGTGTCCGTATGATCAAACTACAAGTCTGATTGCTACGAAACTTGAAACCTTACAATAATTGACTGTTACGGATCCGATGAAACTAGTTTCGTCGAAATCCGAGTCAGTGACCAAAATGACTTATTTCACGTTAATTAAATTAATTAATATTAAATTAATTAAATTAATTTTTCAATTCAAATTTAATAATTTACAATTATCATTTAGACTACTTAATACTTTATAATCTTTTGAAAAAAATTCTATATCAATTCAATATTCAATATTGCATAAATTTAAGTATTTAAATTCAGTTTCAAATAATTCAGTAATTATAAATTTGAATTTCAATAAATCCATTTATTTGATTGTCAATCTTGTTATTCAATAAATTATCCTCTTATGGGTATAAATAACATTGGTTTATATCTTAGTACATTAATATTCCTCAATTTCACCTTAATTCCTATTAACGTAACATTTTTTTCATTTAGTTGCAATTGGTTCCCAATTTAATTTAATAGGCCAAACAAATAGGTAACATATAATAATTGTTATCATTAACTTTTAATCACACTTATAAGTTCATTATTTACAAAAAATGTTACAACTTCTTACATAACACTGTTTTTATTCAACTACCATTTGTATACATAATTTGTACAACATTTACCTTTATTTACTTATATTCAAATTATAACCAAGTACAAAATTTTAAATTATTTTCAATTGATTAGACTATCGTTAAAAAATTTAACAATTAACTTAAATTTACATTATTACATTTCACTATAGTTCTTATCTTAACTCACATTAATGTAAAACTTATTTACATTTATTTGAAATTGATTAATTAAATTGGTAATAAATAACAATTGTCACCATTTCTACATTTAATACATTTATAAGTTTAGTATTTACCACCAATTGTTATAACAACTTATACAACACTACTTTTATCAATTAAAATTAATTACAGCTTATTTCATTAATTAATCAACATTTAAATTATCAATTACTCTTTAAATCCAATCATCAATTAATGCATACATTACTATAATTTACCTATAACCTATATCAATTACAACTCTTTAATTCTTTTAATTCATTGGAATTACATTTAAAGCAGTTATCAATTACCTTAATTTAATACTATTACATTTCATTCCAATTACATTCTTATTATTAAATCACAAATTTTTATTTCTTCCTATAATAAATCATAAAATTTTATTAAATTAACTATTTTTAATGATCCAAAATTACCTCGTTACACTCTCCCACACTCAAAACTTTTCGTCCTCGAAAAGGAAAGAAGGGAAAAGGAGGAATCAAGAAGTCAATATATCCTATTCAATATATTAAATTTGTAAAAAACTAATTTACAAAATTAAATAATGCAAATAAAATATATCAATTTATAAACAATTAAATCCTTTTACACTCAAACCAATAAAATTTAGAAAACATTTCACAAAACTTTCTAAGTCCAAAATTCACGAAAAATTTCAACAGAGTCTCCTTTGTACGAAGAGATCTAGAAGAAATAATAATATCAATAATAACAATATATATCATAATTTTCAAAATAATATATCCCAACAGCAGGAAAACAATATAATATCGCTATATAACCGTAATTCGATAACATACCTATTTGTCGGGTGAACAACGCTTATTTCATGAAACCCAAAACAGTAGCAATTGCTTCCATAAACCTATATTTCACTTATATAATCCAAAGATGTTAATAATTATATAAAAGAGAAATATTTATCTTGTTTCAATTAATCACAACCAAATCAACAGAACGTGCAATAGTCATAAGCAACCAAACTATACAATCATCATATGAAATCAAAGCAATAAACCATCCATCCATAGCAACCAAAAACAAAGGGTTTGTTTGGGTTTAGAAAGTTTTAAACGTATAAAATGATAAATAACTATGAAGTAAACCATACATTCAACAGTCGTAGATAAACCTTATAGACTATTTATACATCTTTACATGAAATAGAAGTATCCTTTCTCAACCAATCCATAAAACAAAGAAACAATAATTCAATACATTTTTAAGTTTATTTTTACATATTTCTTTTCATATCATTTATGGTCTATTTTCATTCGAATAGTTACTATTTTCTTCAATTTACATTTATTTCTTACAAAAGTTCAATTTTCATTCATTCATACAATACCATTTTCCTTTCATTTCTTTACATAAGTTATTCCCATTCAGTTGTTTATAATAATCAATGAATTCGTTATTCAAGTATTGTATACATTACATTTCAGTTTACTTCACATTATTATTTAGTTTGATTTTCTTCCTTTTTTCCTTTCTTTTCTTATTCGTGTAATGTTTATTTTTGTTAATTTACATTTATTATTACTTACAAAAGTTCACTTCTCATTTATTCAAACAGTGTCATTTTCTTTCATTTTATTACTTGACATTCATTGCCTAAATAAATTATTTATTATTTCAATTATTGGATTGTACAGTATTAGGTAAGTTTCTTTACAATTCAATTCACCATTTATAGTTTATTTCTTTTTCACATTCATTCTTCCTGTATAATATTATTGAATATTAACTCCATTTCTAAATCATTTTAATGGTCTCTGAAGTTATAACAATTCAATTTATATATTACTTATTTTAATTATAATTGACTTCAATATTAATTCAAGTTTATAATTATTCGTTTACAGTATTCACCATTACCATTAAATCTGATTATAAATAGCTTAAAATACTAATCTAAGTTTATAATCGTCTTTCTTACATTATTTACCTTTATTACATTTAATTAATAGCATTTCAAACTATCAACTTTAATTTATAACATTAGATTCTTATTTATAATAGTAAGACTATTGAACACTTTCGTTTTCTAAAGTTTTACTTGTATAATATTCTATCACATATCCTATTTAACATTACAACTTTTAATATTTTGGTACGTTATATAAATGTCTTATATCATGCAAATAGAAAGTTACACAAATTTCTCTTATTTGTTTGGTTAACAAAAGGCTCAATAATTACCTTTTCTTATTTCCATTTCCTTTTTTATTTACAGTTTTCAAAATTTCAGTTTCTTATCTATTTCATTAGTCATTTTAACATCAATTTCTTATTTCATTTTAGAAGTTTCTAATTATTAATATAGTCAAAATTCCATTCGCTACCATAATTTCAAATTCAAATTAACAGAAACTTAAGAATTAGATCACCGGATACCATTTTAATCCCTTTAAAGTAATATATATGCTCAAAACTTATATATATCCAATCATATTTAGGAAAATTTAGATTTGTTATCAAATAGAAGTGTAATAAAACTACTATAGCAGCCTTCCCACTTTAAAACTCGAAAATGAACGTCGATGATGCGTGCACTCATCACCGAAATAATTTTCCAACAATAGAGAGGGGAGTTCAGGATTATTTCCTCTAAAAATTCTTTCAAACATTTCTGTCAAATGATCTTGAAATATTTATCAGAAAATACTTCAAAATAATATAAATATTATATTCCAAAATCTTTTGATAGACTTTTTTTTAAAATCCCGGAACTTAAGTTCTCAAATTTTCCAATTTATATCCATTTTATTCGTAAATCTTGTTTTTCCATCAGTATTTATAAAAATTCACTACCTAAAAAACAAATATATAACAACCGACTATATCATTTATAAAAATGATTCTTTTATATACAAATTATATAATAGGCAAAATTATTTTATTTACCTATTTTTCAAAACAATACTATGTCGGTCTATCCTATTAAGTGTTTAAAAATCCCTATCGATGTCATAGCGACCTATGCACCAACTAGAATTTATAAATACAAAACGAAACAAATTAACATTATATAAAAACCTTTTATAACACTAACAAATATGCTCTTCATATATATACACTCAGCGACTCATTCTAGGGTATTGCTACCCTATTTAATATGAGTCAGACCCTACAAAGCTAAGGCTATTGCTAAACTAAAGCTCTGATACCAACTGTAACGACTTTGCTTTTTGGATATCTTAAGCAGACATACATGCCAAACTTAAACCATTCAAAAGAGCATATTGTTATGGTGGCAGAGTGTGGAGCAAGCGGTCAGGGTGATGGTGTGCTATGTGGTCGAACGGCATTGGGATGGTGGGTGACAATGGCTGCTATTCTAGCGGCGATGAGGAGGGTAAGCGGGCGATGTGGAGGGTATGCTTGCGGCAGGAGGTCTGATCCAAGGTGGAATGGCGGCTGGGGATGGAAATGTTGGCCGAAGTGAAGGTCTGGACATGGTTGATCGGTTTCGGGTTTTGGTCAGGGGAAGTTTTGAGGGGATCGATGGCAGGTTGAGGTGGCTTGCGTGCTGAACCATGGATGTCGATCTCGAAGAGTGGTAGGAAGAAGCAGGTCAGGGCAGCCGAGGCTTTAGTGCATCTGCTCGATGGTGATTGGCTTACTATCGGGTTCAGGGTGGCAGTGTTTGTACTCGGCGACACGGGAGGCTGTTCGAGTGTGGTTTGCAGGAAGGGGATGGCTGTGCTTAAGGTGGCTCACGGGTTTTGGAGGAAGAGAGGCTGAGGGCAAGGGGAAACGACGGGGTCGTGGCAATGGAATGGAAGTGGGAAATGGTGCAGGGGAGGAGAGCCCATCGGCTCTGTGGAGAGGTAGGGTTGGGTTGTTAGGTGATTATGGGCGATGGAACATGGATCTGTGTATGAGTTTGTTGGTTTTGATGCAGCTATGGAAGTGGAGCAAGGAGGGGAAATGCAGGCGAGTTGTCGAGCAAAATATAAGGAGGAAGCATGTTCTCTGGCAATATTTTATATGAACAATATATGTATACTTTATATTTATCACTTTATAGAATTGCAAGGAAGAAAAATGAAACAGAGGAAAGAGAATACGTGCAGTAGGTAGGGGAAAAGAAAATGAATAGGTTACAGAGCTATAAATATACTATTCTTTTTTAATGAACATATTCTTTTTGGAATGAACCGAAAAGCAACGTGAAAAGGCACAGGAATATATATAAAAAGTTAAAGAAATGTGAAGGGTCAAAGTCATTTCATAATTTAATAAAGGCAAGAGGCTACATGGCTGGCAATTGAAAAGACAAGAGAAGGCATAAATACGGTACCGATATGACAAATTGCTTTTTCATTTCCGTCACATACCGGATATCAAATTATAAGAATGAATATACTGCGGAGATCGACACAACAAGATGAATAGAATGGTACAAAGATATCAGCGATACGACTACTCTATCAAAAGTCGATATTTGCTACCAAAACTGTTGTTAAAACATCGAAAATAAGATAAACGAGGCCATAGTAGTCCAAATTTTGCAATACAAATTATGACGTCTCTCTCAGAAAATGATCTAAATTTTTATTATGTAAAAATATTCAGATTTCAACAATATTATATTTACATCAATTTTATCTGATCTAAATTGAATTTGAAATCACACAACAAAACTAACTTTCATATTTCAGATGGAAACTTGACATTTGCTACGTTTAAATAGACGCATTACAAATATCAAATTTTCATTGTTAAATTTTATTGTTTGATTTCAAGCAAAATTTCAGTTAATTACGTTTTAAAATCTTTAAAATTTATGGGTCGTTACACTCTCCCCCACTCAAAACTTTTCATCCCCGAAAAAGAGCAAGATAGGAGAATAGGAACAAATAGAATGAAATGATAGACTTGAAATATATAATACCTGATACAACAATAAATTTTGAAACCATATAAATTCATTTATTTTAATTTGATTGATATTCAACAAAATTGAGTTCAATCCATTTTATTTAATCAATAACTATTCATGTACTCACAATTGGTTGATTTCAATTCAATGTTTTCATTCAATTGATTTGTTCTCAATTTAGTAACATTTGTTACAGAAATTTCTTTCAAAAAAAATAACATAATCTATTCATTTTATCCATTTATCTTCAGTTAGGTTGATTCCACTTAAAAATTTAATTTTACTATTCTTAAATTCAGAATTTATTTACTTAAAGAGCATCGCTTATTATAATTCAAATTGTTACACCCAAATGTCTTATAACATCAATTAAATGTGTACCATTCATTAGAACTATAAAATTTATTTTTATAACATTTCTTAACAAAATTGCATTTTGAATATCTTATTGCTTACATTTATATTGTATATTATTCAATTTCATATTCTCCTTAATATTTAACTTCTCTAGTTAAGTTATATATGTTTCTGAGTGTAATTAGACACTACACAAATTTACTTTCTATTTACAACATTTCTATTAAGAAAAATTTTAGTTGAACATTTTACAACTTAAATTTCCTTCGGATGACCTTCAATTACATAATTCATTAACATTTTGACTTTTTGGATATTTTAGGTAAGTTATATATTTTAAATGCAATTGAGTGCTGTACAAATAAATTTTTTCAAATTCAACTTTATTAAGTTTTTTAATTCATTTCTTATTTAGGCACTCCTATTATATAATTTTTTTTACTTCATTTCAATTGTTGAAAACCATTACTTGATACAGAATTTAAGAATTTAAATTTTCGGTTTCACCTCAAAACCATTTTGAAATAAATACACACACACACACAGATATATATATATATATATATATATATATGTTGTACATTCAATCATACTCAAGGAATTCAATCAAATCCATTTTCTGAAACAAAAGTGTAGCAAAGCTACTAAGTGGTCTCTCCATTTTGAGACTCAAAATGAATGTCGATGATGCTGCAGTCATCAGCGAAATTATCTTCCAGTGACAAACGAGGGAGTATTGATTTACTACATTTAAAATTGTTTGAAAACAATTTCCATATCAAAAATACTTCCAAACAATATATTTTTCCAAAACCTTGAAACCAAATTTTGAAGAGTACCGGAAATTAAATTCTCAAATCCATAATTTAAATTCATTTTATTTGCAAATCGGATTAATAAACCATGTTTATAAAATTTCAACTTCTTATAGCATACAACAATAGTTAATGGTTGGCAAAACAATAAATGATAATCTAGTATTATCATTTCTAATAACTAATTCATTTAACTATCTAATTTTAAAAAATTATACTTTATATATAAAATATAATCATACATAAAATTATTCCATTTACCAATTTTGAAAATAATATTGTGTCAATTTGCTCTGTTTAAGTGCTTTGGAATTCTTATCGATAGCGTTGGTCAGACGAATCGATCGAAACCTAAAATCAAACTTAACAATTCAAACAACACAGTATAAAACAATTTTATAACAATTACAAATACACACCCTCACTCGACGAATCAGGAATGGATTATAGAACAAGCACAAAGATTCGAAATTTGAGGAACCAAATCAAGATAGTTTTATTAAGATGTAGACTCATAAAATCGCGAGTAACCTTAACCGAGTCAACCAAGACTTAGAAAAGCTGAGAATTTCATCAACGGAAACCGGGACAACTTATTGAAAATCATTTCGTGAAACACGATTCATGAGATCGACGAAGAAGGCAATAGCATTGGTTAGTTTAATAAGGGATGACTAACCATTCATTGAAACCATTTGTCTAGTAGGAAGACTACAAGTCGGACTCCAAGGACAAGATCGATGTGGAATTCTCTTCCTCTTGGGAGGGAGAAAGTGACTTCACCAAACATCGGGATAATCCTTGACTCTCCGATGGAGTCAAGGTCACTAGGCTAAGAGGATAAAACTACCTGCAGAATACTGAGGCATTCGACATACGATCTCGAGAGAATTACCCTGGTCGTCTACTAGAGAAACGGTTCGAGCTTTGCAAGAATTAATAGCATCCAAACCGAGGACGTAGAAATATTCGGTGAATCAACACTTGTTGTAAAGGATTTTCACTCCTTTACAAATAATACAAGATTGGTGGGAACGTTGATGGATTAGTCGCACAAAAGAATGAAGTTGCCAATTGAGGTAGCAAGATGAGCTTGAATTTATTATAAAGATCAATAGAAATAGAGCTATGGGGTGCTCCAGTATCAAGAAGAAAACGAATAGGACAAGACAATAAGGGATTTTAGACAAAGGTAAAGATCCAAAATTCAAAAAGAAATCCAATCAAAGAGGATCCTAACAAAGGATTTCAAGCTCGAATGAAGATGATTCTGTAATTAATTCTACTCATTATATGGTATTACTACCCTATATCTAATGAATTTTTTTTAATTCTATATGCTAAGTTTGCCTAAACCAGGGCTCTGATACTAAATGTAATGACCTAGTATTTCAAACCATTCAATCGGCAATAAACCACTCATGTCAGACTTGAATTGCTTGGAACAATAGATTGTTAATTTATATTTGGCAAAACTCAGCATATACAATAAATAAATCAATCACAGAATCACAGACATGGAGAAATATAACAACAAGAAGCGGAATAAATAAATAGTAGTTCATGAAGCTACTATATAAACATTAGAGTTTGAAACAGATACAACAGAAATCTCAAATATAGAGTAGTCTCAAATACAAAAGTAACTGACAAGACTGAACAGAAATAACTTTAAACAACAGGAAGCTGACTAGATGTCAGATAGATCTTCAAGCAAATCTCAAAATTTTAAAGTTGTGTCTCAAATGTTGTGTCACTTAGTCTGACCTGAGCATAAAGCAAAATACAAAACACTCAAGCCAGGATTAATATTCTTATATCAGTAAATTTAACTCAAGTGAAATATCAACTTCAATATAACAATGTAAAGATGCTGGGGATTTCCATCTGCTAAGGATCTGTGGAACTATCTACTATGTGGTAATATATACTATTATAAGCGGAAATTAGCCACAAGGGCCTCTTTAGCAAGTGCAATGAGTTTCTAGGACACACAACTGAAATAATTACTTTTAAGGACAAAATGTAAAATAATTAGTTTCTAAGGCATAAAAACCTATGAAATTATGTCCTTGAAAGTAATTGGACTGCAGATTTTGTCCTTCAAAGTAATTATTCTGTTGACGTTAGCCTTGAAATTAATTTCTGTGGATGTGTGTCATAGAAACTAATTGGACTGCAAAGTTTGTCCTTCTAGTGAAATGCCCCCTATTATAATATGTCTATCAGTAAAGTAAATCATTAAAAAAGCGTTAATGAGTCACCCATATCCCCCTTACCACATTTTATATATTCCCGAGTCTATACAATGCTGTAAGCTCCAGCAAACCGGTGGCTTACCCAAAGGATGCCCTATAGGTACGGTACAAAACAAACTTGTAGAAGGCATAATAGGGCATGCGAACATGGCATGCGAGGCAATGCCAAGATAGATATACCGTTTGCGAATCTGGACTGGTGGTAACGCATAACAGCTACTACCGCCCACCTCGAGACACACTCCCAAATCAAAGGAGCACCCAATCAAATCATAATGTAATAGAATGGTATCGAAGAAATGTGCCCGATTGGAGGTGTGACCTCACTTGGCCTGGCATGGCTCCTGTTTTAGTCACATCTAAGCTGACTCACGGGAATCAGGGCTATGTAAATACCTCATTTAGATACTTCGCCAAACCATCCTGCTTCATTTTGGAATCTCCACCATGCATACAGTTGTTAAAGTGGTTTTGGGTATTGGTGGAGAGTATGACAATATCCAATCCTGGTCTCTTTTACAACCAAACGCTTATTTCATACCGTGGTCATTTTATTTCAAAACAGTTCATTCTTCATATCAAAATATCATATTCATTTCAAAACCATAACATTTTCGAAACCAAATTCGCTTCTGAACTCATATTAAAGTATTCACATTTAAATCCATTTAATCTAATCATAACATTTCCAACTTACATAGTTAAACATTGAAAATAGTTTATATAATTTTTTTTGAAATAGTTGTTAATTAAAAATAGTTTATGTTTAAAAATAGGTTATAGATTAAAATAGTTCATATATTTAAATAGTTTATATATATTAAAAATACTTTATACAATAAAATTAGTTTCCTCTAATTTCGCAAATCGTTTCAAATAAAGTTAAATTCCAAAATTCAATTTAAATCAATTCTAGTTTAACAATTTTAATTTAAAGGTCAAAGATTCAATTCAAATTCTAATAAACCATTTCAATTTATATCGATGTCAAATCCAGGTTTGAACTATCTTTTCAATTCCAATAAGATTCAGTTTAAATATTCAAACATTTACAATATAAGTTTCATTTATATTTCAACATTTAACTTCAATTTTATTCAAATTGGAAACTATTCACTTAATAATTTTAATAACAATTAAATAAATCTCAATTTGTAAAATTAAATCAATAAATATTTAGTCTAAATTTAATTTAAAATGAGAATATTCATTTAATCGCATTTTTTCAAATCAATTTATAAATCATATCTTTCGAAATCTCAAAATCAACGATTTCAAATCAATTCTTATTTAAACTCAATTATTAACTAATTTAATTCCAAGTCAACATTAATTTTATCTTCCCAACCTCTATTAAGGTTATAAAAATCTATTTTTAAAATATTAATATTGATTTGAATAAATAATTAAACATATTATATACCAATTAAGTTAAATTTTATTAAATTAAAATTTATTATTAAATTTATTTCATATTAAATCTTATTTTTTATATTTTTAAAATAATAAAATTATAAGTGAAACCTTAAAATTTATATTTTCAAAACTAACTTATATATAAAATTCCAAAATATATTATTTTAAAATCCAAATTTTATACATACATAAAAATAGCATTTATATATCATATTTTGAAGATTAAAATTTATTAAAATCCATATATTTCCTTTCAAACTTTTGAAATCATTTTCAAAATATAGACAAACGGTGTCTGTGTATAATTTTCTATCTTATGGTCAAGTAATATGGATATTTATCATTTCAATCCGCAAACTAAATATTTATGGGTATATATCATTTCAACCTACAATCCCAAAATTTAAAAATCAATGGAAACCGCTTGGGTTTATCATTTCAACCCTTAATGATTTTCCCTAATCTATAAGATCGTTCGAATATGTATCATTTCAACCCATCGGAATTTCTAAACTAAAAGGGAACTTGCAGAGTGAGAACAAATATGATAATAATATAACTTATCAATACATGCATATATCATCAGTAACAAATTTAAATAGAATATATACAGCAGGCCATGGTGTCATAGTCATAGTAACCAATTTCAAATAATGGCATATCATATTTAAAATTAAATAACTTAACAATTCAAATGTAACAGTATATTTCTATTGTCATTTCATGTGAATTAAAATTTCTAAATATAAGATTGTTAATCGTGAGTGATTGCTCACCTTTCGAGGCTAGAGAGATAACAAGAACAAGATGCGACAATCCAAGCACAAATTCCAAAGCACGGCATGATGAAAACGAATTCGACAAATAAAGCAGAGTACGACGGACATGAATTGACGAAAGAAAATATATACATATTTGTATGAAATATAAATATATGTGTATAACTATATAAATTTTATATGAAATCAATATTTAATTTAAAAAACTTATTAAAATCAAAATCTTTATACCTAATGTATTTAAAAATCAATACTAAAATCAAGCAGCTTCTCAACAGTAAAACAACCTATATATTATAAAGATCAAATATTCATATATATTTTAAAGCTTTATATTTATAGCTAATTATATATATATTTATTAAAAATCCAAATATCAATATATATGATATGTACATAAATAAACACGTCGACATTTATATATTATACTTTAAAATCAAATAAGACCTTTATATAATATAATTCAAAAATCAATATATATTCTACATGAAATCATTTCTTAAAGCCAATATATAACATATATATTGTTAAATGTATAATACTACTATAGAAATATATATATATATATAATATATACATTGGATCTCAAATAAAATATATACATAATATATATATATATATATGAACAAAAATCAAACTCATATATACTTATATAAACCAATATATAACTTACAGAAAATATATAACAAATATATTATCACTTCTCCTGCTTGAAGCACAGCTGACAGGATCGGGAAAAGAAGAAATGGTGGTGGAGTGTGGAGCAAGTGGTCAGGGTGGTGGTGTGTTGCTTGGTCGAATGGCATTGGGATGGTGGGTGAGAATGGCTGTTGTTCTGGTGGCAATGAGGAGGGTAAGCGAGCGGAAGGCTGTCAGATCTAAGGTGGAATGAGGTTGGAGATGGAAATGTTGGCCGAAGTGAAGGTCTGGACGTGGTGATCGGTGTAAGGTTTCGGTCTGGGGAAGTTTTAAGAGGATCGATGGCAGGTTGAGGTGGCTTGCGGGCTGAAGCATGGATGTTTATCTCGAAGGGTGGTGGGAGGAAGCGGGTCAGGGCAGCCGAGGCTTTAGCGAATCTAGTCGATGGTGATTAGCTTACTATCGGTTTTAGGGTTGCAGTGTTTGTACTTGGTGACACGGGAGGCTATTTGAGTGTGGTTTGTAGGAAGGGATGGCTATGCTTAAGGTGGCTCATGGGTTTTGGAGCGAGAGAGGCTGAGGGCAAGGGGAAACGACGGGGTCGCGGCAATGGAATGGAAGTGGGTGATGGTGCAGGGGAGGCGAGGCCATCAGTTAGGCGGAGTGGTGGGGTTGGGTTTTTAGGTGATTATGGGCGATGGCACGTGGATCTATGCGTCAATTTGTTGGTTTTGATGTGGCCATTGAAGTGGAGCAAGGAGGGGAAACGCAGGCGGGTTGTCGAGCAAAATATAAGAAGGAAGCATGTTCTCTGGCAATATTTTATATGAACAATATATGTATACTTTATATTTATCACTTTATGGAATTGCACAGAAGAAAAATGAAATAGAGGAAAGAGAATACGTGCAGTAGGTAGAGGAAAAGAAAATGAATAGGTTACACGGCTATAAATATACTATTCTCTTTTTAATGAACATGCTTCTTTTTGGAAGGAACCAAAAAGCAAAGTGAAAAGTCATAAGAACATATATATATATATATATATATATATATAATTAATGAAATGTGAAGGGTGAAAGTAGTTTCATAATTTAATAAAGGCAAGAGGCTACACAGATGGGCAATTGAAAAGACAAGAGAAAACAAAAGGCACAAATACGGTACCGATACGACAAACTATTTTGTCGTTTCTGTCACGTACCTGACATCAAATTATGGCAATGAATATACTACGAAGATAAGAATGACAATATGAGTAGAATGGTACACAGATATCAACGATACGACTATCCTATCAAAAATCGATATTTGCTATCAAAACTCCTGTTAAAACATCGAAAATAAGATAAATAGAGCTATAGCAGTCCAAATTTTGTGAAACAAATTATGACATCTCTCTCAGAAAATGATCTACATTTTTATTATTAAAAATATTCAGATTTCAATAATATTTTGTTTACATCAATTTTAACTGATATAAATTGAATTCGAAATCACACAACAAAACTAACATTCATATTTCAAATGAAAACTATACATTTCCTACGTTTAAATACACGCATTCCAAATATCAAATTTTATTGTTAAATTTCAAGAAAAATTTCAGTTAATTACATATAAAACTGTTAAAATTTATGGGTCGTTATACCCTAGTCGAACTTGACTTCGCTCGACAGTCGTCGCTCTACCAATAACCCAAAATAATGATCACAGCCTCGTCCCACGTTGTTGTCTCCTCCACCCTGAAGTGCCTAACCCCTAAATCGATCGCGACCCCTTGCTCCAATCTCAACCGCACAGCCACCTTCATCGCCTTCAAGCTTGAGCAGAACAATCACCATTCATTTTCTTTCTTTTATGAATTGATTTTCATTTTTTTGACTTGATTTTGATCCGTACTCAGGTTTGAATGAAAGAAGAGAGGTTCATGTAAATAACAAGGAAGGGTAGCTTTAGTCAGTAATGTAGGGTAGCTATAGAGTACAAGTATAGGGTGGCTCGATTTGATTTTGATTTGAAATTTATAAATTTTATTTTCAAAATATCTTGCTTAGCATATCTTAAAATTTTGATCTTCGATGAGGCATGCCGCCTGGCATTACTAATGTTATACCGCTATTCCGAACCCAATGGTCCAAAGCCTAATTCGATCATATGGAGAAGATAGCTTTTTATATCGATTATTTAAATTAAATTCAATTGAATTATTTCTAGGCGATTTCAGATCATACGACCAAATGAAAAATCCAAACGCTTTGAAATTTGAAGTCAGATAATAATACAATATTACAGATCCAATGGAATTGGTTTCGTCGAATTCCGACACTGTGCCCTGAATCGCTATTTTAACGTGTCGATTAAATCGACGATTTCCAAAAGTTACGAAATTGTTGAAATTTCCATTTAAATTCTTACTAACTAAATTATAATTCCAAATCCAATATTTAAAACCATTTAAATATTCACAATTAACCGTCGAAAAATTCGGGTCGTTACATCGAACCTCCCTCCTACAAGTAATGTCTCCAAGACTTGAGTGCGAAAACAATAGCAGCTAACTCCAAATCATGGATAGGATAGTTCTTCTCATGAGTTCTCAACTTTCTACTCCCATAAAATACTACCCTCCCTTCTTACATCAATAATGCTCCAAGGCTCGTCCCATATGCATCAGGGTATATTGTAAAAGCCTTAGCTCCGTCGGGTAAAACTAACACAGGTGCACCAGTAAGTGCCCTCTTTAGCATCGTGAAGGAATCCTCAAATCTACATCCCACATGAACGCCGCATTCTTCTTAGTGAGGCGAGTAAGGCGGTGCTAAAATCTTAGCGAAATCTCTAATAAGCTTCCGATAATAGCCAGCCAAACCTAGGAAGCTTCTAACTTTGGTAGCGTTCGTAGGGGCCTTCCAATCTTGTACTGCTACTATCTTAGTGGGATCCACAGCTAAACCCTCTCTTGAGACTACATGCCCCAAAAAACCCACCTCCTTACACCAAAAGTGACATTTTAAAAACATTGCTTTCAACTGATGAACGCGAAGTGTACGAAGATCCTCCTCAAGATGAACAACATGCTCTTCCATACTCTTGGAAAACACCAAAATGTCGTCCACAAATACTACAACGAACTTATTTAGGACATCTCAAAAATCATGGCTCATTAAATCTACGAAATAGGTTGGGGCATTGGTTAGCCCGAGCGGCATAACCAACCACTCAAAGAATCAATCGGGTGTCCTAAATGTTGTCTTATCTATGCTATAGTCAGCTACCCTGAGCTAATGAAATCTGGTGGCTAAACCAAGCTAAGAAAATACTGAAGAGACAACAAGCTGATCGAAAAGATCATCTATCCTAGGATGTGGGTAATGGTTCTTCTTCGTGAGCTTATTCAACTCTCTATAGTCTATGCAAAGTCGAAGGGAACCATCTGCCTTTGTAGCAAAGACGACTGGCGCTCCCCACTCAGATATGCTTCGTTTGATAAAGCGCTTCCCTAATAGCTCATCAATCTGCTTACTTAACTCCTTCCTCTCCCTAGGAGCCATATGTCTCAAAGGCAATACCACCGGCTTAGCATTGTCATTCAAATAGATCCTAAAGTCGATCTCTCTTTTAGAGGGTAGTCCCCTAACCTCCTCAAAAATGTCTGGGAAATCTCTAATGACTTGAATGGAATCCAACTCTCCTAATGATGAATCAAGGAAATAAAGAAAGCTCAACATGACCGACCCCTGTGGGTCGCAAGAAACCTCGAGAGTCCTACTAGTACATGTCTCTAGTCTGACAATTGTCCTCTCGTAGTCCAATATCTCTCCATAAGTGGATAGATAATCCATCCCCAAAATCATCTCATATTATGAAAATCCTAGTACGTAGATAGGCGTCATTTTCAAACGCCTACAAATCATGGATAAATGTGTCGATCCCCTTATGGGGTTTGAAACAACTATAAGATCAACTACTAGAGAAATATCTAAGTGCAAACAATCAACCAAGGAACTAGAAATGAAAGAATGTGATGCTCTAGAGTCAAAAATGGTCCGAATGGGAAAATCCGAAATAGAGATCAACCCTTCTACAAAGACTTTCCTACCTCTATCCGGTTAGCTACTAGACGGTGCTGCATCCAAAGCCTATACTTGCGATGTCGGTGTGCCTGCTTTCTGCCCCATCCTTTGAGGACAAGCTCTACTAAGATGTCTACGCTGCTCACAATTGTAACACCTCCACTTCATCCTGTCCTTCTTATAGTCCTTTGCGAAATGCCCAACCAATCCACAACAACGACACTTCTGGCCTCTGTTGATTTGCTTTTGAGGTCCTCCTCCTTTCCTGTTATCCTTATCCTTCTTATTCTTCCACCATTGCTTTTTAGAATTTTCTGACTTAGGAACCTCCTTAAGCTCCCCTTCTCCAACAGCATCTGTCATAAGCGCCATCTCCACAAGTGACTCATATGTCGCTCCCATAGGTACATGTGTCAATAACAACCCTTAGAGGGGCTGATTCAAACCCTTAGCAACCTTCATGGCTTTCTTATGTGGTGTATTAACATGTTGCATCCCGAACCACGATAATTCATTAAGCTGATATATATACTCCTTCACTGTAACACTCCCTTGCTTCAAATTAATGAACTTTTCCAACTGCATGCTTTCCTCGGCTTGTGACAAGAACTTTCTCTCAATCCTTTCTCGAAATCCAAACCAACCAATGTCTCTCTCTCCCATTTCTATGAATTTCCATCAGTATGAAGCTTCTCCTTTCAGCTACCAAGATGAAAGCTGGATTCTTTGGCCGTCCTCCAATCCTATCACCCTAAATATCCGCTCCATATTTCTCAACCAAGCTCGTGCCTCCATGAAATCCTATGTGCCACAAAAAGTTCTGCCTTCTAGACTAGTGAAGTCCTTCCATAGCTTAGAAAATTTGGCTGCTACAGGTGGATCAATGGGATCTCCACCCGCCGGTGCTGCATTAGGCGCTTGGCCTTCCACTTCTAGTACTGTGGCTCTACGGAACTAGTCAGCCATACTATGCAAAGAAAAGAAAATTTAGGCTTCGAAAGAATCGAAAAAAGGTTGAACTAGACATTGAGGGGATTTTTATAAAAACTTTTTTATACTTGAAAACCATTTTTTAATAAGAGTTTCTTCCTGAAAAATACTTCTAGTTTTGAAGATATCTTTTTTTTGAAAAATACTTTACCTTTAAACAAGTTTTTAGGAATCCTATAACCTTAGGCTCTGATACCAAGTGAGACACCCCGTACCCCTTAGTCTACCTAAAAAAGGCACATTAAAAGATACGGTGCATTATAGGTATAGCTAAAACATCACAGAAACTAAGATTAAACAAGTAGGAAAAACATCACATGTCTCAATATCAAATACACATGTCTTATGAAAAATATATCTCGGTCTTATAAAATCAAAGTATAATAAAATAATCATCCCTCTCATAAGTACTAGTACATAAAAAACCAAATGAAAAGAAGAAGAATACATGAAGAACTCTGGGAATGTATCTCCAAGAAATCTGAATCAGCTATCCTTGCCCCCAACTGGCCTATAGGGGGAAAGTGGAAAATAGAGGAGTGGGTTAGACTATAAGTCTGGTGGTGAAAGTAACTACTAGTATTTTTAAGCAAGATAAAGATAATAGACTTAGCAACTATTTTGGTATAAAAAGGAAATAGAGAAAGGATAAAACTAGGATTAATATTGTTTAACTGTTTGCTTTGATTGTGATTGTTTGCACTTTTCTTAGATTACTGCTTTGATTAGGCTGAAACCCTAATCCTATTTTTAATTAGGCTGAAATTCTAATTCTACCCATTGATCGGACGTTTAACTTTGTTGTGCCACTGTGAGATAGCCCAATCATGTTGGTCCCACGGCAAAGACACCTGTTTAGCACTTGGAACGTGGTAGTGACTTATCTACCCTAATCGATGCCGCATGCACGGTCATCGTTGGTGCACCCTAATTGTTGCTCCCTCTAATTACCTCTTACTTACCCTAATCAGCGTAAGTGTGCCTTGCCTCACCTAATCTGTTGTGAGACCATCACTCCTAGTCTGAAAGGGTCCTACGGAGCTCACCTAAGTGTTTTGTAAGACCAAGAGTCCTAGTCTGAAAGGTAATGCTGCCTGCACGGGTCCTAACAAACAAAATCTAGTTCCATCTCTTGCCCAAATCCCCTGGTTTGAACTTCTACCTATTGGCTGCTTATTTACCCTAGTTAGTATAAGAGTGTCCCAGCCTCACCTAACTATTATGATACCATCAGTCCTAGTCTGAACGGGTCCTGCCCCTCCTCACCTAATCTGTTGTGAGACCATCAGTCTTAGTCTGAAAGGATTGTTGTTGGTATGGGCCTTGCTTCTATCTTTTCTTATTAATTTAGTGTAAGTTCTTAAAATAAGCATCTTCTGTTATTTATGCTATATTTGCTTATTAACTTAATCTAAGTCTTAAAATATGCCTTTTCTGTTATCTCTAATTATAACCTATGTTATAATCTACTTCTACTTATTAACTTAGTCTAAGTTTAAAAATAAGATTTTTTTTTGTTCTTTCTGCTTAATTATAACCTACGTTACAATTATTACTCTTCTTTTCTACCCTTTTAGTTATAACCACTAGCAATAAATATGCTAGCAAATATCTCAAATTTTCCTATTTCAGTCTATTTTTCTTTTTTATTATAGTTTTTCTTATTCTAATTTCTATAAATTTAATGTTTTCTATTTTAATCCAAATTTGTGAATTATTCTCTTTTAAATGTTCTATTCGCATAAAAAGGAATAAAAAGAAACTGAAATTTACAGGCTGAATTTTAATGTAAAACAGATGTAAATAAATGCAAATAACTATAAACAACTGAATAAAATAGCTAATAAAATAACTGAACAAAATACCGTAAATAACTTATATAAAAATTGTCTCAAAATTGCAGGAAAACTACAACTATTGAGAACCCTATTTTTAAATTGCTTAAAAATCTAAAATAATTGCAAAACACTCACCTTTGGCCCTTAACTCTAGTCCCTGGTCTTCCTTGATCCACTTCTAGAGCATAGAATATTTTTATCAGAAAGATTTCCTCCTTAGAAATTTTTTCTATTTAGGGTCCAACCTCAGGCAATGAACCCAAATATGAGAAAATCTGAATGAGAAAAATAGCTAGCCCTAGGTATTATTTATTGTGTAGTTTAGGGATCTCAAAATATTAGATTTAAAGATTAAATCCGATGCAACCACTTCATAGGCTCATTGGGAACCGTCAGATGGAAGCACGAATGCAGAGGATTGAGCTAAATTTGCAAAATGACGCGTTCATTCAAAACAACGTCAAAAGAATTGGGCGGGTTGACCTAAGATGTGTGAGGGTCAACCCTTGGATCGACCTTACTATAGCCTGGGTCGACCTATATGTCAACTTGGCTTTGGTCTGGGTCGACCTGACGCATTTATATATTTTTTTCCTTTATGTTTTCTTATTTCTTGTTTAATTCGTATCTTCTTTGTTTTAGCTTGGATTTTGACAAACTATATATGGAAATTGACTAGAAGTTTACCATGGATGTAATGGTGCAACTTTCATGGCTTAATTCTAAAAATTTCAAAAATTATTCTATTATTTAACAAATTCATTAATCAATTATTATAGCTCAAATTTTGCGTTGTTACAAGCTAGAAGCCCAGAGATGTAACCACGTAGATGGTTATTTTTTCGTTACATTTATTATTGTATTTATCAGCAATTGTGAGGATAGGTTTTTATAACTATCTTTGCTGAATAGGTTTGTAAACTCTGATTGATGTTTCCTCAGGACTCAGAACTCAGGACGTAGATGGACGCAATGTTGAATAGGTTAGTATACGTAGATGGACGCAATGCTGAATAGGTCAGAACTCAGGAGAAACAACTGCATGCCTTCTCTTTCGTTCGAACGAATCTCTCCTCTTTCTTCCTTCAAATCAAATTAACGACCCCCCTTTTCCAAAAGATTCCAATGCAAAATCGCAAAATTTATTCGTGAAAAGAAAAGAAAAAAAGAAAAAACATATACAATATACACAGACGCGTTCTTCTTCCCATCCATATAAATTGTCAGCAAACAAAAATGGCTACTGCCCTTCTTTCCCTTCTCGTTCTACTACGAACCACCTCGTTTACCCTCCATTTGAATAAGCTGCCCTCAGAATCCCAGAAAGCTTCGACCTGGTGTGGTTTTGGAAGATGCGGCAGCAGATGGGCGAGCTATGCAGCGATGACGAAGTGGGGGCAGATCTAGGTCTGGGGTTTCTCGGCAATTTAAGCGGCGAATGGTGGTAGGAAGGCGAGTGGGAATGGCGTCGATCTAGAGGAAGGCCTTATTATAGGGTGGTGGCGATCGACGAGTGAAGGTGGTCGTTTGAGTTAGAAAGGGAATCGTGGAGGAAGGAGGAGCAGGGTCGATAGGAAGGGCTGCTGCTGTTTCATGGAAGCGTGATGTTGGGGTAATTGTTTTCTTTCCAGCGAATACGTTAACAACAGGCTACAGTTGTACAAGGTTAAAAGGAAATTGCATTTTTATTAAACTTTATAAATATATATGTACAGGGTTTAAAACAAAAAATATATATATACATACATAAGATTTTGAATGTAATAGTTTATATAAAAGTTAGATTTTTAAGCCTATATAGATTATTTTTATATGAAGCTTGGAAAGGGAAAATAAATAAGAACAAAATACATATACACGTTTTTAAATCTACTATTTTATTTTAAATAATGTATTATAGTGAATGATTTGTTAATAAACTTAATTAATTTTTGTTTTAATGTATTATGGTAATTTGATCATTCGATTATCAAAAGTTAATAAAACATATAATGTTTGTACAAGGTCTGAATCATGAAAAAAACATGCCAGGATGGGAATGGGTTGCAAAAAATAAAATCAAAGGTGAGTTAATCTCACTCATTTGGGTTTGATTTAAATTTAAATAGTTAAATTTAAATAATTGGTTGAATGATTGAATTGATTGGATGTGGTATATTATATAGTATGTGTATATATATATTGGAGTGATTGATTTCCCGCATTTTATAGCGGATGAGACCCTATGCGCCGCATAATAGCAGATGATATTATATTAAAACCCATATACCGCGATATTCCACCTCGAAGTGGAATTGGTATTTTATTGTGCTAACATCTGTGGATGCAGGGAAACAGGTTAGTGGGATCCAACTGGATTCCTTAAAATTATTTAGATTGTTTAATATTCAGTGTTATGAATTATATTGATAATTGGAATATTGAATGCTATGGTTTGCTTGAATATATTTCGATACACTGAATTATAAAAATATATAGAATTGGATTTTTTAATAGAAAATAAAAGAATGAATTTTTAAGTAAAATAATTATAGAGAATTTGAATAAATTTATGAATGAACTGAAAAATAATAAAAGTGATTTTAAAATTATAATAAATAAATTTATCGTATGGAAAAGGGGATTTTGAATAAATAGAGAAATAATGAATTTTAAAACTTAAGTGATATTATTTAAAGGAATAAAGAATTATTTTAAAATTCAAGGTTTAAATTTATTTAAAAGGATAAAGAAAGAAATTTGGAAATCTGAAACTGGTATTTTTCAGTTAAAAGATTTTAAATCATAATGAAGAAATAAAATTCTGAAGTTAATGGATTTCGGAATAAATGAGTAAGTCAAGGAAATTATTTTAAAATCGAGTAATTTGAAAATCAATTTGGAAATTTATTTAAGTGTTCAAAATTTGAAATTATAAAGGAGGATGGGACTAAGAAACTTATAAACCGGATTTATAAAAGTGAAGTAATATATCAGTGGATATTTGGAAGGATAAATTCACGGTGGAAATTTATTAAAGGAATGGGTAAATTCATTTAAAAATAAATAGTGGTTTATTTTTAAAAGATGTGAAAAAGAAGCGTATTTCCCTAGATAGCCAAGTACGTTTTCGAAGCAAATTTTTAAGCATAAGTTAAAAGTTTTAAAGTTGTTTTAAAAAGTATGTTTTAGGAAATTTATTATTTTTAAATGTTTAAATTTTAAAGTAAGTCTTTTCCAAATTTATTTTAGTCGTAATTATTTAAAGGTGACCTGGCATTATGTTTTAAAAGAGAAAATTCAGTTTATATTTTATAAAGTAGCTTTATTTTAAATATTCTTAAAGTATATATTTTTAGTAAAGTATTAAAGTAGTTTTTCTATATTTAAATGTTAAAGTATGTTTTATAGTAAAGCGTTTTAAATTATTTTAAAATCTAAAGTGTTTGTACTTGGTGATTTCAGTGGGAATCGAAAATATTTGGGGAATTTATTCCGTGAGAGAAAATGGTTTGAAACTATTTTCAAAAGGGATTGAAAAGTGGAAACATATATTGAGAAGATATTTTGAGATTAATAAATAATTTGGGAGATTATTTATTGTTTGATGGTTGTCTGTGAATGTTATTTGATAGTTAAATAACCGACTATCAATATTGGCCAATGCACTGATCGTTTCGTAGAGACTGGGATCGGGATTTATTTCCTGAAAACCACTTCGATCTGGTTTGTATGTTTTCGTGAGGAAGACGAGTTTGGATTCGAAGATGGAGCAGTGGAGTGCAAGGGCTAGTCACTACTAATCTTGAGGATGATTCCAAAATGGATGTAGTAGGAGTAGTGCTTTCGGTTCCATTCGAACCCGGGACGGACTTGTATGGATGAATGCTTCGGAACATCGTCAGGTGGACTGTGGGCATTCTAAGTGATATATTCTAAAAAGGTAACGCTTAGACTCTAGCCTCATCAACTGGGAATGATTGAAAATTAGGGGTTATGCAGCAAGGCTAAGTGGGTCGCACCCTTTAGAATGAGGTCATCCCTGTCTAGGTGTCCTTTTTTTCGGCTTAGTGGTGCGGTTGCTGATCCCAACCATGGAGTGATCTTACTCGGGATTATCCAGTAAGGGGTAGTCCCAGTCTTGTGTTGCAGAGGATTGGGAGTAATCCTCAGTACGATGATCTAGGCCACGTACTGTGACAGGTGGTACCCCAGTGCCTAGTCATTAGTTGGAAATCCATTCTCCCTACGCGCCTGTACGGTTTTGATTGTGCCCAACTATTGATGAAACGTGAGATGCAAGCATTTCAGCTAGATCTATTTTACTTTCTATAGACACTATTATAATATCAGAGGATTTTGATAAAAAGTGTTCTGTATATCGTAAGGGAAAAACCCGACATGTTTATTTATGGCGTGGTCTTACGAGATGCTTTTGATTTCAAAGGATTTTGAAACTTTAATAATCAATTTGAGTGTGGTTTTCTCACGCTAGTATTCCAGACTGACTCGGGCGTTATTTAACTATAATGCTCGGGTCAGACCGAGTATTATAGAATACAGGATATGATATTGTGGATCTCAGGAGACGAGTTGGATGGCGATACGTACTTTCATACTTGATTATTATTCTGTTGTGTATTCGGTTTTGAGGACAAGTTATATGACTGTCCAGTTGTATGTTATTGATGTTGTTGAAATCTAATGATGTATTCTGATGATGTATGTATAAAACAGATATAGATTTCTTTTGTGTAAAGACCTGTTATTATCTATTATATTTTATTCCACTGCGATGGTAAGATTCTGTTGTTTATATTTTCTTCTTCTACCTCTTTCTTCTTTAACCCAAACGGTTTGTATTTCTGTTCATCTGAGTTGATTGATGGAGAATAGTGTTGACTCAAGGGGTACGAAACTGCGGGTCGTTTCACTTGGTATCAGAGCTGAAGGTAAGCGAGATCCTTGGCTCTGGTGGGGATTACTCATTAGAGGTAGACTCACTAGTACTCTAGAATGAATTTGAGTATATTAATAGATATGAGCGCGTATTTGTTAGTGAATATAAAACTATTTTATATTGTGTTGACTTATTGGTTGAGTGTTTATGGATTCTGGCCGATATGTGGGACGCCATGATATCGTTAGGAATTTCTAAACCCTTAAACAAGATAATCCGACACAGTATTGTTTTAAATAGGGTAAATGAAATAATTTCACCCAAATTATTTTTTTATATAAAGGAAATATTTTTTCGTAAATTATTATAGTTATGTATGGATGCTTGGTTGTTAGGAATGATGATATTAAATTATTAACATTTATGTGTAAAATTTAATAAGATATTGAAATTATAACTAAAGCTAAGGAATAAATTCATATGCAAAGGAATTTATAAATGTAAACTGTAAATGTGTTTTATAAATTGAAATAAGATTTTAGAATAATATTTGAATATGAATTGAAAGAATTTAGAACTTGAAATTTTAGGGAGGTTTAATTCCTTTGGGTTGAAAATGATTTTCAAAGGTTTTGGGGAGGAATAGTAGGAATATTATTCAAAAATATTTTGAATTGGATTTGAAATCTGGTGAGACTTGAAATTAAGAATATTTGAAAATGTTGGAGGGATAAAAGCACTAAACTCTTTTCGGTCGCTAGAAAATAACTTCGATGATGACTGCAGCATCATCGATGTTCATTTTCGAGTTCCAAAGGAGGAATTACTGCTTGAATGTTTTAAATGGGAGATGTTTGCAAAAACTGGGTTTGGTTTTGAAATTCAAAGAGGTAATTGAATTTACCAAAGAATTTTGGACATAATTGATATCAAATGATTATTGAAATACTTAAGTGAATATTGAAGACTCTGGAATTGGTTTAAAATGTTTTTTAGTGTCTAAGTAATGGTTTAAACTCTAGAGGTTTAACTAAAAATGTTATGGATTATAAAAAGATTTGTAAATTTATAAAGTTTGAAAATTTCCTAGAATGAAATTAACTTGTAAAAAGTTAATAAGTTAGAAGAGTAAGTAGAATTAAATGAACTCAAGCTATTGTGATTCGATTTGAATTAAAGCTGAAATATAATTGAGATGGATTTGTATCACGTGGTGGATACATTAAATGAAATTAAGTTCTTACCTAATAAAATTTGAATGAATGGTGTGAAGTCAAAAGAATAGTATGAGGTTAGATTTAACTGGAGTTAAGTTAAACAAGATTGAATTAGAATAAATAGATTTCGATGGCTTATAAAAGAATTGAAAACCCATTGAATAAAAATATATATACTTGGCTAAATTGAATGTATAGTCCCGAGTTAAAAAGTAAAATGTGGAGGGGATTGATTGTAATGGATGAAAGTATGGATATAAATAAGGTGTGATTATAAAACTTAGAAGTGGAATAACTAAGCCAAAATAATATTTGTTTGCTTTTTGGGAAATGAATAAAAATCCAAAACCTAATTATAAAATATATTGAACTCAAGAAAATTAAATGAAGTGATTTTTGAAGGTAAAAATAAAATATTGAATTAAAAGTGGGAAATAAACTAATTGGAATAAATTAGTTAAATGAATATGTTAATGGTATTTAGATTGGTTGAATAAATATTGAATTATGAGTTAAAATGGATTTTTGTAAAGTTAAACTTCAGTTATAAATAAAATTCAACCTAGAAATGCTAAGTGAATTGAATATGATTGAAATATGGTGAAATGAAATGAAGTTGGATTAAAACAGAAATGGTTTGAATTGCAAATAAAATTCAAGGGAGTAGAAATAATATTGAAATGGACTTGTTATTAATAAAATACGTTCGGAAGTGAGTTGAAAATATGAAATAAAGTTTGAAATAGATTGAATGAATATAGTAACTGAATTCAATAAAATGGAATTTAATTAAAAATGGAGATGAACTTAAGTTTCTAACTTAAGTAAATTGTTAAATGATTGTTGGTGAGCTTTATGGAATGGTTTTGAATGGAACCTACTTGAATAATGAAATGGAATGCAAGCGAATAAATAAAAATAAAAAATGTAGTGAAAATGAGAATGCATGGATTGTGAATAAATTTAAAATGGAATGAAATTTATATAAATTGAGTTGGGATTGATTTAAAATGGTTATAAGCTTAAGTAATTATTTATTCACATGAATATCATTAATTTGCATAAGAATAAATTATCGTTTGACGCAAACGGAATTGAATAAAATTCTATGAATTGATAGAAGCAAATAAATTGATTTTTGGAAATCAATGAATATGAATATGAGTTTGTTTGGACTTAAAAATGAATTGAATGTAGGAAAGTGAGTTGTAAATCACTTAAAATTGAAAATAATAGTTTAAGAATTGGTTGTAAATTAGTGTCAGAATCTTATAACTTGCATATGGGTATTGTTTAGTGTATATTGCTTATGAAATGCATGTGTCTAGCCATTGAAAGTAAGTAAATGTTGGTGAGTTGCATATATTTTATACTTACATGTTTAAATTAAGTAACTACAGTTACATGGAAGCCGTTTGGCTGGATTTGGTCGCGCAAAATGATAAATAAATAAGCCGCTTGCTTAAAAATGCTAAATAGAGGTAAGCCTACGCAATAAAATTTAGGAAATATGAACTATTGTTTGTTTTTTTGTTTTTCCGACGTGTGGGTCGATGTATATATATTTATATCTCTTGTCAAATTGCAAAAGCTCCTCCGTACAAAGGAGACTCTGCCAAAAATATTTGAAATTTGGAAGTTAGAAATTTTTGAGAAATTTTTGATAATTTGAATTTAGTTTTAAATTCAAAATTTGAATTTGAATTATAATTTGAATGGTTGAACAAATAAAGGTTGTTTAGAAACCATGGGAGAGTTTGGGAGGTTAGTAAGGATGATAATGGGCCTTTCATAAAAGATAGTTGGTAAGTTGTTGAACTGTTTGGATTGGAAAATAGTTAATCGGTTATGGACCATTCCTCTTAACTAGTAATTTCGGGGATGAAATTCTTTTAAGTGGGAAAGAATGTAATGGCCCAGAATTTTTAGATATTTGAAATTGGAATATTTAATTGATTTTAAATATTTAAAAGTTAGTACTTACTTGAATTTCAAATATCGCCATTTATTTGATAATTTAAAATGTGGAATTTAATGATTGGATTGGGAAAAAATGTTGAATCTAGATTTCTAAACTTGTTAAAAATATTTCAAAGGCTTATAAAATTTATATTGGTGATATTGGAGATAATAGAAGTGATAAATTGAATTTTAAGATGATTTGTTTAGTTTTAAAATTTTATCGTTTAAATCGATATTTAAGATACAGCCTTATGAGGCACAGTCTCGGAATTCGACGAAACCAGTTCCATTGATCCGTAATAGTGTAATATTAACGGATTTCAAATTTCGTAATGTTTGGAGTTATCATGTGATTTTATGATAGGTAAACGCGCTGAAATTTATATCGAAAATTCAATATAATAACTGGTCCAAAAGCTATCTTCTCCATGTGATCGAATTAGGCCTCGAAACCTTTTCCACTACGTTCGAAATAGGGGTATAACATTATGAACGCCTGGTGGCACGCCTCGATAGGAGGTCGAGATTTTGAATTGCATAATTCGAGGCGATGTAAATTTAAAATTTTGAATTTAATTAACTATATATTTATATACGTCCAGTCAAAACCTAGTTGAATTTTAATCACATCACAACTTTTCCCTTTCTTTTCGAAGATACTAAAGCCTGTTGATTTAGGTACGTAAACATATCATCCTTGTTCCCCTCATTTTCCTTTAAAACATAGATGACTTCAAAAGAAGAAAAAAAGGGTCAGAACTCAGGAGAAACAACTGCATGCCTTCTCTTTCGTTCGAACGAATCTCTCCTCTTCCTTCCTTCAAAATCAAATTTGCGGCCCCCCTTTTCCAAAACATTCCAATGCAAAATTGCAAAATCTATTCGTGAAAAGAAAAGAAAAACAGAAAAAACATATAAAATATACACAGACATGTTCTCCTTCCCATTCATATAAATTGTCAGCAAACAAAAATGGCTATTGCCCCTCTTTCCCTTCTCATTCTACTGCGAACCACCTCATTTACCCTCCGTTCGAATAAGCTACCCTCAGAATCCCAGAAAGCTTCGGCCTAGTGTGGTTTTGGAAGATGCAACAGCAGATGGGCGAGCTATGCAGCGAGTGACAAAGTGGGGGATAGGTTTGGGGTTTCTCGGTGATTTAAGCGGCGAATGGTGGCAGCAAGGCGAGTAGGAATGGCGTCGATCTAGGGGAAGGCCTTGTTATAGGGTGGTGGTGATCGACGAGTGGAGGTGATCGTTTGAGTCGGAAAGGGAATCGTGGAGGAAGGAGGAGCGGGGTCGATAGGGAGGGCTGCTGCTGTTTCGTGGAAGCGTGATGTTGGGGTAATTGTTTTTTTAGCGAATATGTTAACAACAGGCTACAGTTGTACAAGGTTAAAAGGAAATTGCATTTTTATTAAACTTTATAAATATATGTGTACAAGGTTTAAAACAGAAAATATTGAATGTAAAAGTCTATATAAAAGTTAGATTTTTAAGCCTATATTGATTATTTTTATATGAAGCTTGGAAAGGGAAAATAAATAAGAATAAAATACATATATACGTTTTTAAATCTACTATTTTATTTAAAATAATGTATTATAGTGATTGATTTGTTAATAAACTTAATTAATTTTTATTTTAGTTACTAACGGATTTTGTCAAAAGGAAAATTATTGGTTTAAATTAAATTGTCGGTTAATTAAATCTATTAAAATGCTAATTGATGATTCGATTATTTCAAAAGTTAATAAAACGTATAATGTTTGTACAAGGTCTGAATCATGAAGAAAACAAGCCAGGATGGGAATGGGTTGCAAACAATAAAATCAAAGGTGAGTTAATCTCACTCATCTGGGTTTGATTTAAATTTAAATAGTTAGATTTAAAATGGGTTTGAAAAAGAAAGAAGTGGTTTTAAGTTAACTTGTTCGAGTGGCTCGAAAACAATGAAAAAGGGGAAAGAGATACATTCGGATGGTAAACGCTTCTCTTAAGTATTGTTCTTCTTGTAAGGAAGTATATGATACTGTTTGGCAGTACCCAGTTCCTTGGTATAATTTTAGGATTACTCGGGCTATGTCTATAAGTATTTTCTATGGATTAAAATATGTATAATACCATTTCAAAAGTAATTGAAATAAATATCCAAGTATTTAACCCTTAAGCTTCCAAAAAATATACGGTGTGATTTCAAAATGCGTTTTGAATGAAAACAGGGTATTTAAAATTCTTAAATAAATTTAGAATAAGGATATAAATCTATCAATTGGGTGTACCCTTAGGGTAAGTTAAATAATTTTGTAAGTTTTACAACTTAAGATTTTTTATGAAATTGTTTTTCATAAATAATTTACTAATAATATAAATGGTATTAAGGATAACCAATTTAAATAAGTGTGTGAGGTAGACATAGATCATTTCTTCTTCCCATACAGTTTTGGTCTAATATTCAAGTTCAAGGCATTGAGGTGTTTTACACCTTTCCAAATAAGGATTTATTACTCGATTTTTGATGGCGAAAATTGATGAGGGTTCCTTGTATAGAACCAAGGTTTTCTATTATAGCTACAGATGTGTAAGGAGAATAAAGGTTCCTAATCTAGGAGCATCATTAGGGTCCGCCCTAGTAAATCAGGTGAATGATACTAGTTTGAAAGTGGAGTCATGTATTCGAGTAGTGATCGAATCAGGTTCTACGTATAATGATCTATGGACATCATGCAGGATTATAAACAGTATAGATTGTTCTTATCCTGGAATTTCAGGGAGAAATTCTTTTTATGGGGGGAAGAGTGTAACGGCCTGCATTTTTGGGACTTCAAATTGGAATATTTAATTTATTTAAATATATGGATTCGAATTTAATTATAATAAAATCCATGTTTCAAATAATCGCCTGATTTCTTATGACGTATTTTAATTTAATTTATATAATTTTTCAAAAATTTAAAATTTTGGAAAATAATTGAAATTTTGTTTGTCACTTTTTAAGTCTGTCATTGGCATTTTCAAATACCTAACAAAATTTGATAATCGGTATGTTTAATTTCCATTTTGTGATAGCGTCATTTTTCTGTATATGATCATATTATGTTTTCTGTCATTCACTACTCATACGGGGAAACGATGCACTGTAGCAGGGTATCAAAATCTATTTTTTCCAAACCCTTTAAAACACATCTGTGTACACGAGTACACGGTACAACACTTTTCAAATCTCTCTTGTGTGATCTTGCTATGTACTACACCAAACAATTTAGAGGCTCAAGGAAAACGTGTTTCTTACAACATTAGATGATCAACGTATATCTATACACATGAATGAGTTTGACAGTTTCTTTAATTTATCTTTGTCAATTTCAAAATGAAAGGATGGAAAATTCCACCTCCTCCACTTCAAAAATTAATACACTCCACTCCATTGTTTTTAGCAAAATGGACCAACATGGAAGTTGTGTGTTTTGGTCCTAGTTTTTTTAAAATTAGGTTCACTTGATTTCATTGAATGACGATTGCCAAATCGCCGATTGACTGGAAGAGGGGAAAAAAGTTCTCAAAGTTTAAAAATCTATATCTATAAATCTAGATGAATGGATTGATGTCGTTAGCGTCGTTTGAGTTAGCGTCGTTTGAGTCAAAGTAGAGAGTAGCATTTTTAGTATCATTTCGGCGGAGTTTTGTAATGACCAACGTCGTTTGTTATTGGCTAGGGTTTGAATTTTAAGGAATTTTGGTCAAAGATCAAAGAATTTAAGCTGGGCAATGGGTTCGTGGAGGCCGTTGAACACGCGGCCAAAATTTGGCAGGACTCGATCACTATTTAGGGCTCGCAACATTTATGGGTCCATGGAATGGGGCTTCAAATGGCCTAGGAAGGGGGATGGTGGAGGCACAGTGATGGTGGGGGATCGGTTGCGTAAGAGTAGGAAGATTGAACGGTAAACTCAAATGGCGAGATCGTCGAGTGAATGATGATTGGACGCATGCACGTGCACGCTGTGCATCGAAGAGGGTTATGGTTGGATGGCGGAAACGTATATGGGGAAGAAGTAGGAGTTGTGGATCAGGTTGGGTAGCTTGGTGCGCTTTGGTCCGATAGCTATAGTGAGGGATTAATATATATATATATATATATATATATATATATATATATATATATTTAGATATATACATTAACATGTTAATTTCAAAAATTCACATTTCTTTCGTTTTAAATCGAATTAACACGCGGATTTTTGCATTAGGTTTGTGTGAGCGAGTAAAACATCGTAGTGTATGCTACTGATAGCTTTGGACAAGTATAAATTTATGATATATAGAAACGGACAGGTTTTAAATTACGTTTTTTAAATATTAACATCATTTAAATTTATATACCTTAAATATTGATGTTTATTTGGCTAAATTATATACGTTGAGTTAAATTGAATTGAATATGGTAAATTGGACATTTATCTAGCGACAATAAATCACTGTTCTGGTAATTAAATCAATTGGATCCTGTTTAGTAGAATAAATCACCGTTCTGCTATTATAAATAGGATAAGTTAAGTTTGGACATTTATTTAGCAGAAATAAATCTCATTCTGCTACATTAGTGTGGATACTTAGTTACATTCTAATGGACTAGTATTAGATAAGTGTTGTATTAAAAATTGCTTATTAATTATGGATTTAATTTTCATATATGTTGTTATATGAATACCTAGATTATAACTTGGATAGTTAATGGAATTTTAATGGCGACTCGATTAAGTTCCATTGAAGTTGCTAAGCCTCATTCCAAAGTTGATTTTTGAACCAAAGTTATTTTAAGAATAATTATTATTTACTAACAAGGTTATTAAAGATAATTATTATTTGTTTTAAAAAGGAAATTAATGATTTCTTTAATAATGATTTAAAGTTAATTATTTTATTAATATAGTTCTTAAGAGTTATCCCTAAAAAATGTTTAATTACTATTTAAAAGTTTTTAGTTATGGTTTAAAATGTTTTAATTTTATTTAAAAATAACTGTCTATATTTAAATTTTCAATTAATTTATTATATTGATTTGAGTTATTTAATTTTATTTAAAAGGATAATTAATTATCATATTAATATTAATTTAAAGTTAGTTAATTATTGTTTTAAAATTAATTAATTATTGTTTAAAAGTTAATTAATTTTTTAAATTAATATTGTTTTGAGGTTACTTATTAATACAATAATAGTGGTTAAGATAAAATAATTTGATAAGATTTTCAATGAAGTAAAAAAAGGAAGGATGTTTAAATAGTAACTTGTTATTTTAAGCTATATTAAATAAGGTATGGTTTATAAAGGGAACTTTAATGACTCAAGGAGTTAACTATAGAAGTTGTTTAAACATAGGAGGTGTTTATAAATGATTTGGATACTCATAAATGAATTTACAAATTAGTTTTTTAAAAAATATGGAAAGGAAAAGTTTTATAAATCGTGTTTGGGATTTATAAGGGACGTTTCAAAAGGGATTGGTGTTTTGGGATTTCTCCGTTTTAGATGACATTTAGGTTTGATTATTTAAATATGATTTTTAAAAATAGAAATACTTTTTAATTGATTGGTGAGTATGCTTATATCATTGTATAAGTATATGGAAAGGTTTCCAAGTTTTAGAAAAGTGAAATGGTTTGTAAATATACTCATACCATTGAGATAAATATATGGATATGTTTTCTTAGTATCGAAAAAATAGTGGCTTGTGAATATACTTATCCGGTTGAGGTAAGTATATGGAAGTGATTTCCAAGTATTTGAAATGTGATTTTAAATAATATGGCTTACTGATTTCTATGAGAAATGTAATCTTTGTTCGAATGATTGTTTATTTAATAGTTAAATAACAGACTATCAAATCTGGACCAAATCGTAACTTTGGAAATATATAGAACAAATACGGAAATTATATGATACAGTTCCCGTCGGTGGTGCTATACTGTATGTATAAACTCGTTTCGTTCTTTTAGGATGATGTTTAGAAAATCCGTCCACTAAAGGTTAGGAGATGATCTCTGATCTTATCTTTGTCTGTTTATTTCCTAGAGAACAGAGGTTGAGTTTACCGGAAATTATCGAACGTTGTTTCTAAGAGATCGGGATCATATTTTTTATTCGAAAACCACTTCGATCCAACAAATGCATTTTGAAGTAAAGATATCGTGAAGAGCATAGAATCGAAGATAGAGATGTGAAATGCAAGGGCTAATCGCTACTAATCCTGAGGTGATTCCAAAATGGATGTAGTAAGAATAGTACCTTCGGTTTCGTTCAGACCCAGAATGGACTTGTATGGACGAATGCTATCAAAACATCGTCATTGAAGGGAGATGAACATTCTAAGTGTAAACGTTCTTGAAAGGTAACGTAGCATTAAGCCTCATCAACCGGGAATGGCTGAAAATCAAGGGAGATGCAGCACGGCTAAGTGGGTCGCACCCATTAGGGTATGTCATCACCCTTCTATATACATCTACATATTTATGGATTAGCTGTGCATGAAATATCAAAAGGGTTGCAAAGCAACCGGGTTAATGACATATTTGGTACTATCTAGTAAGGGGTAGACCGGTCTTGTTTTGGCAGAGGTCGATAGGTTCGATCTCGGTATATTTTCCAGACATGTACTGTGATAAGTGGTATGCCAGTGCCTAGTCATTATATGGAACTAATTCTCCAATAAGCGTCTTATGGTTTTGATTGTGTCCATCTATGTTGAAATGTGAGATGCAAGCATTTCAGCTATTTTTCATATTTTATTTCAACCTCTAGACATTATTATAATATCATTAGATTTTAATATAAATGTACTTTGGTTATCGTAAGGCAAAAAACTGTCTTTGTTTATATGCGGTGTGATTTTACGAGATACCTTTGATTTTAAAGAATTTTATAAGTAAAAAGAAATAAAATTCCTATGATTTAAGTTCTGTAACGACTTGCCTTTTTTGGGCAGTTTAAATCGACGATAAACCACATACGTCAGACTCAAACCATTCAAAATGGTAGATTGTTATGGGGCAAATAAGAAAAAACGGAGAAAGAAAAAAGACAAATATAGAATCTCATAGCGGAATGATAAAATATAATAATCAAATAACAGTTCATGAAGCTATTTTATAAAAATATTTGGCTATTCCTTTACAACACAAAATCAGAGTTATATAAAGCGGTAATAAATAAATAATGCAGTGGAACATCATGATGCAGTGGAATAAATGAAATAAATAATAGTACAAATTCTTAGTCTTCATCCTCCAAAAAGCAGTCCTCGGTAAATTGAAAAGCTCAGACTGATCCGAGCAAATTGAAAAGACAAAACACTCGAGTCAGGGCTATTTTTTTATATAAGTTAAATCAATGGTAAATATGAGAGTGACGGCATCAGAGATGTTTACGGGGTTTTACATCTCCTATCCTGTGTCCAACGTGCGTGCAATAACTTAAGAGATGTTCGGGATTTCCATCTCCTAAAGATCCTTTAAACTATCTACTATGTAGTACAATACGCTATTATAATATGTCTACAGTGAAGTTTTAAAATACCCATATCCCCGCTAATACATTTTATATAATGCCGTAGTCTATACAGATACTATAAACTCCACCCGCATGTGGGCTATCAGGGAGCACTCCATGGGTATGACATAAAAAAACCCGTGGAAGACGCGATAAGGCATGCGATAAGGCACTCGAGGCAATGCCCAGGATAGATATACCAATTGCAGATCTGGACTGATGGTAACGCATAGCAGCTACTACCGCCCACCTCAGAACACACTCCCAAATCAAAATCAAGGGTGGCCACCAAATCAATCACAAAGCAATAGAATGTATCGAATGAATGTTCCCGATAGGAGGAATGACCTCACTTGGCTCGGCATAGCTCATGTTTAGCCACATCAAGCTGACTCACATGAGTCAGGATCACGTAAATATCTTATACATAATCATTCGCCAAACCATCCTACTTCATTTCTGGAATCTCCACCATGTACACAGTTGTTAAAGTGGTTTTCGGTATTGGCCGAGAGTATGACAATATCCGATCCCTGCCTCTTTAACAACCAAATGCTTATTTCACACTAGATGGTTCTTTTACATTTCCAAGGCCATTTCATAGTTAATATCAAAATATATTGTTCAATTTCAAACCATATCACCTTTTGGAATCATTTCACTTTCAAAACCAAATTCACTTCAAAATCATATTCGCTTTTGAAATTATCGGTAAGATAGGCTAATTAAATTCTAATTCCAAAATCATCATTATTTACTCAAATACGTCATTTCACAAAAAGTTATCGATTCCGAATTCCAACGTAGGTTGTAAATCATCATCAAGGATTTAAATATAAATACTTTAAATTTATACAGTCTGAAAATTTTAGAAGAGATTATAGATAGTCATAAATGGTTTTAATAGAAAAAAGTTTAAATAGATTGAAATAGTTTAAATAGATTAAAATAGTTTAAATATTAAAATAGTTTAAATAGATTTAAATTTGATTTAAATGGATTGAAAATGATTTAAACAAATTAAATATAGATTAAATAGATTTTATAAAAGTTAAAATGATTTAAAAGATTAAATCGATTTTATTAAAGTTAAAATGATCTAAATAGATTAAATATAGATTAAATAGATTTAAATTATGTTAAGTATATTTAAAATAGTTTAAATAAATTTAAAATAGATTAAATAGATTAAAATCATATTAAATAGATTTAAAATAGATCAAATGAATTTTATTAGTTTAAAATAAGTAAAATAGATTATATTTTATTAAATATGTTATAATAGATTGAAACAAATTAAAATAGTTTGAATTGATTAAAATATTTAACTTAATTAAAATAGTTTAATTTAGTTTGAAATAGATTTCACAGTTATATCCAAACATTTTCTGTAACTCAATTCCGATAAATTTATTTATTTGATACTTCAACTTGAAATTCTAATTTAAATCCTTTGAACAATTCATTAAATCAATTCCAATTTCAGCATTAACGCTTGGATTATCGAAAATAATTCAGTTTATATAAATCAATTTCTATTTTAAAATACTAGTCAACTGAATTCAACATTTCAAAGATTCAAAATCATTTAATTTAACCATTTTGGTGTCCGTATATAATTTTCTACCCTAAGGTCAAGTTATACGAATATTTATCATTTCAATCCGTAATTTAAAATTTTACGGTTATGTATCTTTTAAAACCGCAATCCCAAACAAAATAAAATCCATAAAATCTCTCGAGTCTATCATTTCAACCCTTAACGATTTTTCCTAATCTATAGATCGTTCAAGAGTGTATCATTTCAACCCATAGGGAACTTGTAGTGTTATAACAATATAAAATTACAACATCCAGTCATCCAATATCAACAATCAAACATCCATCACGATCATCATCCAAATTAATCAATAAACATCAATAGATAACTGATAATTGATAGAAGGTATTAAATTGACAAATTAAAATTCAATATTAAATTAAATGACGATAAATGTAATAAAAGTCATTTTACCAGAACGACAATTTTAACATACCAAACATCAATCAATTATTTCTAATCACATCATAAATTTAACTTAACTAACATAAGATAATTTAGTAGTTATGAGTGGGTTAAAACACTCACCTTTGATTTCAAATCGATTTGAAATCCAAAATAAGGTCCAAATTTCAAGAGTCTTAGAATTCGTCCAAACCAGCGTCAAAACATCTGAAATTTCGATACGATCCCAATAAAATAAACCGCGCATTAATTGGACCTCGTATGTAAAAGTTATACGAGTTAGAAGTTATATAATTTCAATTTCAATTAAAATAATAAAATAAAATGAAAGAATACACGCACCCCAGGCACGAACCATAACTGCATCGTTGCTCGACCTATAACCGCCATCATCAATGTCCAACTGCCGACGTCTACGAGCGCCCAGATCAAGACTCGACCTATCCATCCTCTTCACCACCTCCGGCAGACCCCAAGCACCATGTGGGACCCCCTGACACAAACGACCCACCTCTGGTCCTGTTCTACGCAACGCAACTCCCTAACCGCTCCCAGGACGAAGATCCACCGGCCACTCCTACAATCACATATGAACGTCCTAGATTCATCGACGAATTATGGTCAAACGGTGCATCCAACTGAAAAACGAATCACACTAATGATTTACGCTCATCGAGAGCTTTGAGTTGATTTGTAATATGATATAGTTTGAGGAGTTTGAATTTTTCGATTTGATTTTGACATTAAATTAAGGGTTTTGTAATTGGATTTGGTTCTGCCATTGAGGAGAAGTAGACAGATGGAAATAATGAGGAATAAAAGGCTGCTAGGGTTTGGATGGAACTATATATACCAATGAACCCGGATAAGAAATATAAACAATACCCGAATTGATTTGAAATGACGAATACGACCCAAAAAGCCCGCTCTGGTTCCGAAACAAAAGTTGGTCATCCTATATATCGAAATAGATGTCTCGACATTTTTAAACTCAATGGAACAGGTTTCAACTCCTAATTCCATCGTACGAAGAAGCTAGCTTAAAATTAGATTATTTCAAATTGATTTCAATTGAATTTAATTAAATTGATTTCCACGCGTTTCGAGCTCATACGATCAAACGACAAGTCCGATCGCTACGAAACTTGAAACCTTACAATAATTCACAGTTACGGATCCGACGAAACTGGTTTCGTCGAAATCTGAGACAGTTTCCAAAATGGCTATTTTCACATTATTTCAATAAATTAATATTAAATTAATTAATCACTTTTTAATTCAATATTAATAACTAATAAATTTTCATCATTTTTGATTACTTAGACGTTTATAATACTTAAAATAAATTTACATATCAAATCAGTGTTTAATATTTACTAATTATCGTGTTCAATTTCAACTGTAATTAAATCTAATTAATTAAAATTAAATTCCAGTAAATTGTTTTTATTTGCTTTCAGACTTTTGTTCTAATAATTATTACTCTGCAGACATAGTTATCATTGTTAATATCTTGTTACACTAACCTTTAAAATTATCATCTTGGTTTTCAATGACGTAGTATTTAATTACGTTTAAGCAATAAATCCATTTATAATAGCTTAAATCCCAATAAATTGACCAAACTTGATTTCAGTTCTTCTTATTCAACCAATTATCATATTATTAATTTACATTGGTTACGTCTTATTGAATTTCTATTTAGCAGTTATCAATTTAATCTACATTAACTACAATAATCAAATGAAATAATTGAATTGATTTCCAATTTAATTAAACAGGCTAAATCAACAGGTAACATATAATGATCATCACCATTAACTTTTAGTAACATCTTATAAATTTATTGTCCATTACAAATGTTATAATCACCACTACAACACTTAATTTATTCAGTTACAATTCATTACACATTATTTCATTAATGAATCAACTTTTAAATTATCAATTGCTCTTTTAATCCATCCATTAATACATACATTACTATAATTTATTTACATCTATATCTATTATAACTCTTTATCCTTTTAATTAATTGGAATTACATTTAAAGTAGTTATTAGTTACCTTAAATTAATACTATTTCATTTTATTCCAGTTATATTCTTATTATTAATTCACAAATTTTTATTTCTTCCAACATTAAGTCACAAAACCTTATTAAATTTACAATTCTTAATTATCGAAAATTACACATCGTTACAATCTCTCGATACTTTTCATCCTCGAAAAGGAAAAAGAAGGAAAATGGTGGAATTAAGAAATCAATATATATTATTCAAAATATTAAATTTATAAATAATTAATTTACATAATTAAATAATTTAAATAAAATATATCAATCTATAACAATTAAATCCTTTATATTCGAGTTAATAAAAGTTTGGAAAACATTTCACAAAATTTTCTAAGTCCAAAATTTTCGAAAAATTTCGGCAGAGTCTCCTTTGTACGGGGAGGTGTAACGACCTGGCATTTCAAACCATTCACAGATTTGAATTTCTCAAAACAATAGATTGTTAATTTATATTTGGAAAAACTCATCATATACAGTAAATAAATCAATCACAGAATCACAAACACAGAGTAATATAACAAAGCAGCGGAATAGATAAATAGTAGTTCATGAAGTGTAACGACTCGTAAATTTCGTTAATTAAATTTGCCATATTTATTAGATTTTGGAATTAAATTATAAAGAAATATAATTGTTATAATTGGTAATGAAGTAAATGTTAATAATTAACCTATGAAATATTACATTGGTTGTAATAGACTTAATTTAAAAAAAAATTGAAATTAATAAACCATATTCATTTGGAACCTTATTTGTTGATATGCTAAAGTATAATAATGAGTTATTACGAGAGATTGAAATTTAAATAGAATTCTAATGAATGAATAGCGGAAAGGATTATACAGGTGTATAATTTAATACGAGAAAGAAAAGTATTTAATTGATTCTGTAATAAAAACATTGTAATGGTAATTGGAATAAATTAAGGAATATGTTAGTATAAGTTAAGTATTAATAACTTGAAAGGAAATCCAACCAATTCGAGTTAAAAGTTACACTTGGTTATAAATATAATATAAGAGAACTAATAAATTTTGGAATAGTTTGTAATAAATGTTAATTGAGTAAACCAATGTTATGTAAGTAATTACAATATTGGGGTGTAATTAATGAACCTATAAAAGTGTAATTAAGAGTTAATGACAATATCTATTGTGCGGTACTTATTTGGTTAGGGTGTTAAGTTAATTTGTATCGATTTCAATTTATTCACTAATTTGTCGTTATTGATTTTGAGCGTTACTTTAATGATTTGGATTAGTTGAGAAATTAATACGAGAAGTATGTAAAGTAATAACTAAAAAGGAAATGCGTTATAGATTGATTTTAACCTAAACTTAAGTGTAGGTTAAAGGTTGAAATTGAATCAAATCCATTAAATTTGAAACTTATTGTAATAAAATGGGATTCAATTTATAATAAGGGATTATTTTAAGAAATTGAAACAAATTCTATAATGAGTGAATTTAAGCTACTTTAAATTGAGACGGGAATTGGTTTAAAGAATTATAAATTATAAGTAAATCAAGATGATGAAATATATGAATTATAGAATTTGAATTTTTAATAGTGAGTTAATCTATTTAATTTATAATAATTGGATTCATTGCATATGAATGAAATCAAATAGGTAATTATTACGTTAATTTAAAAATTAAGTTGAAAACGGGAAATATTTATGTGATAATATTAAATCCAATGGTAAACCCTTCTATTTGAAATTATGAATGGAATAATTATGGGTAAATTCAATTTAATGGAGATTTTGGAAATTTATCTATAATTTTGAATTTTATGAAAATTGAAGATTTCTATTGATAAATCTTTAATAAATTGACTTTTAAAAATTGTTAAATCATTGTAAATGTTTGAAAATTATAAACTGGTAAAGATTGCACAGTTCAGAATTTTTAACGCGAAATTTGATTTAATTAATTTATTTTAAATTTATTTAATTAATATAAAAATAGCCATTTTGGTCACGGACTCGGATTTCGACGAAACTAGTTTCATCGGATCCGTAATAGTGAATTATTTTAGGTTTTCATGTTTCGTAACGATCAGACTTGTCGTTTGATCGTACGAACACGAAAAGCCTTAAAATCGATTTAATTGAAATCAATTTGAGAATATTGATTTCAGCATAACTTCTTCATACGATGGAATTTGGACGTGAACCTTTTTCCGTCGCGTTCGGAATATTTTTAAACACCTATTTCGATATATGGGTTTAACCAATTTCGTTCCGGGGTCAGAACAGGCTTTTTGGACCACGTTAGCGTTAGCACGTTTATCTATCAACCCGATCCATCTATTTTTCAACTTTATCTATAAATACCCTACTAAACCCTAGTCTCCGCCTATTCTCATTTGTCTACGTGTAAATTTCATCAGTTCTTCCTCTACCTCAATGGGTGCAAAGCCTAGATCCAATTTCAAGTCAAAATCAAAAGTCAGAAATTCAAAGTCCTCAGAAAAATTCCGAAAATATATATATCGAAGATTGCATCGATACAAATCTAAGGCAACTGTTCATTTTTCGTTTTGGTTCATCGTTTGCTCAGTAAAAAAATGAAGGAATTCCCGGCCGTTCATTTGTGGTTGTGAGTTTTAACGGCGGATCTGCAGAGTTGGCTCAATCGGGTTGTGTAGACAGGTAGAGGGCGTCGAAGAACGCAGATCGATACGGCTACTTGGGATCGGAGTCACATTGATTGGCCGCGATGCACGTTTGAAGGCGCGGCGGTGGGTCATTCTCGAGGGGGCCTGGGCTGCGCGCGGTGGCTCAGAGGAGCTCGGATCTAGGAGGGGAGATCGGCGGTGGAGCCAGTTCGTGGTGAACATGGACGATGTTGCGGCAAAAAAAATCAAAGGGTGGCGGCTGAAAGGAGGTAGTCGCGTTTTTTTTTGTTTATGGTTGGGAGGGTGATTATTGTAGCGTGCCGGAGAAGACGCGCGCGCATATTTTTTTGGGTGACGTGGCGTGTTATTTAGGTTAGTTTTATTTTACTTTAATTTTTGTTTCAAACAATTTAAATCGATGTAACTTTCACATACCAACTCTGTTTAACGCGCGAATTTTTTTGTTAGGATCGTGATAAAATTCCGGATTTGTAGACGCTGCTTTGGACGAATTTGGAGACTGTAAAATTTTTGGGTTTAAATTGGATTTGAATTCAATTTAAATTCTAAAGGTGAGTGTTTTAACCCACTCACAACTTCTAAGATTTCTTATGTTGGTTAAATTATTTGATGATGTGTTTAAAATTTTATTTATAGCTGGTATGCATTTATTTCATCATTTTCTCAGTTAAATTGCATTCATTTAATTTACGCGTTATTTAATTCATTATTGCATTTAAAATTGCCAGTTAACTATTAATTTATTTTATTATTGCATATAAATTGACAGTTAAAATTTATTTATTTGCATATAAACTGCTAGTTAAACAGTTATTAAATTTATTATTGAAAATAAACTGTTAGTTAATACCTGTTATTTATTACCTGTTATATTTTTATATGCTCTATATTGATGTTTGTTTAAATTGGATGATGATTGTAATAAATAGTTGATGTTTGATATTTGGATGAATGGATGCGATAATTTATATTATATAAACTGCAAGTTATTATGCATTTTCATTTCATTCGAGATTGCGGTTTGAAATGATATACAACCACATTTTTATTTTTAAATTGCGGATTGAAATGATAAATATCTATATCACTTGACCATAGGATAGAAAATTTTATACAGGCACCGCGGTATATATATAAAATTATTTTTGAAATGATTTTTATGGTTTGGATATGATACGTTTTGATAAATATTAAATTTTGATATTGTATAAATATTATTTTATAATTATACATATATAGTTAAATTTTGAATTTAAGCTATGTATAATCTGCTAAATAAAAGGAATAAGTTGAAATGGAGTTGATAATTTATATTATATAATTAAGTACAGGCTTAGGATATAGAGTTTAAATGATTCAAATAAATTTAGAATGGAAGGTAAAAAAAATTAATTGGAATTGAACGCATTTAAGAACTAAACTCTATAAGTTGATGTAGAACCTTATTAAGCTTGAAAATTTTAAAGGTATGATATTTATAAATGAAATTTTATTTCAAGATAAATTAAAGGAATATTTCTAGTATAAATAAATTGAAGGAAATATTTAGTTATAGGAAATTTGAGTTTTGTATAAATGATTATGGATTTATCATGCAAATGTTCAAGACTAAATAATGGAACAGTCAATTTGTTGAAAGAATAAATTCCAACCTTAGTTTTGAAATTTATTAATACTCAAATTGGATATATATTGAAATTGAAGTGGTTTTCGAAACTGAAGGTCAAATTTAAATTTATGGTTTAGACTTCATCTAAAAAATTATATTTGTAAAGTCATGGAAATTAATTTACTTTACAAAGTAAATTTAAAATTAAACCATTTTATTCTATATAATGTCGAATATCCAAATCATTCATGTTTTAGAAGTTATGGTTTTAAAGCTATGGATTTCAAAGTTTTATGTTCTGAAAATTTTAATTCAAATGTTTGGTTTCCAGATATTATAAATTTTAAAGCAGTATGATTTTGGAAAAAAAGAAATATATTTGAAATAAAAATGATATTACTGATTTGAGTTTTATAAAAATAATATCAAAATGAGTTGTTTGGAAATGGAAATGATATCGTATTTATGGGTTTTGAAATGGATAATTATATTCTGGTTTTAAAGTATAAACTGATTTAAAGACCGCGGTGTTATAATAACGTTTGGTTGTTGAAGAGACTGGGATCGGAAGTTGTCATACTCTCTACCAACTCCCAAAACCACTTTAACAACCGTGTACGCGGTGGAGATTCCAGAATGAAGTAGGATGGTGGCGGCGTTTCCTTAAAGGTAAATACGTAGACCCGACTCCCGTGAGTTGGCATAAGGTGGCTAAAACAGGAGCGATTCTCGAGCCAATGAGGTCATTCCTCTGATCGGATACTCCTCTTCGATATTATACTCTGACTTTGGATTGTTTCGGTGGCCACTTTTGATTTCTTTGATTTTTAGGGTAGCTTGTCCGAGGTGGGTGGTAGTAGCAGCTACGCGTTACCACCAGCCCGGATGCGTAATTGGTATATCTACCCTGGCATTGCCTAGTTGTGCCGTGTCACCTACCCTATCGCGCCTTGTACGAGTTTGGATTTCTCCCGTAGCCCGTGTGGTATCCTCAGGTGGCTTCTCGATCAGGAGGGACTATGATATTGGATGGACCACTAGGACTATTATTGTGTTAAGTGGGAGATTGGGTAACTCCTTAACGCTATTTAAAAGTAAGTTTATTTTACAAATAGACACTATTATAATAGCGAAATATACTACATAGTAAATAGTTTAACGGATCCTTAGGAGATGTAAATACCGAGCATCTCTTGAGTTACCGCACTCATATTCATCTCTGTTGATTTAACTTACATAAGATCTTTTAGTTCTGACTCGAGTGTTTTGTCTTTTCAATTCGCTCGGGTCAGTCCGAGCGTTTCAGGATTCGAAGTTTTAGCTCTGGAGGATGAAGATGAAGATTTGTATTACTATTATCTACTATTATTCCACTACACTATTTAATTCCGCTGCATTGATATTTATTGGTATGTGAACTCAGATATTTATTGTATAAAGAAGCATCAATTGTTTTGTAAACAGTTTTATGAACTGCATATTGATTATTATATTTTATCCTTCTGATGTGAGATTCTGTTTTATTTTATTTCTTCTCTGTTTCTCTTATTTACCCCATAACAATCCGTCATTCCGTAAGGTTTAAATTGGCACGTGTGTCGATTTGAAGCGTGTGAAAAGGCGGGATGTTACATGAAGCTACTATATAAACATCGATGTTTGAAATAAATACAATATAATATCTCAAATACAATAAAGTCTCAAGTACATAAGCCACTGACAAGTCCGAATATAAGTGACTGGAATAAACCAAAATTGCAGAAAGCTTGATAGATAGATCTTCACACAAAGCTTCAATCTCCAAAGGTGAGTCTCAAATGTTGTGAAACTTAGTCTAACCCGAGCATAAAGCAAAAGCAAAACACTCAAGTCGGGATTAACATTCTTATATAGTAAATTCAACTCAAATGAAATGCCAAATGAAATAAGAGTAACTTAAAGGATGTCTGAGATACCCATCCTTTAAGGATCCGTGGAACTATCTACTATGTAGTAATATACGCTGTTATAATAAGTCTATAGTGAAGTAAAAGTATTAAAATAGCATTAAGGCGTTACGCATATCCCTCTTAACACATTTTATATATTTTCGTAGTCTATACAATGTTGTACGCTCCTCTGTAAACTAGAGGTTTACGCATAGGACACCACATAGGTACGGTATGCGGTAAGGCACTCGAGGCAATGCTAGGGTAGATATACCATTTGCGGATCCGGACTAGTGGTAACGCATAGCAGCTACTACCGCCCACCTCGTGACACACTCACAAATCAAAGGTGCACCCAATCAAATCACAAAAGCAATAGAATGGTATCAAAGAAATGTGTCGGATAGAAGGAATGACCTCACTTGGCCCGACATGGCTCCTGCTTTAGCCGCATCAAGCTGACTCATGAGAGTCAGGGCTATGTAAATACCATATGGAACCATCACCAAACCATCCTACTTCATTCTGGAATCTCCACCATGTACACGGTTGTTAAAGTGGTTTTCGGTATTGGTAGAGAGTATAGCAATATCCGATCTCGGTTTCTTTAACAACCAAACGCTTATTTCACACAGTGGTCATTTCTCTTCAAATAGTTCATACTTTATATCAAAATATCATATTCATTTCAACCCAAATCAATTTGATATCATTATTCACTTTAAAATAATATTTATTTCCAGAATCGTAACACTTTACAATTTATAACACTTTCGAAATCATAGCACTTCTGAAATCATAATACTCTAAAATCATAACACTTCTGAAATCATAACACTTTTGAAATCATAACACTTCTGAAATCATAACAGTTCCAACTTAAACAATTTAGATATTGAAAACGACATAATATTAAAATAGTTATAATTAAAATAGTATATATATTAAAATTACTTTATATAATAAAATTAGTTCCTCTAATTTCGCAAATCGATTCAAATCATCTTAAATTCTACCATTCAATTTAAATTAATTCCGGTTTAACCATTTCAATTTAAAGTTCAAAGATTCAAGTTTATATATTCAAACATTTAGAATATAAATTTCATTTACATTTCAACATTTAACTTTAATTTATTTGAAATTGGAAATCATTTACTTAACCATTTTAGTAACAATTTGTTGAAATCCCTATTTATACATTTAAATCAATATTCAATATTCAATCTCAATTTTTATTTAAAGTTGAGAATATTCACCTAATCAACTTTTATCAAATCAAGTCATAAATCATATATTTCATATCTCACAACCAATAAGTTTAAAGACCATTTTTATTTAAGTATAATTCTTAAACAAATACAATTTCACATCAATTTCAATTCCTTTCCAAACTTTATTTATTGTAGTTATAAATCTATTTAAAATATCAATATAAATTTAAGTAAATATTTAAACATATTATATACTAATTTAAATTAAATTTTTTAAATTAAGTCTTATTATTAAATGTATATTTTATATTAAATATTATTTTGTATATTTTTAAAATAATAAAATTATAAGTAAAATTTTAAAAATTAAATTTTTAAAACAACTTGTAAATTTAAAATTTCCAAAACCTATTGTTTAAAAATCTGGATTTTTATACATATATAAAATAGCCTATATATATTATTTTTAAAACCAAAACCATATATCTCCTTTCAACCTTTGGAAATCATTTTTCAAAATATAGACCAATGGTGTCTGTATATAATTTTTTATCCTATGGTCAGTGATATGGATATTTATCATTTCAATCCGCAATTTAAATATCTACGGGTATATATCATTTCAACCCGCAATCCTAAAATTTAAAATCAATGAAAATCACTTGATTTCATAATTTCAACCCATAACGATTTTCCCTTATTCAACAAAATTGTTCAGGTATATATCATTTAAACCCTTAGGGTATTCTAAATTAACAGGGAACTTGTATAGCGAGAAAAAATATGATAAAATATAACATATCAATAACATGCATATATCATCAGAAATAAATTTAAATATAATATATACAACATGATATGGTGTCATATCACAGGTGAACAATTATAGATAATGGCATATCATATTTCATAATTAAATAACTAGCAATTCAAATTTAACAACATATTTCGATTGTCATTTCAAGTGAAATCAAATTTACTAACTATAAGAATGTTAATCGTGAGTGATTACTCACCTTTCGAGGCTAGAGAAATTTGACAACGAGCTGAGCTGCGAATCCGAGCAACACGTTTCCAAAGTAAAGCACAATGAACTTGAATTTGACGATCAAAGCAAAGCTGGAGATTTGGAACTGGCGGAAAATAAATCAAAATTATCTTAATATTAACTAAGAAAAATATATGTTATATATATAAAATTTTCTCATAATCAAAGTTAAAACATATATTTAAAAGTAAATTCTCTATATATATTTTTTCAAATCAAAAGTTAAAATTAAAAACATAAGAATAAAATATATATGTGTATATATATATTTGAAAACCAAATTCACGTATATATATATATATATATATATGCTAATATCAACTTAACTTATGCATTATACAACTTTATATATATATACATGTATACAATTTAAAATCAACATTTTTGTAAACCTATGTACATATATACTTTGAAATCAACAATATGTACATATAACTAATATAAAAGCTGATATATAACTTACTTATTTATATATATTTAAATAACAGTTTTTATTAAAATCAAGTATAACTTAATATAATATACGTATAAACTTACATATATATAAATAAAGAAAAACATGATATAACTAACAGGGAACACCGTTTGATTTATGAATAGAACTTATATATAAATCTACACAAATGTACAGATCAACATACCGTTTAAAATATTAACAATAACATATTATATATATACATATTTATATAACCAATATAATAAAACCAACAAACCAATAATTTACAAACTAATATATATATATATATAAACAACTTATATAAAATAATATAGCTTATATATATATATAGTAGAACAATATTAAATATACAAATAATTCACCTTCCAAAAATCTCTTTTATATATATATATATATATATATATATATATATATATGAAGAGGTTGGATAAGGTGGCTCAGAACTGTTGTGGAGATGGGAAGGGCGGAGGAGGCTTCATGTGAGAGAAGCGAGGTGGATCCGGAGTTCGTGCTCGGCTGGGCTTATGGCGGTGGAGGGTGGCTGCGAAGGCAAGGGATGAGTTGTAACAACTCAAAATTTTTGATAATTAAAAATAGTTAGTTTAATTAGATTATGTGGTTTAATATTGAGAGAAATAAAAATTTGTAATTTTTAATGAAGCAATAACTAAAATGAAAGTCAATAATGTTAATTTAAGTTAATTATTAGCAACTTGAATTGAATTCCAATTAGTTGAAAAATTATAAAGGTTAAGCTTGGTTATAAGTTGAATAGAAGAAAAAAATGTAAATAGTTAATTAACTAATGAAATAATATATTGTTAATGGTAATTGAATGAAATTAGTGTTGTTAGTAATTGTAGCATTCGTTTGTACATAATAAACTTATAAGTGGGATTAGAAGTATTAATGTATTAAGATATAAACCTATGTTAACTATACTCATAAGATGGTATTGATTGAATAACATGATTAAAGTCAATTAAATGGGGTTATTGGAAATAAAATTTATAATCTTTGAATTTATAGGAATTGCAATCAAACTCTAAAAGTGGCAAAATAATTAACTTTAAATTGGCGTGTAAATTTATTTTAAACTATTGTAATTATACAAGTAATCGAAAATGATGAATATTGTTAGTTATTAGATTTGAAATAAAATGTAATTTTATTAATTTATTTAATAAACGTAAAAATATCCATTTTGGCCACTGCCTCAGATAACGATGAAACTAGTTTTATATGATCCGTAAGGATTTCAAGTTTCGTAGCGATCGGACTTGTCGTTTAGCCGTACGGACTCGAAACGCCCAGAAATCAATTTAGTTGAAATCAATGGAAATCAATTTGAAATAAGATGATTTTGAAATAACTTCTTCATACGATGGAATATGGACTTGAAACTTGTTTCATTGAATTTAAAATTATCAAAAACATCTATTTTGTATATGAGATGACTCATTTTCGTTCCGGAGACAGAACGGGCCTTTCGGGTCGTTTGTCATTCAACTTCCAAGTCAATCTTGTCCAATCTTTCTATTTTCAACACTGCCTATAAATAGATCGTTATAAACCCTAGTTCATTTCTTATTTCTAATTTTAGTATGTACAATTCCATTTGCTTCTCTCTTCCCAATGGTTGCAAACCCTAATTCACAAATTGCAAATCAAAATCAAAAATCAAATTGAAAAATCAAACTCCTCAAACTATAACGAATTATATATCGATTTGAAGCTCTCAACGAGCGCATCTCAGATCTATAATTTTATTTCCAATCTGAACCACTATTTGTCCAAAAATGGAAGAACCAATCGCGGCGGTTCAACGAGTCGCGATCAACTTTGCCTGATCGTCGATTTGAAGGTACAGTTTTGTAGAAAGGACCAAGGGGGAGTGCATCTTTATGGTTTGTATGGCAATTGGGTGGATGGATCATCGTCAAAAATTCAAGTGGTGTTTTTTTTCTAGTGGCTTGTGCCCTCATCGTGGCCGGAGGTGGCCATTGGGCGTCGCGTGGAGTCGTGGCAGAGGGGAGAGTGGTCGGAGCTGCGCCTGTGGGGGCCGCGGCGGTGTTCCTAAGGGCGTTAAGCAATGGTCTTCACGGCGGCTGTGCGAGGTGCGTGAAGCTCAAGCATGCTAGGGTTGGAACGATGAAGGTGATGACATGTATTATTATTCTATTATTTTATGTATTTTTATTCAAATTGTATAATGTTCTAATCGCAATAACTTTTGCATACGAGGTCCGATTTGGATGCGGTTTGTTTTGCCGAAATCGTATCAGAATTCTGGATATTTTGACGCTGGTTTGAACAAATTCTAAGATCGTTTAAATTTGGACCCTAAATTGGATTTAAATTTGATTTAAATTCAATGGTTAGTGTTTTAACCCACTCAAACTTCTAATTTTTTTATGTTTGTTAAACTAATTTATGGTGTGATTAGGAATTTATTTATGGCTGTTTGGTATTTAATTTTCCATTCCTGTTAATTTGATTTTATTTTCAAACTAAATTGTTATTTAATTTATTACTGAATATAAATTGCCAGTTAAATACCTGTTGTTGATTATCAGTTCTATATTGATATTTATTGATTGATTTGGATGATGATTGTGATGGATGTTTGATTAGTGATATTGAATGAGTGGATGTGGTATTTTATATCTTTATAAACTGCAAGTTCACTATGGGCTGAAAGGATACATACCCGAATGATATATAGATTACGGTTATGGGTTGAAATGATAGACTCAAGCAATTTTATGGATTTTATTATTAAATTCGGTATTGCGGTTTGAAATGTTATATATCCGTAAAAATTTAAATTGCGGATTGAAATGATAAATATCTGTATCACTTAAACCTAGGGTAAAGAATTATATACGGTTACCGAATTGGTTAAATTGAATGATTTAAGAATCCCTAATTTTCGAATTTAATGAAATGATATTTTGAAATAAAATTTGATTTATATAAATTGAATTATTAGTGGCAAATCAAATTTATGTTGAAATATGAATTGGTTTAAAGGAATTGCTTTAAAAAATTTAATTGAAAGTTTAAAGTTAAATTTTTAAGTATAAATGAAATTCTATAGAATTAGGCTATTGAATTTGTTTGAAACATAACTTGAAATATTTTGAAATTGAAGTAATTTGAATTGACTTCTGAACATGGATTGTAAACGATATGAAATTCAATAGTTTATTTGGAATTTAAAATATAAAGGTTTGAAATTTGATTTGTTGACTTAGAAATTTAAATTGGTCCAAATGCGTTGAAATGCAATGAATAGTTTAATTTGATATTAATTCCAAATTCATATTTTAATATAAACTATTGTAAAATGTATTATTTTAAAATTTATAATTGTTAAGATTTTTCAAATTTATTAAACTATTTAAACAATGTTAACTATATAAATTATTTTAATCTATTCTAAACTAACTTAATTTATTTTTAAACTAATTAGACCAATTTAACCAATATTAACTATATAAATTATTTTAATCTATTTTAAACCAATTTAATTTATTTTTAAACTAATTAAACCATTTTAATTCATTTTAAATCCAATTAATCTATTTTAAAGCTAAATGATGTTATAACCTAAGTTAGGATTTAAATGTTATAACTAATTGAATATGATGATTTTGAAGAAAGAATTTAACCTATTTTGGAAATATGATTTTTGAAAGAAATTATGATTTCATAAATGATATGATTTAAAAAGGTGAATATGATTTCGAAACCATTATGGTTTTGAGAATATGATATTTTGATATAAATTGTGGATTGAATTTTGAAATGTAAAAGAACCATCCGGTATGTAATAAGCGATTGGTTGTTAAAGAGACCATGATAGGATATTATCATACTCTCTGCCAATACCCAAAACCACTTTAACAACTGTGTATGCAGTGGAGATTCCAGAATGAAGTAGGATGGTTGACGATGATCCTATATGAGGTATATACGTGGACCTGACTCCCATGAGTTGCTTAAGGTGGCTAAAAGAGGAGCAATTGACGGGCCAAGTGATGTCATTCCTCTCGATCGGGCACATTTCTTCGATACTATATTTTGACTTTGTGATTTATTTGGTGGCCACCCTTTATTTTGATTTGGGAGTGTGTTCTGAGGTGGGCTGTAGTAGATGCTATGCGTTGGTGGGCGGTAGTAGCTGTTATGCGTTATCGCCAGCCCGGAAGTGTAATTTGTACATCTACGCTGGCATTGCATAGTTGTATCGTGTTTCCTACCTTATCGAGACCACAACGAGTTTGTTTTGTACCATTCCTATGGAGTGCCTTCTTACGACGCCTAGTATGAGGGAGATTACGGTACTGTATAGACTATGGGAATATATAAAATGTGTTAAGGGGGATATGGGTAATGCCTTAACGCTATTTTAATACTTTTACTTTACTATAGACATATTATAATAGCGTATTGTACTACATATTAGATAATTTAGCAGATCCTTAGGAGATGCGATTCCCGAATATCTCTTAAGTTACTACACTAACGTTAGACACTGGATAGGAGATGTCAAACCCCGTAAACATCTCTGACGCCGTCACATGCATTTTTACCATCGATTTAACTTACGTAAGATCTTTTAGTTTTGACTCGAGTGTTTTTTCCTTTGAATTCGCTCGGATCAGCCTGAGCACCTCAGGGTTGAAGGCTATATTTTTGGAGGATGAAGCCGAAGATTTGTACTACTATTATTATATTATTCTCACTGTATCATACTGTTCCACTGCATCGTTATTTATCTCTGTTATATGTAACTCTGATTCTGTGTTGTATAAGTATAATCAAATGTTTTATAAACAGCTTCATGAACTGTTATTTGGTTATTATAATTTGTCATTCCGTTGCAAGATTTTGTTTTGTTTTATTTCTTTCTCTTCTTCTTATTTACCCCATAACAATCTGCCATTTTGAATGGTTTGAGTCCGATGTGTGTGTTTGCCTAAAATGTCCAAAAAGGAAGGTCGTTACAGTTGGTATCAGAGCTTCGGTTTAGTAATAACCTTAGATTTGTGGGGTCTGACTCATATTAAATAGGGTAGTGATACACTAGAATGAGTCACTGAGCGTATATATATGAGAGAGCGTATTTTTTAATGTTATAAAAAAAGGTTTTGGTATTGTGTAAATCTGTTATGTTTTGTATTTGTAAATTCTGGTTGGTGCATAGGAAGCTATGACATCGACAGGGATTTCTAAACACTTAATAGGACAGACTGGCACAATATTTGTTTTGAAACATAGGTAAATCAAATAATTTTTCCTGTTATATATTTTGTATATAAAAGAATAATTTTGATAAATGATAAAATTGGTTGCTATATGTTTGTTTGTTAGGTAGTGAAATTTATATGTGTTAGTTGGAAATGAGACTGTAAATAAAACAAATATAAACTAGAGATTGCGAACTTAATTTCTGGGATTTTGAAAATTTCTTTCAAAGATTTTGGAGTATAATATTTATATTATTTAAAAGTATTCTCTGATATAAATATTTCAATGTGATTTGAAAGAAATGTTTTTAAAAGAAAATTTTAAAGGAAATAAGTTCGATGCTCCCCTCTTAGTCGCTGGAAAATAATCTCGGTGATGAGTGTGCGCATCATCGATGTTCCTTTTTTATTTTTAAAGTGGGAAGACCGTGTAGTAATTTTACTGCATAATTATTTGATAGATTAACCTTGATTTTAAATTTCAAATATTATTTGAAATATATAAGATATGATTATATAAATTTTATTTTAAAATAACTGAAATGAAACCACGTTGTTTAGTTCTTAAGTTTATGTAAATTAGAGATTTTAATTATTGTAATGAAATCAAACTTTGACTATTTAATAATTGGAAGTTCTAAAAATGAAAATAAGAAATTTAATGCTAGGTTATAAATGAAAAATACAATAGATTTGAGATTTGTATCCAGTAAATAAAAAGGAAATGTAAATAAGAAAATGGGAATTATCGAACATTTGTCTACTAAAATGAAATAAGACAAACTTGTGTAACTTTCAACTGCATTCTTAAAAACATAAATATAACTAACCAAATATTAAAATTTTAAATGTTAATAAGAAATTGTAATGGAATCTTATACATGTAAAACTTAAGAAATGAAAGTGTTCAATGGAATTTCTTTTTAAATAAGAAATTTTGATACTATAATTGTCATAAACTTAAGTTATAATAGATATGCTACTGAGTAAATGTAATAAAAAGGTAAGTATTATGGATAAATAATTACAAACTTAAGTTATTGTGTAAAGTTTTTGATAATTAAAGTAAATAATAAAATGACAAATATATTAAACTAAATGGGTAGAACTTCCGAAATTGCTGAAATGATTTAGAAAAAGGATTTAGTATAAGTATGAATGTAAATTAAAGGGTAAGAAACGTGAAAATGAATTTATGCACTAATGAATATTAATATTTAATGGAAATCAAGTTTATAAATTAATAGATGTGAACTAAACTGCAATCAAATGTATGCAATACTTGAATTATGAATTAAATAGCTATTGTAAACAATTGAATTAAAATAATTTATGAAAAAAATGAATGTAAAGAAATGAATAGAAATTGACAGTATGTGAATAAATGGGAAATTTTTTTTTGAATCTTGTATGTAATAAATGAAAATAAATGAAAATAAGCACTAAATGAATGAATATGAATTTATTTACAAAGGAACCTATGTAGTATTTTAATAATTGATTTATATATGTTTAAATAACTTTATTTGAGTGACATACGTAATAAAATGTAAATAACATATGTGAATAAATGAAATATAAATAAATGGAATTAAGTATTACATGAATAAACGGGAATTAAATTGTGAGAAATAAATGTAAATTTAAGAATTGACTATTGTATGAAAAATGAGTAACAAATGTTGTGAAAGGAATATATATATATATATATATATATAAACTTAAATAATGTTTGGCATTTTTTGTTGTTTTGGTTTATGGATGTTTGGGAAAGGATACTTCTAATGATTTAGGATGTATGAATAATTTGTTGAGTTTTATCTAAGATTGTTGAGTATATGGCATACTTAATAGTTTATTTGTCATTCTATATAATTTAAAAGCATTTGAACCCGAACAAACCATCTGTTTTGCTTGATATGGATGAATGGTTGATTACATTGATTTCATGTGATGATCGTATGCTTTTGGTTGCAAGTAATTATTGTCATATTACATTGATTTGTTTGTTAGTGGTTGAAACAACTTTTATATTTCTCTTTTATATAATTACTAACATCTTTGGATTATATAAATGAAATATAGGTATGGAAGCAATAGCTACTACTTTTGGTTTCATAAGATAAGCATTAATTGCCCGACAAATAGGTATGTTCTCAGATTACGGACATATTATTTTGAAAAATATAATATATATTGTTATTATTGATATTATTTTATCCCCAGACCTCTCCGTACAAAGCAGACTCTGTCGAAATTTTTCATGAATTTTGGACTTAGAAAATTTTGTGTGATGTTTCCAAACTTTATTAATTTGAGTAAAAAAGGATTTAATTGTTTATAACTTAATAAATTTTATTAAAATTATTTAATTTTGTAATCTATTTGTTTATAAATATAATATTTTGAATACGATATATTGATTATGTAGTTTCCTTTTTCTTTTTTCTTTTTTCTTTTTCCTTGTTTTCGGGGACGAAAAGTTTTGAGTGCAGGAGAGTGTAACGACCCGAAATTTTCGATAATTAAAAATAGTTAATTTAGTTAGATTCTATGATTTAATATTGAGAGAAATAAATTTTTTAATTTTTAATGAAACAATAAATAGAATGAAAGTCAATAATGTTAATTTAAGTTAATTATTAGCAACTTGAATTGAATTCCAATTAATTGAAAAAATATAAGGTTATGCTTAGTCATAAGTTGAATAGAAGAAACAAATGTAAATAGTTAATTAACCAATGAAATAATATATTATTAATGCTAATTGAATGAAATTAGTGTTATGTTAATAATTTTAACATTTTTTTCTAAATAATAAACTTATAAGTGGGATTAGAAGTAAATGTTGTCAATTATTGTAAGTTACCTGTTTATTTAGCTAATTGAATGGAATTTTGAAATCAGTTGTAATTAAATGAAATTAAATATTACATTAATTGGAATTGAAATGAAATTGAAGAATATTAATGTATTAAGATATAAACCAATGTTTATTATACTCATAAGATGGTATTGATTTAATAACATGATTAAAGTCAATTAAATGGGGTTATTGGAAATAAAATCTATAATATTTGAATTTATAGGAATTGAAATCAAACTCTGAAAGTGGAAAAATAATTAACTTTAAATTGACATGTAAATTTATTATAAACTATTGTAATTATACAAGAAATCGAAAATGATGAAAATTGTTAGTTATTACATTTAAAAAAAATGCAATTTTATAAGTTTAATATTAATTTATTTATTTAACATGAAAATAGCCATTTTGGCCACTGACTTCGATTTCGACAAAACCGGTATAATCGGATCCGTAACAGTGAATTATTGAAAGATTTCAAGTTTCGTAGCGGTCGGACGTGTCGTTTGATCGTACGAACTCGAAACGCCTAGAAATCAATTTGATTGAAATAAATTTGAAATAAGCTGATTTTGACATAACTTCTTCATATGATGGATGTAATGGCCTGAAAGATTTTCGACCCCGAAAATCGACACTAATACTTTCCCTGTATATAGTACCGAGCAATCGAGCGCCGGAAATACCAGACTGATAGAGTTTAGAAGAAAAAGTGATAGAATAAGAAACAGAAACAACATCACAGAATCTTACAATCGCAGCGTAACAAAATTTAATTTCAAATAATAGCATTTGTATAAAGAAAAGCTGCAGCTGTCAATATATATCAAAGATATCAGAGTACAACAAATCTGGACAGTTATAATAACTTATCCCTAAATACTGTCTATACAGTCTATTCTTCGCAGCGGAATATAATCAATACGTCTCTGCCATCCAGCTTGTCTCTGTGCTCCAAAACATCCTAACCTGAAATCCTGTAATACTCGGTCTGACCCGAGCACTACAATAAAGTAACGCCCGAGTCAGAGTGGAAACCAACGTGAGTAAAACAAACTTTAATTTGAAATTCTTAAGTTCTGAAAATCTTTTGAAATCAAAGGTAACTCGTACAAGGCTACAAGTTTTTTTTAATTTGATTATAACCAAAAACTTGTTACAAAATCCATTGATATTTAAAATAATTTCCAAGTACTGTTGCTTATTTCAATAGTCAGATTACTTAATCCGTTCAGTTTCAGCCTATTAGACTCCATAATCAAACCCGCAAGATTTTTATGGGTTATTAAATCGAAATGGTTTCGAATAACGTAGATATTCGATCCCCATCTCTTTGAATCCCAATAATAAATTTAAAAGGTAAATTGATTTAAAATCATGATTTATGTTTAGGTGACAATATTTAATTATGGAAATTTATTACCAATCTTTATTTAAATAACCGTACCATAATTTTAATTTACTACTTAACTTGTCTTGCCCTTAATGATACAGACAGAAATAGTAGAATTAAATATCCAGTAGAATTTAGCCAAGATTTTGGTTGTTATTAATTTAACGGTCGATAGCAATTATCGTACAGATCATACATTTGGATTTTATTAACTTCACTTAACCGAATCCATTCGTATCATTGTCCAAATTAACTACAATTTAAGGAAATTATAAAAAACAAATCTATTATTAGTTGATTGAAGTTTAACACTCTATTTGATAGCTACTTGGTTAATCAATATAAAATTTCAAATCAAATAATAATGAAAGTAATTACCATTTAAATTATTGAGCTTTAAATTTTGGATTTTTAAATTAAAAATAGTGTTTTTAGAAGAAAATATAAACCGTTATATAAATAAATTTGTAAATCCCACTTCTTCTTCCTTTTACTTTTCTTTCTTTCCTTCTTTTATTCTCTGTTTCCCTCTTCCCTTTCTCTTTCTTTTTCCTTTATCTTTCCTTTTCTTTTTTTTATTTTTCCTTTATTTCTTCTGGCCTAAGCCCGGCATGTCCCTCTTTTCTTCCCCTTCTCCTTTCCCCTTCCTTCCTTCTTTACTCATTCCAGTTCTTTCTCTTTACTGCCCGTTTATGTGCATCTCCGTGCACGTGCATGCACCGCCGACTACCCATAACTCGACGCCGACAACCCCACCCGATTACCTACGACCAGCCCACTTTGACGACGTGAAGGGAGTACGAAATAACAGCACCCTCAAAAAACGATCTCGTGCTCCAAATCTCGAACCACCCATCGCCATATCCCCTCCTTTTCTCGTCACCACAAACGACCAGTCAACCTCAAACTTCACCAAAAGACTCGCCATGTCCATCCCTAACCTTTCCCCCAGGTACGCTCGCACACATCCTCCCCTTTCATCGCCACGAACTTGGAAACAAACCCTCCCTTTAGCTGCCACTAAACCCTACAATCACCCAATGGACCAATCCACCAAATGGAAAAATGGCCCATTTTTCTTGTACGTGCCTTCCTCTCACCCTCCTCCATGCCAAATAGTAAACCACTACATCGAATGTCCCGCCGGAATTTCCTAAATTCCCAAATCCCGTTCAACCCTCCATATCTCCATTTCTACGCGAATAAAGTCATGAAACCATCCTCAAAAATCACGATTTCCTACCACCAACCCACCTAGATGGTCCACTTGTTGACTTATGAAAATATAGTTGAGACCACCACCAACCCATCCACTGATTTTTATTCCCTTTCCCCCTCCATACATGATAGACTTTCGTGCAACCAATTTAAAAAAACTACGTACAAAAAATAAGCAACTTTGTTTTTTGAATCATGGGTTAAAACTAAATGGTTGATGAGTTTAGGATTTTTAGAGTTGTTTATTAGCTGTTTTGAACATAAGAACATGGAACAGAGTGGTTTCTTGGAAGAAGCATAGGCTTTGATCGTGTCAAACACATTCATACTAATACACACACACACACACACCCCTACATAATAGATATGTTCACAGTCAACATCGATTAAATCCTATCCTGACACAATCTTATGAGTATAAACAAATTACCCAGTAAATACTTGAAAGTGTTCACTCACCTTTCTTTTCTTTTGAACAGAGAAATCTGCTTGTTTTTCTTGCTTCGGTTTGATCCTCTCTGAACTTGAATTATGTTAGATTATATTCAAGTTTTAATGGCAGCACCTCCTTTTCTTTTTTTATTTCTTTAAGTGTTAGATAGTATGTGTGTAGATAACAAACATATATATAGAGGGGGTGGACAGTTTAGATAAGGCTGAAACCCCTTTGTTGTTTTTTTTCTTGAATATATGCAGACCTGATTTGATTTCATATGACATGATTTAAATGTTTTAACCTTGATAAAATGTTTTGTATGCATGAGAGGATAGGTATTTAATGCTATGTTCCCTAAGGTGTTTATATATGCTTTCATATATGCAAAGATATACATGTATTTTCTATATACTATTCCACCATAACACTTACATACATCTTTTTTGTAAATAGGCTTACATATGCAGAGATACATCTTTACTCTTCCTATTTACATTTTATGTGGCATGGTACAAATGCATTTATTTACATATGTTTACCATCATAAAATTATTACTTATATATATATATTTATATGTAAGTTCATGTACATTATATTTTTCCCATAATTATATTTGCATACATATACACTATCATATTTATCTTATCATCCTTGCGTTTATACATATTTTTATATATGTTTATTCCCATATATTATATTTTTATAACTATGTATATCTAGAATTATATATATACACACTTAAACATCATAAAGCTTGTATATATTTACATATATACATTTGTGGATATTTTATCTCGAATTTAAATGTTGGAGTATTAAATATACATTCTATAATATTTGTCACAGCCAGCAAGTTAGGCTAAAAATTTGAATATAGTTTTAAATTAATGTAATATGTATTCAGATATTTAAATATGAGAAAATTTATTTATTCAAGGTATCAATAATTAAAATCAATTATTTACCTAATTACAAACGTTAGAAAACCCAGGTCGTCACATTCTTCCCCCCTTTAGAATTTTTCGTCCTCGAAAAGGAACGAAGCGAGAATTTTAACTTTAATATTTATTATCAATTAAATCACTCTTTAAACCTTTTAACTTCCTTACTCTTTATATTTTAAAATTTTGAAGCACTTTTAAAAACTACATAATATTACCAAACAAGCTTTATATAAAAATACTTCTCAAAACTCGATGTCTAAACAAGACCATCCTCTTCTCACAAAAATTTAGTCATACATTGATCAGGCATAGGACTGAAAATCTATAAGTATTAGTAAACCCATTTTCAACACCCAGTGATAATACATGGAAAAACTTTTGCGAGAACACTATGGAAAGCATCACCCCTTCCCATGGATCGTAGTTAGCACGATGATTGCGTCGCCATCCCGGCAAAATCCATAGAAAACTATAGGCATCCCACCCCTGGCTTTCGCCATGGGAACTGCAACAGATCGCAGCTACACCTAGGGCTATGTTGCTATCGCAGCAAAAACTATGTAACTGTAGGCATCAGCGCCCTCGAATTACGCTGCCAAATGAAACTTCACCATGTAGATCGCAGACTACGCAAAGGTTGTGTCACTATCCCAGTGAAACCTAATGTAGACTGTAAGCATTTAGTGCCACACGAAATACTCTATGGAACCACATAGATCGCAATCTACCTATGTTACATCGCTATCCCAGCAAAATCAAATGTAGATTGTAGGCAATCTCTATGTTACATCGCTATGGAACACAATAGATCGTAGTTAAACTAGAGTTACATTGCCATCACAACATAACCCCAATGTACATGTAGGCATCGGCGCTCTCGAATTACGCTACCCCAACCACAATCCATAAGAACCACAGTTTTGTCTGGACGTCCTCTGGGATCAAAATTTAGAACCCGCCTTAGGCTCAAGACAGAACCACCCAGTGGATCTCCTACTATAAGTTTCAACTCTAAATAGGAGAGCATTTTCCCCATAGCATTCTTAAAACATTTCATACTATATACATATAGTACCTTTCAACTCATACACATTATATGTATCACATATAAACTTCAAAATCGATATCTCAAAATCGATTATTCTCAAACTTGGCTTTTCCAAATTCCAAATTTTGTTTTTTGCCAAATCAAAAGCTTTTCAAAATCGATGGGTTCCAAAATCCTTTTCTGTTCCATTCTCATAAAATCGTTCTTATGTATTTATATATAAGACTATTCTTTCAACTTGAATATTTTGAATCATTTCATACTTATATAAATTCCACTTTATATTTCAAATATCCTTTAAAGGTCATTTCTTTCCGGTTATAATTTCAATAAAGGGATTTTTAATATATAACAAATATTTATAACCTTATTAATACCAAATCAAATTTTCAAGTTCATACTTCTTAATAAAGTAAGTTTCAGTTATAGTGCTACCCAATTTCATTTTTAATCGTCATAATTACTCAAAATATACTCTTCTACTTCCAATATCATTCTTGCATTAATATTCGATTTCAGTACCAATTTCAAAAAAATTCTTCAATTCTCATTTAGGTTATAACTTCAATTTATCACAACTAGTATTTAAATCCATGATTTAAATATAAACAATTTCCATTCTGACCAGTTTAAATTTTAGAAAATAGTTTGAAAAGTATAAAATAGTTAAATACTTAATATAAGATAGTTTGAGATTTAAAAAGAAATGTTTGTATAGTAAATAGCGTAGAAAATCAAAATAGTTTGAATGTTTAAGAAAATAGATTTACGACAGTTTATATGAAAATAATTTATTTGAAAATAGTTCCAAATTCAAACTGATTCAGTTTACAATTTTCAGTTCAAATCAATTTTTAATTTCCTCTTCCATTTAAATTGATTCAATTCAGATTCCAATTCCAATTAACTTCGATTCTTATCCAATTCAAATCAATTCTAAATTTGCATTTGAACTAATTCAGCTTCGATTACAATTTCAATCAATTCAATTCAGTTTCTATGTTGATAACTAAGAAATTATAAATCTTTTTTTTATATTAAAAAGCGCTCTTATTAGATCATAATTCTACAAAATATTCCACACATTGATAGAATACACACTAGTAGGTTCAAACTTTACATCCATTCATCCGTAATAAAAGTCTTACAAGAGATCATAAATCTAGATGCCTTCACCACCACCTAGGAGTTTAGAAAAGAGCAGAGCCCTAGTATTCTTAAAAAAACCTCCCTACGGACTTTCTTCTAAAGGGAAAAGCCCGTAAATGCAATATTCAACAGAATGTCCCCACTTATCGCATTTTCCACAAAGGTCTCTACCATTTCATCTATCTGGATAACTTCCACGCCTCCCGCATGACGTTCCACAACCTTTCTTTTCTTCCGTCTGTTGGGACAATTCCTAGCGATGTGTCCCGTCATTTTACAATGATAGCAAATAGTCAACTTATTGGCTAGTATTATGAGTTTACTTTCCCTTTCCTCACTTTAGGGCAATGGTTTAGAAAATGTTCTCTCTTATAACACTTAAAGCATAAAATCTCAGAGCGAAACCGTTGGGCTGTATATGTCAATTCCTTCCTTGTTTTGCTGCACTTAGCTACGTAATGACTCTTATTATAACATCTGTAGCATGTGACATTATCATAAGGCCCTGGTCGAGCCCTTTCCTTAACCCGTTTCTCATACTCCAGTATAGCTTCTTCTCATTCCTTACGTGTAGCTGCTCTCCACTTCCTACGTCTTGACTTTCATTCTTCCCCTTTAGTCATCACTTAATCTTACGCTGGATTCTAGTAGGACTTCCTAATCTATAATTTAGACTCTGATGAATTTCCAGCTTTTATTCTTATTTCCAAACATATATACATATTTTCCCATTATAATTCAATCCTTTAATGTGATAATTTAATTCATTTTAATTTTCCAAAATTCGAAATCCGTTTTATTTCAAAAGCTGTTTGAAATTATTCATCCATAACCTCTTGTCAAATACATACCTTTACAATTTAATCCATTTAACCTTACTTAATTTAAATTCTATCATCCCAACTTTAAATTATCTTGCCCATCTCCCTTTATAAGTTCAGAGCTTATTTTTCTGGGTTATATTCTCATTTCAGGGGGCTTCAGCACTTAGACACTTCGTTATTTATTCCAAATCAACTTTGAAACCATGTGTACCTACATATATATACATATATATATATCCCATTCACACATCAAGTCACATCTTCAAATTTTAAACCATCCTGAGTCTTTTAATCCAAAACAAATTCATCTTCAAACACTCTTATTTTAACTAAGATGTCTATGTTTAAAAATATTCTGAGTAACACTATTTGTCATTTCTTTTAACACCTTGAAACAATTCCAAATTTCTCTGGTTTTAGGTTTAAAACTTCACAATTTAAATTTTATAAGTCATACTTATATCAATTTTTACTTTCCTAAAACATTTCACTCTGTTTTATCATTTTTTATACTATAACAGATATCCTTTATCAAGATACAACAACCAATTTATGGAAATAATCAATATTATTCTACCTGGAAATTAAACACACCATATATTCCGTTATAATTCATTGGAAAAATAAAATAAGGGCATCTTACTTTGAAAATTCCTTTGAATTTTCCAGGATTTAAGTTCAGGTTTGATTCCATTTTAGCTTAACTTATTTGTATAGTTAATCCTTACCCAAATTTCTATATTTTATGTGTTTTACCATTGAAATCTTATAATCTTATTTAATTTTAGCAACAACCAGTTCCCTTAATCCACTATACTAATTAAATAAATTATTCCTTTATGTATCAAAATATAACCTTTATATATAAAAAATATATTTTAAAACCATTTTTAAAATCAAAAATAACAAGTACGACCTCATATAGTACTCTCAACTCATTCTAGGGTACTACTGACCCTACCTCTAATGAGTAATCCCCACCAGAGCCAAGGTTCTCGCTTAACCTTTAGCTCTGATACCAAATGTAATAACCTGAAAGATTTTCGACCCCGAAAATCGACACTAATACGTTCTCTTTAAAGAATGACGAGCAATCAAGTGTCGGAAATACCATACTGTTAGGGTTTAGAAGAAAAGGAGATAGAATAAGAAACAGAACAACAGTACATAATCTCACAATCGCAGCGGAACAAAATATAATATAAAATAACAGCATTTATACAAAGTAAAGTTGTAACTGTCAATACATATACAAGATATCAGAGTACAACAAACGTGGATAGCTATAATAACTTGTCCTTAAATACTATCTATACAGTCAATACTTCACAACGGAATATAATCAATACATCTCTGCCATCCAGCTTGTCTCCGTGATACAAAACGTCCTAACCTAAAATCCTGTAATACTCGGTCTAATCCGAGCATTACAATAAAGTAACATCGGAGTCAGGCTAGAAACTAGCGTGAGTAAAACTAACTTAAATTTGAAATTCTTATGTTCTGGAATTCTTTTGAAACCAAGGGTAACTCATACAAGGCTATGAGTTTTTCTTAATCTGATTATAACCAAACACTTGTTACAAAATCCATTTGTATTTAAAATAATTTCAAGTACAGTTGCTTATTTCAATAGTCAGATTTACTTAATCCATTCAATTTCAGCTTGTTAGAATCCATGATCAAACCCGTAAGATTTGTAGGGGTTATTAAATCGAAGTGGTTTCGGATAACGTTGATATTCGATCCCAGTCTCTTCGAATCCCAATAATAAATTTAAAAGGTAAATTATTTTAAAATCACGATTTATGTTCAGGTGACAATATTTAATTATGGAAATTTATTATCAATCTTTATTTAAATAACCGTACCATCAATTTAATTTACTACTTAACTCGTCTGACCCTTAATGGTAAAGACAGAAATAGTTGAATTAAATCTCCCGTAGAATTTAGCCAAGACATAGGTTGTTATTAATTTAACGGTCGGTAGCAATTATCATACAGATCACACACTTGGATTTTATTAACTTTACTTACGAATCCATTCGTGTCTTTATCCAAATTAACTACAATTTAAGGAAATTATAAAAACATTCTATTATTAGTTGATCGAAGTTTAACACTCTATTTGATGTTTGGTTAATTTATATAAATTTCAAATCAAAATAATGAAATTAGTTACCATTTAAATTACTGAGCTTTAAATTTTGGATTTTTAAATTTAAAATAGATTTGTTAAGAAAATATAAACCATCGTATAATTTTTTTTGTAAATCCCACTTCTTCTTCCTTTTACTTTTCTTTCTTTCCTTCTTTTATTCTCTATTTTCCTCTTCCCATTCTTTTTCTTTTATCTTTTCTTTTCTTTCCTTTATTTTTCCTTTATTTCTTCTGGCCCAAGCCCAGCCCGTCCCTCTATTCTTCCCCTTCTCCTTTCCCCTTCCTTCCTTCTTTATTCCTTCTAGTTCTTTCTCTTTACAGCCCATTTATGTGCATCTCCATACACGTGCACGCACCGCCGACTACCCCTAACTTGACGCCAACACCCTTCCCGATCACCTACGACCAGCCCACTTGACGACGTACAAGGGAGTATGGAACAACAGAACCGTCAAAAAACGATAGCCTTCTCCAAATCTCGAACCACCCATCAACATATCTCCTCCTCATCTCGCTACCATACACGACCGTTCAACCTCAAACTTCACCAAAAGATTCGCCATGCCCATCCCTAACATTTCCCCCAGGTGCATTCGCCCACATCCTTCCCTTTCATCGCCATGACCTCAGAAACAAACCCCCCTTTAGCTGCCACTACATCCTACAATCACCCCGACCAACCAATCCACTAAATGGAAAAATGGCGAACATTTTTCTTGTATGTGCCTTCCTCTCATCCTCCTCCATGCCAAACAACAAACCAGCACATCGAACATCCCGTCGGAATTTCCTAAATTCCCAAATCCTATTCAGCCCTCCATATCTCCATTTCTACGCGGCTAAAAATCACGAAACTATCCTCAAAAATTATGATTTCCCACCACGAACCCGCCTAGATGGTCCACTAGTTGACGTATGAAAATAAAGTTGAGACCACCATCAACCCATCCACTAATTTTTTCCCTTTCCCCTTCCCTACTTGATAGACTTTCATGCAACCAATTTTAAAAAAACCTACATACAAAAATAAGCAACTCTGTTTTTGGAACCATAGGTTAAAACTAAACGGTTGATGATTTTAGGATTTTTGAAGTTGTTTGTTAGCTATTTTGAACACAAGAACAAGGAACATAGTGGTTTCCTGGAAGAAGTACAGGCTTTGATCGTGTCAAATACATTCATACTACTACTATATATATATATATATATATATATATACACACACACACAAAGATACATCTTTACTCTTCCTATATACCATTTTATGAGGAATTGGTACAAACACATTTATTTACGTATGTTTACCATCATAAATTTTTTACCTATAAATATATGTATGTATGTATGTATGTATGTATGTGTAAGTTCATGTACAGTTCCCATAATTATATTTGCTGCATATACACTATCATATTTATTTTATTATCTTTGCGTTTATACATATTTTTATATATGTTTATTTCCATATATTATATTTTCATAACCATGTATATCTTAATTATATATATTTATACTTAAACTTCGTAAAGCTCATACATATTTACATATATACATTTATGGATATTTTATCTTGAATTTAAATGGTGGTGTTTTATATATACGTACTATAATATTTGTCACAACCAGCAAGTTAAGCTAAGAATTTGAATTTATTTTTTAAATTAAAGTTATATATATTCATATATTTAAATATGAGAAAATTTATTTATTCAAGGTTTCAATAATTAAAATCAATTATTTACCCAATTACAGACGTCAGAAAACCTGGGTCATCACAACAGAATTTGGACGTGAAACATGTTCCATTGAATTTAAAATTACCGAAAATATCTATTTTGATATATGGGACGGCTCATTTTCGCTCTTGAGACAGAACGGGCTTTACGGGTTGTTTATCGTTCAACTTCCAAGTTAATCTTGGCCATTCTTTCTATTTTCTGCATTGCCTATAAATAGATTTATAAACCCTAAGTCATTTCTTATTTCTAATTTCAGTACATACAATTCCTTTGCTTCTCTCTTCCCAATGGCTGCAAACCATAATTCCCAAATTGCAAATCCAAATCAAAAATCAAATTGAAAAATCAGACTCCTCAAACTATATCGAATTATATATCGATTTGAAGCTCCCGACGAGCGCATCTCAGATCTATAATTCATTTTCCAATTTGAACCACTGTTTTTCTAGAAATGGAAGAACCAATCGTGGTCGTTCATCGAGTCGCGATCAAACTTTCCTGGTTGACGATTTGAAGGTATAGTTTTGTAGAGAGGACCGAGGGGAGTGCATTTGTATGGTTTGTTTGGCGATTAGTTGGATGGATCGTCATCAAAAATTCAAGTAGGGTTTTGGTTTCTAGTGGCGGCAGCCCATATTGTGGCTGGTGGTGGCCTTTTGGCGTCGCGTGGAGTCGTGGCCCAGGGGAGAGTGGTCGAAGCTGCGCTTGGGGGGGCCATGACGGCGTGCCTAGGGATGTGCGGCAATGTTCTTCACGGAGACTATACAAGGTATGAGAAGCTCGAACGTATTAGGGTTGAAACGATGAAGGTGATGACATGTATTATTATTCTATTATTTTATTTATTTTAATTCAAATTGTATAATTTTCTAATCGCAATAACTTTTGCATATGAGGTCCGATTTGGACACAGTTTGTTTTACCGGGATTGTATCAGAATTCTGAACATTTGATGCTAGTTTGGACGAATTTTGAGATCGTTTTAATTTGGGCCCTAAATTGGATTAAATTCGATTTAAATTCAAAGGTGAGTGTTTTAACCCACTCACAACTTCTAAAATTTCTAATGTTTGTTAAATTAATTTATGGTATGATTTGGAATTTATTTAAGACAATTTGGTATATTTAATTTTCTATTCCCGTTAATATGAATTTATTTGCAAATTAAATCGTTATTTAATTTATTATTGAATACAAATTGCCAGTTAAATACATATTGTTGATTATTAGTTTTGTATTGTTATTTACTGATTGATTTGGATGATGATTGTGATGGATGTTTGATTGTTGATATTGGATGAATGGATGTCGTATTTTATGTCGTTATAAATTACAGTTCACTATAGGTTGAAATGATACATAACCGAATGATCTATAGATTAGAGAAAAATCATTATGGGTTGAAATGACAGACTCGATCTATTTTATGGATTTTATTATTAAATTTGAGATTGCAGTTTGAAATGATATATATCAGTAAAAATTTAAATTGCGGATTGAAATGATAAATATCTGCATCACTTGACCCTAGGGTAAAAAATTATATATGGACACCGGATTGGTTAAATTAAATGATTTTAAAAATCTTAAATTTCGAATTTAATGAAATGATATTTTGAAATAAAGTTTGATTTATATAAATTGAATTATTATTAGGAAATCAAGTTTATTTTGCAATGTAAATTGGTTTAAAGAAATTGCTTTAAGAAAGTTAATTGAAAGTTTAAAGTTAAATTTTTAAGTATAAATGAAATTCTATCGAAATTAGGCTATTGAATTTGTTTGAAATATAAATTGAAATATTTTGAAATTGGGGTAATTCAAATTGACATTTGAACATGGATTGTAAACGATATGCAATAGTTTATTTGGAACTTAAAATTTAAAGGTTTGAAATTTGGTTTGATGATTTGGAAATTTAAATTGGTCCAAATGTGTTGAATGCAATGTATAGTTTAATTTGATATTAATTCCAAATTCATATTTTAATATAAACTGTTGTAAAATATATTATTTAAAATTTCTAATTGTTAAGATTTTTCAAATTTATTAAACTATTTAACCAATATTAACTATATAAATTATTTTAATCTATTTTAAACCAATTTAATTTATTTTTAAACTAATTAAACCAATTTAACCAATATTAACTATATAAATTATTTTAATCTATTTTAAACCAACTTAATTTATTTTTAAACTAATTAAGCCATTTTAGTTCATTTTAAATCTAATTAATCTATTTTAAAGCTAAATGATGTTATAACTTAAGTTGGGATTTAAATGTTATAACTAATTGAATATGATGATTTTGAAGTAAGGATTTAACCTATTTTGGAAGTATGATTTTTGAAAGAAATTATGATTTCAAAAATGATATGATTTAAAAAGGTGAATATGATTTCAAAGTGAATATGATTTCGAAAGTACTATAGTTTTGAGAATATGATATTTTGATATAAATTGTGAGTTGACTTTTGATATGTAAAAGAACCATCCGGTGTGTAATAAGCGATTGTTGTTAAAGAGATCGGGATCAGATATTTTCAAACTCTCTGCCAATACCGAGAACCACTTTAACAACTGTGTATGTGGTGAAGATTCCAGAATGAAGTAGAATGGTTGGCGACGATCCTATGTGAGGTATATACATGGACCCGACTCCCATGAGTTAGCTTAAGGTGGCTAAAGGAGGTGCAATTGACAGGCCAAGCGAGGTCATTAATCCGATCAGGCACATTCCTTTGATACTATATTCTGACTTTGTGATTTATTTGGTGGCCGCCCTTGATTTTGATTTGGGAGTGTTTGTGAGGTGGGCGGTAGTAGCTGCAATGTGTTACCACCTGTTCGAAAGTATAATTGGTATATCTACCCTGGCATTGCCTAGTTGTGCCATGTCACCTACCTTATCGAGACCACTACGAGTTTGTTTTCTACCATACCTATGATGTGCCCTATGACAACGCCCAGTACAGGGGAGGTTACGGTACTGTATAAATTAACGGAATATATAAAATGTGTTAAGGAGGATATGTGTAATACCTTAACGCTATTTTAATACTTTTACTTTACTGTAGAAATATTATAATTGCATATTGTACTGCACATTAGATAGTTTAATGGATCCTTAGGAGATGTGAATCCCGAACATCTCTTAAGTTACTGCACTCACATTAGACATTGGATAGGAGATGTCAAACCCCGTAAATGTCTTCGACACCGTCACATGCATTTTTACCGTTGATGGAACTTACGTAAGATCTTTTAGTTCTGACTCAAACATTTTGTCTTTTCAATTCGCTCGGGTCAGCCTGAGCATTTTAGGGTTGAACGCTATATTTCTGGGGATGATAACGAAGATTTGTACTACTATTATTATGTTATTCCCACTGTATCATACTATTCCACTGCATTTTTATTTATCTCTGTTGTATGTAACTCTGATTCTCTGTTGTATAAGTATAATCAAATGTTTTGTAAACAGCTTCATGAACTGTTATTTAGTTATTATATTTTTTCATTCCGTTGCGAGATTATGTTCTTTATTTCTATCTCTTCTTCTTATTTACCCCACAACAATCTGCCCTTTTGAATGGTTTGAATCCAACGTGTGTGTCTTCTTAAAACATGCAAAAAGGCAGGTTATTACATGAGAAGTGCTGTCAGGTGTGCGAGCTTGGCAGGCTCGGTAAGGAGGAGAAGCCGGTGGTGGGTAGTTTGAGGCTGGGAAGGTCAGCGACAATTGGAAGAGAAGGTGGAGAGTGGAGCTGATTTTAGGTTACTGGCTGTGCTTGTTGTCGGTGGTGAGAGGTGGTGGCAGGGTGGTTATTGGCAAATGGAAGGGAAAGAAAAGGGTAGAGAGGCTATGTGCATGAGCTAAGGGACAAGGTGGGCATGCTGAATTGGGGCGTTGTTGCCAGGAGATGGTCAGGGAAGGTGGTTGCTTGGGTTGGATAGGTGCTGGGCTCGGTTGGGGCTGCCTTGGGAAAGAGAAAGGTGGGTGAGTTTGTAGGGAGGAAAGAAAGAGAGAGGGAGGTGAGAAAAGACACGAGCAGGCTTGACTAGAAGAAGGCAGAACAAATAATTCATATATATATATATATATATATATTGAACGTTTTTAAAGAATGTACAGAGGAAAAAAAAGCAAGAGACCAAAAGCAACTAAATGGACCGACATAAAATAAATTGAAATACGGAATCGTGTCAGTCGCAAAGTTGAATTCTGAGAATTGTAAATGGCTACAGGCTATTAGTTAATAGACGGTGGAAAAATTAAAGGTATGAGAAGCTAAAAGGTCCAAATCTGGAACCGATACGACTGACCGGTTTACCGATTTCGTCGTGTTTCGGACTCCAAAATGCACAAATGAATATATTACGGAGATCGGCACAATAAGACGAACAAAATGGTACATAGATATTAGCGATACAACCATTCTATCAAAAGTCGATATTTCGTTGCTTAACTGCTGCAAATTCGCTGAAAATATAATAAACGGAGGTAGAGAAGTCCAAATTTGACGAAATGAAATATGACGTCTCACTCAGAAAATAGTTTACATTTTTATTGTATAAAAATATTTAGATTTCGAAAACATTTTATTTTCATCAAATTAACTGATTTTAGATTGAAATTGAAAACTACACAATAGAATTAACTTTCATATTTTCAATGAAAATTTATCATTTGTTATGTTTAAATAGACACATACCAAATATCAAATTTTCATTACCCAATTCAATTGTTTAAAATTTTACAGAAATTCAGTCAATTATGTTATAAAAACCGTTAAAATTACTGCGTCGTTACACTCTTCCGCACTCAAAATTTTCGTCCCCAAAAAGGAACGAGAAAGGAGGATAGAAGCAGCCGGGAAGGAAAATAGATTGAAATACAAAATACAACAATTATGTTGAAACCATTTAAATTGATTTAAATCTAACTAATTTATTTCAAATCCAACTAATTGGTTTCAATCCCTTTTATTAAATCAACTAATATTCATTATATTCACATTTTGTTGATTTCAATTCAAGGTATTTTCATTCAGTTGATTTGATTTCAATTTATTACATTTGTTATAAAAATTTCTTTAAAAAAAAAATTACTTGATTTAACTCATTTATTTAAATCTATTTATCTTCAGTTGAGTTAATTCCAAAAATGTTTAATTTCAACTATTCAACAAATTTGGGTTCAATTCATTTTATTCAATCAATAACTATTTATTATATCCCTATTTTGTCAATTCAGTTCAATGTATTTCAAACAATAGATTTGATTTCAATCTATTAGCATTCGGAAAAAAGTTATTTGAAAATAAATTTTATTTTAATTAACTCATTTTTTTTATCTATTTGACTTTACTTAAGTTAATAACACTTATAATTCAATTTTCAACTATTCCGAAATTCTTATTTATTTATTTCAATAAAATTCTCTAATTGTTATGCAATATATTTCAACATAGTCTAAGTGTGAAATATTAGGTATACAACTAAATTTCCATTTATGAATTCCCTTATCAAGGTTCATTTTTGGACATCTTATTATTTACATTTATTATTGTATATTATTCAATTACAATCAAACCCTTCCAAGTAAGTTTTATCAATGTCGTTGAATATAACTGAACATTATACAAAAAAAATCTTATTTACAGCACGTTTATTAAGTAAGATTTTAATTTGAACAATGTATTACTTTAAGTTTTCTTTTACATAACCTTCAATTTTTATATTCACCCTAACAATTTAACTTTTTAAATATTTAGGTAAGTTATATATTAGACTGCAATTGACTATTACACAAATAATTTTATCCGAGTTCAACTGTTTCAACGTGTTTTAAATTCCAATTTAAATTTTAAGAATCCATATATTTCAAAATTTTGATTCATTTCAATAATTGAAAACTATAACTTAACACAGAATTTAATTTTTTTATGGGTTTTACTTTAAACGATTTTTGAAGTAAATATATACATATATATTATATAAATCAAATCATATTCAAGAAATTAAAATCAAATCTATTTTCCAAAACAAAAGGGTAGCAAATCTATTGAGTGGTCTCTCCAATTTGAGACTTGAAAATGAATGTCGATGATGTTGCGGTAATCATCGAAATTATTTTCCAACAACGTAAGAGAAGAGTACGGACTTACTTTTTTTTATTCTTTGAAAACAATTTCCATTCGAAGGTACCTTTAAACAATAATAATTTTTTTTCAAAACATTGAAACCAAACTTAGGAAAGCACTGGGAATTAAGTTCTTAAATCCTAAATCCTAAATTTATTATATTTCAAATCAAATTTATAAACCATTTTGTCAACTTCATTTTCTTATCACAACGATAGTTAACGGTTAAGGGAATGTTGACAATTGTAATAACTGATAAACTAGTACTATCATTTCTAACAACCAATTCATTTAACTATTTAGTTTCAGGAAATTATACTTATAAAATATAACCATACACAAAATTATATCATCTACCAATTTCGAAAACAGTATTGTGTCAGTTTGCTTTCCTCAAGTGTTTTGGAATTTCTATCAATAGCGTGGGCCAGACCAACCGACCAAGACCCCAAATTAATATAACAACTCAAACAACACAATATAAAACTTTTTATATAAATTACAAAATACACTCCCTCATAGGATGATTCAAGAATGGATTTCAAAACAAAATAGAGTTTCAAATTTAGAGGAACCATAATAGAATAGAATTCTAATTAAAAGCGAGAACTTGCAGAGCGAGAACAAATATGACAAAATATAATATATCAACAATAGGCATTTACCATCAGAAACAAATTTAAATATAATATATACAATAGGATATGGTGTCATATCATAGGTGAACAATTGTAGATAATGGCATATCATATTTAACAATTAAATATACGAAGAGGCTGGATAAGGTGGCTCGGAACTACTGTGGAAATGGGGAAGGCTTTGGGCAGTTGATGGAGGCGAAGGAGGCTTCACGAGAGGAGCGAGATGGATATGGGGTTCGTGCTCGGCTGGGCTTATGGCGGTAGAGGGTGGCTGCGAAGGCAAGGGGTAAGGAGTGCTGTCAAATGGGCTAGCTTTGCAGGCTCGACAAGGAGAAGAAGCCGGTGGTGGGTAGTTTAAGGCTGGGAAGGTCAGTGACAATTGGAAGAGAAGGTGGAGAGTGGAGCTGGGTTTGGGTTGCTAGTTGTGCTTGTGGTCGGTGGTGAGAGGTGGCGGCGGAGTGGTTGTTGGAAAATGGAAGGGGAAGACAAGGGTAGAAAGGCTATGGGCATGAGCTAGGGGATAGGGTGTCCATGCAGAGTTGGGGCACTATTGCCAGGAGATGGTCAAGGAAGGTGGTTGCTTGGGTTGGATAGGTGTTGGGCTCGGTTGGGGCTGCCATGGAAGGAGCAAGGTCGGTGAGTTTGTAAGGAGGAAAGTAAGAGAGAGGGACGTGAGAAAAGACATGAGCAGGCTTGAAAACAAGAAGGTTGAACAAATAATTCATATATATATATATATATATATATATTGAATGTTTTTAAAGAATGTACAGAGAAAAGAAACAAAGAGACCAAAAGCAACTAAATGGACCGACATAAAATAAATTGAAATAGGGAATCGTGTCAGTCACAAAGTTGAATTCTGAGAATTGTAAAAGTCAACATGCTATTGGTTAATAGGCGGTGGAAAAATGAAAGGTATGAGAAGCTAAAAGGTCCAAATGTGGAACCGATACGACTGATCGGTTTACCGATTTCGTCGTGTTCCGAACTCAGAAATGCGCAAATGAATATACTACGGAGATCAGCACGACGAGACGAACAAAATGGCACACAAATATCAATGATACAACCATCCTATCAAAAGACGATATTTCGCTGCCAAACTGCTGCAAATTCGCTGAAAATAAAACAAACGGAGGTAGAAAAGTCCAAATTTAATGAAACGAAATATGACGTCTCACTCAGAAAATAGTATACATTTTTATTGTATAAAAATATTCAGATTTGGAATATATTTTATTTTCATCAAATTAACTAATTTTAAATTGAAATTGAAAATTACACAATGGAAAACTTTCATATTTTCCAATGAAAATTTACCATTTGCTATGTTTAAATAGACGCATACGAAATATCAAATTTCATTACCCAATTCAATTGTTTAAAATTTCATAAAAATTCAGTTAATTACGTTATAAAAACCGTAATATTATTGGGTCATTACAAGAGTTCTGGGAGAAATAGTAATATCAATAATAACAATATATATATATATATCATATTTTTCAAAATAAAATATCCCAAACCACGGGAAAAATAATATGATATCGCTTGAAAAACCATAATCCGAGAACGTACCTATTTTGCGGGCAAATAACGCTTATTTATGAAACCAAAAGCAGTAGCAATTGCTTCCATAAACCTGTATTTCACTTATATAATCCAAAGAGGTTAATAATTATATAAAAGAGAAATATTTAAGTTGTTTCAATCAATTACAAACAAACCAATACAATATGACAACAATCATTTTGCAAACAAACAATACAAACATCATTTCAACAAAGAAAACAATCATCCATCCGTTGCAACCGAAACAAGTGGTTTGTTCGGGTTCAGAGACTTTTAATCATATAAAATGATAAATAAACTATGAAGTAAACCATACGCTCAACAGTCGTAGATAAAACTTTATAGATTATTTATACATCCTACACAATAGAAGTATCATTTCCCAACCAATCCATAAGTCAAACAAACAATAATTTCAAAGAATATTTAGTTTTATTCTTATTGCTCTTTCTTTTTTCCATTATTCGTTGTTCATTTTCATTTGTTCATACAAGGCTTGTTAAATTGCTTTACATTTATCACTTACAAAATTCATTTTCCATTTATCTATACAATACCATTTTTCTTTTCATTACTTTACATTCTTTACTTACATAAGTTATATCCGTTTCAATTATTTGGAACATAAATGAATTCATTATTAAAGTATTGTTTACATTTTATTTTAGTTGACTTCACATTTACACTTTATTTTTATTTCCCCTTTTTTCATCATTTACTTTCTTTTATCATTCATAAAATATTTATTTTCACAAATTTATATTCGTTATTACTTACAAAAGTTCATTTCTACTTTATTCATACGGTGTCATTTTCTTTCATTTTATTACTTTACATTCATTTCTCAAATAAGTTATTTTTATTTTTATTATTTGATTATACATTATTAGGTAAGTTTATTTACAATTCAATTCACCATTTATAGATTAATTCTTTTTCACATTCATTCTTCCATATATAGCACTATTGAGTATTAACTCCATTTCTAAATCACTTCTGATGTTCTTTGAAGTTATAATCGTTCAATTTATATAATACTCATTTTAGTTATAAATGATTTCAATATTAATTCAAGCTTAAAATTATTTACTTACAATATTCACCATTTACTATCAAATCTGATTATAGATAGCTTAAAATGTTAACCTAAGTTTATAATCATTTTCGTACATTATTCACTTTTATTTACATTTAATTAGTAGCATTTCAAATTATCAACTTAAGTTCATAACAATTTATAACATTAGAACTCTTATCTATAAAAGTAAGTCCATTGAACACTTCATTTACTAAAGTTTACTTGTACAATATTCTACTACATATTCTTATTAACATTACAACTTTTACATTTCGGTAAGTTATATAGATATAAATGTCTTTTAGAATGCAATTGAATATTATCCAAGATTTCTATTCTTTATTTAGTTTACAAAATGCTCAATTGTCAACATTTCTTATTTTTATTTCCCTTTTTTATTTATAGTTTTCAAATTTTCAGTTTCTTATCTATTTCGTTAATAATTTTAACATCAAATTTCTTATTTTCATTTTATAAGTTTTTAGTTATTAATTTATTCAAGATTCCGTTCATTATAATTATTTAAGTTTCTAATTTACAAAAACTTAAAACTAAACAACCAGGTTTCATCTCAATTGTTTTAAAATAATATATATAATCATATCCTTTATATATATATATATAATCATATTTAGAAATTAAAAATTAAGATTCTTTTATCAAAATAAGGTGTAGTAAAAAAATTACAACCGTCTACCTACTTTGAAACTCGAAAATGAACGTCGATAATGCGTGCACTCATTACCAAAATTATTTTCCAACGACAGAGAGGGGAGTACAGAACTTATTTCCTTCCAAAATTCTTTTAAACATTTCTTTCAAATCATATTGGGATATTATATTTGAAAATACTTCCAAATAATACTAATATTATATTCAAAATCCTTTGAAAGAAATTTCAAAATCCCGAGACTTAAGTTCTCAAATTCCAATTTATATTCATTTTGTTTGTAAATCTTATTGTTCAAATCATTATTTATAAAATTTCACTACCTAACAAACTAATATTACATCCAACTATATCATTTATAAAACTTATTATTTTATATAAAAAAATATATAATAGGCAAAATTATTTCATTTATCTATATTTCAAACAAATATTGTGTAAGTATGTCTTATCCAATGTTTAGAAATCCCTATCGATGTCATAACGTCCTATGTACCGACTAAAATTTATAAATACTAAACAAAACAAAATATCACAATATAAAACTCTTTTAACAGTAACAAATGCGCTCTCTCATATATATACACTCAATGACTCATTCTAGGTTACTACTACCCTATTTCTAAAGAGTCAGACCCTACAAAGCTAAGGTAATTGCTAAACCAAAGGTCTGATACCAACTGTAATGACCTGGCTTTTCTGGACAGTTTAAATCGACGATAAACCATACATATCAGACTCTAACAATTCAAAAGGGTATATTATTATGGGGAAAATAAGAAAAAACAGAGAAAGAAAAAAGACAAATACAGAATATCGCAGCGGAATGACAAAATATAATAATCAAATAACAGTTCATAAAACCATTTTATAAATGCATTTGATTATTCCTTTACAAGACAAAGTCAAAGTTATATACAATGGTAATAAATAAATAATGCAGTGGAATATCATGTTGCAGCGAAATGAATAAAATAAGTAATAGTAAAAATTCTTCGTCTTCATCCTCCAGAAAGAAGTATTCGATAAACTGAAAAGCTCATACTGACCCGAACGAATTAAAAAGACAAAACACTTGAGTCAGGACTAAATTTTTTTTATATAAGTTACATCAACGGTAAATATTAGTGTGACGACGTCAGAGATGTTTAAAGGGTTTTACATCTCCTATCTAGTGTCTAACTTGAGTGCAATAACTTAAGAGATGTTCGAGATTTCCATCTCCTAAGGATCCGTTAAACTATCTACTATGTAGTATAATACACTATTATAATATGATTACAGTAAATAAAAGTATTAAAATAGCATTAAGGCGTTACCCATATCCCCCTTAACACATTTTATATAATGCTGTAGTTTATACGGATACTGTAAACTCCACCCACCCACAGGTGGGCTATCAGGGAGCACTTCATAGCTACGACACAAAACAAACTCGTAGAAGGCGCGATAAGGCATGCGTCAAGGCACTCAAGGCAATGTCCAGGTAAGTTATACCGATTGCGGACCCGGACTGGTGGTAACGCATAACAACTACTACCGCCCACCTTAAGGGTGGCTACCAAATCAATCATAAAGCAATAGAATGGTATCGAAGGAATATGCCTGATAGGAGGAATGACCTCACTTGGCCCGGCATAGCTCCTGTTTTAGCCACATCAAGCTGACTCGTGGGAGTCAGGGTCAAGTAAATACCTCATATAGAATCGTTCACTAAACCATCCTACTCCATTTCTGGAATCTCCACCATGTACACAATTGTTAAAGTGGTTTTCGTTATTGGCAGAGAGTATGACAATATTTGGTCCCAGTCTCTTTAACAACCAAACGCTTATTTCACACCGGATGGTTCTTTTACACTTCCAAAACCATTTCGTAATTAATGTTGAAATATCATCTTCGATTTCAAACCATATTCACTTCAAAATCATATTTGCTTTTGAAATTATCGATAAGATAGGCTAATTAAATTCTCCTTCCAAAATCATCATTATTTACTCAAATATGTCATTTCAAAAAAGGTATCAATTTCGAATTCCAACTTAGGTTGTAAATCATCATCAAGGATATAAATATAAATTCTTCAACTATACACGGTCTGAAATTTTAAAAAAGAGTTTAGATAGTCATAAATGGTTTTAATAGAAAAAACGTTTAAATAGATTAAAATAGTTTAAATAGTTCAAATAGATTTAAATTTGATTTAGTTAGATTTAAAATGATGTAAATTGATTAAATATAGATTAAATAGATTTTATTAAGGTTAAAATGATTTAAATAGATTAAATATATATTAACTAGATTTAAATTATATTAAGCATATTTTAAATATATTAAATAAATTTAAAATAGATTAAATAGATTTAAACTATATTTAATGTATTTAAATAGATTAAATAAATTTAATCAGTTTAAAACAGGTAAAATAGATTATATTTTATTAAATAGGTTATAACAGATTGAAGTAAATTAAAATAGTTTGAATTGATTAAAATATTTAATTTAATTAAAATAGTTTAAAATAGATTTTATAGTTATCCAAACATTTTCTATAACTCAATTCCGATAAATTCATTTATTTGACAATTTAACTTGAAATTCCAATTTAAATCCTTCGAATAATTCATTAAATCAATTCCAATTTCAGCATTAATGCTTGGATTATTGAAAATAGTTCAGTTTATATAAATCAATTTCTATTTCAAAATATCAGTTGATTGAATTCAAAATTTCAAAGATTCAAAATCGTTTAATTTAACCAATCCAGTGTCCATATATAATTTTCTACCATAGGGTCAAGTGATACGAGTATTTATCATTTCAATCCACAATTTAAAATTTTACGGTTATATATCCTTTCAAACCGTAATCCTAAATTAAATAAATCCATAAAATCGCTCGAGTTTATCATTTCAACCCATAACGATTTTACCTAATCTATAATCATTCGGATATTTATCATTTCAACCCATAGGAAACTTGTAGTGTTATAACAATATAAAATTACCACATCTAGTCATCCAATATCAACAATCAATCATCCATCACAATCATCATCCAAATATATCAATAAACATCAATAGATAACTGATAATCAATAACAAGTATTAAATTGATGATTTAAAATTCAATATTAAATTAAACAATGATTAAATGCAGTAAAAGTCAAATTTTACCAGAACGACAATTTAAACATACCAAACATCAATCAATAAATTTATTATCACATCATAAATTTAATCTAACTAACATAAGATAATTTAGTAGTTGTGAGTGCGTTAAAATACTCACCTTTGATTTTAAATCGATTTGAAATCCAAAATAAGGTCCAAATTTCAAGTCTCCAAATTCGTCTAAATCTGTGTCGAAATGTCCGGAATTTCGATATGATCCCAAAAAACAAACAACGCGTGAATTGAACCTCGTGTGTGGAAGTTATACGAGTTAGAAGTTATATAATTTCAATTTAAATTAAAATAATAAAATAAAATGAAAGAATACATGTCAAACACGTGCACCCTAGGCATGAACCCTAACTCCATCATTGCTCGACCTGTTGCCACCATCATCAACGTCCAACCGCCGACGTCTATGTGTGCCTAGATCAAGATCCAACCTCGCCATCCCCTTCACCACCTTCGGCAGACCCCAAGCACGATGCGCGACCCCCCCTTTGATCGAGCACGAACGACCGCCGCCTAGGGTTCGAGTTTGTGGCCAATACATGACGCCTTGTACAAACGATAATCACCAATCAATAACACTAGTCCTCCTCTATGCAATGCAACACCCCAATCGCTCCTAGGACGAAGATCTACCGTCCAATCCTACAATCGCATATGAACGGCCGAGGTTCATCGACGAATTCTGGTACAACGATGCATCCAATTGAAAAACGGATAATACAAGTGAATTACGCTCGTTGACAGCTTCAAATTGATATATAATATGATATAGTTTGAGGAGTTCGAATTTTTTGATTTGATTTTGACATTGAATTGAAGGTTTTGTAATTGGATTTGGTTCTGCCATTGAGGAGGAGAAGTAGATAGATAAAATTTTCGAACATACAGTAGTGAGGAGTAAAAGGTTGCTAGGGTTTGGACAGAACTATATATACCAACAAAGCCGGATAAGAAATATAAACAATACCCGAATTGATTTGAAATGACGAATATGACCCAAAAAGCCCATTCTACTTCCGGAACGAAAACAGATCATCATATATACCGAAATAGATGTTTTCGATATTTTTAAACTCAATGGAATAGGTTTCAAGTCCTAATTCTATGAATAAGTTAGCATAAAATCATCTTATTTCAAACTGAGTTCAATTGAATTTAATTAAATTGATTTCTACGCGTTTCGAGCTCGTACGATCAAACGACAAGTCTAATCGCTACGAAACTTAAAACCTTACAATAAATCCCTGTTATGGATTCGACGAAACTGGTTTCATCGAAATCTGAGACAGTTGCCAAAATGGTTTTTTTTCACGTTATTTATATAAATCAATATTAAATTAATTAATCACTTTATAATTCAATATTTGTAACTAATAATTTTCATCATTTTTGATTACTTAGACATTCACAATAACATAAAGCAAAATTACATATCAAATGTAGTGTTTAATATTTTCTAGTTACAGTGTTCAATTTCAACTGTAATTAAATCCAATTAATTAAAATTGAATTCTAATAAATTATTTTAATTTGATTTCAGACTTTTATTCACCAATTATTACTCTACAGACATAGTTATCGTTGTTTATATCCTGTTACTCTAACCTTCTACAATTACCATCTTGGTTTTCATTAACGTAGTATTTAATTACGTTTAGCAATAAATCCATTTATTATAGCTTAAATCTCAATAAATTGATCGAACTTGATTTGAATTCTTCTTATTCAATCATTATCATATTGTGAATAAAATATACATTTGTTACATCTTATTGAATTTATATTTTGCAGATCAATTTGATCTACATTAACTGCACTAATCAAGTGAAATAATTGCAATTGATTTCCAATTTAATTAAATAGGCTAAATCAATAGGTAACATATAATAATTGTCACCATTAACTTTTAGTCACATCTTATAAGTTTATTGTCCACTACAAGTATTATAATTGCTATTACAACACAAAATTTATTCAACTACAATTCTTTACACATTATTTCATTATTCAATCAACTTTTGAATTATCAATTGTTCTTTTAATCCAATTTATCCATTAATACATGCATTACTATAACTTATTTACAATCTATATCAATTATAACTCTTTAATCCTTTTAATTAATTAGAATTGCATTTAAAGCAGTCATTAGTTGCCTTAAATTAATACTATTTCATTTTATTACAGTTATATTCTTATTATTAAATCACAAAATTTTATTTCTTTTAACATTAAGTCACAATACCTTATAAATTTACAATTCTTAATTATCGAAAACTATGGGTCGTTACAAGTTCTTAGATTTTACCAGACTGACCCAGGCATGGTTTTTCCTAAATGCTTGGGTCAGACCGAGCATATTTCTAGGTTTACTTAGATTTTTGGAGCTTAAGGAGATGAGTTGGAGGCCCAAAGACGTAATAACATAAATGATTATTTTTCCGTTACATTTGCTGTATTTATCAGTAATTGTGAGGACAGGTGATAACTATCCATGTTGAATAGGTTAGTATACTCTGATTGATGTCTGCACATAAATAAATTACAGTTTTGTTTCTGTGTAAAGATTTGTTATATAATATAGATAATTTGTACCTCTGTGAGATTCTATGTTGTTTAGTTTCTTCTTATCTTTTTTTTCTTTCTTTCCCTAGCTATTTGCTTTCCCGTTCAATTTGGGCTAGACATGTGTGGTATTTTGTCATCTTAAACTATACGAAAAATTGGGTCATTACAACGTGGTATCAAAGCTTAGGTTAAGTGAATACCTAGGCTATGGTGGGGTAACTCATTAGAGATAGAGCCACCTTATAATGAGTTTGAGTGTATATACATGAGCGTGTATTTGTTAGTGATAGAAAAATGTTTTGTATTGTGTTATTCGATCTACTAAATGGCTTAAGAATTCTGGTCGATACGTTTGGCGAACATTATCGATAGGAACTTCCTAAACACTCAAATAAGGCCAGACTGACACAATATTGACTTTAAAATGGGTAAATGAATAATCTTACCTGGAAATATATTTTATATATAAAAGGATAATTTTTCATAGAAAATTTAATATAGTTATCCTTGATTGTGCTTAGTAGATAGGAAATGATAGTATTCCATCATTATCATCTAGGATATTATCGGTCATGCTCGCCTATTTCTGAGCATTGAGTATTATCGATTAATCTACCTGAAATCTTCCTTTTTGAAACTTGGGATGCGTAGATAGGAAATTTAGGAACAGATATCTTGTGAATTAAGTTTCTCAATTTGAATATAAGGCATTCATTGATTATATTAATTTAAAACTTGATTTCTAAAGGTTGTTTATTTCAAGGAAAATTTGAATAGTTTGGAAAGAATATTAAGAAACAATTTTATGTAAAGGTTGATTTGATAAATTTTTAATAAATATTGTTTTATTAAAAGGAAATTGTAGTATTTTAGAGAAAATATTTTGAAAATGATCGAACATAAAAGTTGGGTGTATTAAATTAGGATTTTGTAAAAGAAGTTTATTAAAAAGGAAACTTGAACATGTCTAAATTAAATACTTGAAAAATGATTTATATAAGGAAGCCAAAATAGTTTCGCAATAAATACTAAGAATGATTTCCTTTAAAAGAGAATATTTATAAATTTGATTTATAAAAATGTGTGTATTAAAGGAGTTTGAGAGTTAAATCATGGTGATTTTGGAAAAATGGTTTTCAAGGTTTAAAGGATAATAATAATGAAAATGTTCTTTGGATAAAACATTTCTAAGTAAGGGATTGCTACCATTAGGACCTTGCTATATAATTGTTTAGATAAAATAAATTTTGATTTGATTCCAAAAGTATGATTTGATTTATCATAAGGTAAATGTGTATATAATAAATTTAAATTATTTGTCCAAAAGGAAATAATAATTTTAATTAAGATAGTTTGGAGTATGAATGATTTTGGAAAGGGTGATAATAGTTTTCTTAAAGGGGTTTTGGCTTATCAATATTTGGAAATAGTACACTTAGAAATATATCCAAGTATACATACGTTTGAAAGAAATTTTATGGAAATGTGTATTCCTTTGGGTTTGGTTGGGGAACGAGTCCCGATTTGTTTTGTGATGATTAGAATAATCTTCTAAGCGATGATCCGATGTTTGCATAGGCTAACGGTATTGTGCACTTAGTAAATTATTCTCTTTGTCATTAGACGATTGGGATGAGTTCGAATCCGAATGAATCTGAGGTAAGTTGGAAACTAGTAGTTTGATGGAAACTACTTAAATGGGAAATATATTTATTATTGTTTCAAAACGGGTTTGCAAAAGAAAGAAGTGGTTTTAAGTTGATTAGTCTGAGCGGCTCGAAATGCCAAAGAAAGAAGTGGTTTTAAGAGGACTAGAGGTAGAAATAACATCTTTTAATTTAAATGAACTTTTCTTAAGTTTTCCTAATTGACAAGCATCACAAATACTATCTACTTTGAAGTTTAACTTGGGTAGACCTCTAACTAAATCAAGTTTTGATATCCTAGATAATAATTTGAAATTCAAATGGCCAAATCTTTTATGCCAAATCGAAGGGTCACTTGTATTAGCCAAAAGACATAGATTATCATTTGAAATTTTCATACTAAGGATATAAATATTTTTCTTCCTAATACCTTCAAAAATTATATTAGACTTATCATCTTCAATGTGACATTTATCTTTTCCAAATTTAACTTTAAAACCTTTATCGCAAAGTTGACTTATACTAAGCAGATTATGTTTTAAGTTCCTAACTAATAAAACATCAGAAATAAGTAAAGTTTTAGAGTTACCGACATTGCCGACGCCAACCACATATCCTTTAGAGTTGTCACCAAAATTGACTAATCCACCATCTTGATAAGTAATGTCCTTGAGTATCTCAGGATTTCCAGTCATGTTCCTCGAACAGCCACTATCAAGTATCCATTTATCTTTCTCAATTTGCACAGTTTGTCCATTGGGTGTTGATTCGTCAAAAGTTATATAACATGTCTGTCCCTGCATAACACACCAATTCGGTAGATAACTTGATTTTTCAAAATAACTATATGCAGACTTATGATACTTTGATGAAATGCATAGTTTCAAAACAGTTTTAACACAATTTTCCAAAAATGCCATTTTTATATTTTTCAAGTTTCAGATTATGAAAAGAATGAAAACCAATGCTCTGATACCAATTGTTAGGGATGCGGATTAAGGATCTTAAGGCAGAAATAACACTAGAGGGGGGTGAATAGTGTTTTAAAGAATATATGAACTATATGACTAAATTAAAACTTTCAACACAAATCTAAACAGAATTCTAACACAGAATGATCACAGAACATATAACAAATGCAAATAGTAAAGTAAAGCAAGTAAAAGGAAAGAACACACCGGATTTTATACTGGTTCGGAATCCTCCTACATCCAGTCCTGCACCAAGGCAATATCCTTATACAGATTTTTATAAGCCAATATCCAAATTACAACCCTCAATTTCTAAGGCCTTGAGGAACCCTCCTATCTCCGCGTCTGGGGTAAACTCTCTTGATTTACGGGACACAAGATCACCCTAATACTTCTTAATAACAATCCTTTTGAATGGATAGACTCTATGGACTTTTTGAATACAAATTAATCCTATAACTCTGAATGGCACTTTGATCTTTAGTAGAATGATGGAGAATCAAATAGAGAGAGTATCTAAATGATTTCCTATTGAGAATTTGGCAGAATGATGGCACGATCTTGAAAATATGAAGTTTTATGGATATGGAATGGTGGAGAAGAAAGAGTGAAGAAAATAAGAAAGTTGTTGTTAAAAAAAATTCTTTTTGAAAGCCTTTATATAGATGCACAACAGTCATAACCATTGGCGAAAGGTTTTCGAACGAATGGACACTTCTTTTGAAAATTGAATTTTGAATCCAACTGTCACCCGACATCCCTTAGTTCAAAATTATAGAGATGTTGTTTTGTAAAGACAATTGAATTTAAAACAAGTTGAAACTTCTCTTAAGCAAAGTAAAGTGTTTAAACAATATTTTGAGATAGAGAATGAATATAAAACATTATTTTAAATATATATATATATAATTGATATAGACCGTCAATTATATAAGTAATATTTAAAATCAGAATAAGTTTTGATGTTTTAAAAATAGAAGTTTTTAAAATCAGAATAGAGGAATATTTCAAGGCTAAAACAAAGTTTGAAAATATTTTTAAAAACATGATTTTGAAAGCTAAAACATTTTGAAAACAGATTTAAAAACATTTTGAAAAATCTATTCAAACTGAAATTGCAAGAACCTTCCTACAGAGCTCCTCCATAGGACTCGAGAACTTGTACAAAGTAGTTTAAATGATTTTGATTTTCGTGGGTTTGTAAGCTACTTTTCATAGGCTTGTAAGCTACTTGTCGTGGGTTTGTAGGCCACTGGTTTCGATAGAAATTGGGTTCCATCCCAAAAGAAAATTAGAAGAAAGATGAGAGTGCTATTATGAAGTTTTAACAAAATACTAGACACTTATCTTGAGATCTTGAAATCTTGATTCTCTAGAGTCTTGAATCTTGAATCTCTAATCTTCATCTTGATGCTTGAGTCTTTATACTGATCAGTCTTCGATGATACATGCATATACTTCCTATATACATATATATATGGAAATGTTAGTATATATTTTATAAAGTAAAGTATAATAACTATATAAGGTTGTTGTCATCAAAACATCATCAACTCGGTTCCTAACAATCCCCCCCCCCCCCCCCCCCCCGTTTTGATGATGACAACCTTTATTTATAAAATATTCTTACCATACCATAACTCCCCCTTACTTCGTGATATCATCTTAAAACTACAACTCCCCCTTACTCCATGACTCCCTCTTACACCAAGCACATGTATTTTTATAACTTTCTCCCCCTTTGTCATCAACAAAAACTATTAACTACTTAAGAATTCAAGAATGATTAGTATGAACAAATAATATGTATTGAACAAGCATGAAACAATTTAAAACAAAGAATAAAATGAAAGTACGCTTTAATGGCGATCCTTAACTATAGGAGACTTATGAATCGAACAATTGGGGTAGTGGAGACAAAAGTTTCCACATTGTTCAATTATGTTTCCTTTAGTATCAACAAGGATCCCACCAACGCAAATAACGCTCTCGCCCGTATTCATAGGGACTTCGGGTTGAGGTAAAGGTTGATCTTCCTCTTGGTCTTCTTGTGGTTCTTCCATAGGTTCTTCTTCCTCGGATTCCATGGCTTGTGAAGAGTCTTCAATATTAATAGGATTTGTATGGTTATCCATAAGGAATTTTTGTACATTCCTAATAATATTCCCTTGCCTTTGTTGTTCTCTAGCCATCCTAAGTTGACTTATTTGAATTTCAGTCATCAATTGAAGGATATCTTTCATCTTCTCTTGCAAATTGATCACTCGAGCATGCGTAGTTCGTTGAAATGGACCAGAATGAGGAGATGTGGGTGAAGTGGGTTCATTAGTAGAAGAGGAGGCCATTATTTTATTGTTTCAGAAGTTATTTACAGAGAATATAGTGAAGAAAGAGGAGAGAAAACAAAATAAATAGACAAATAACCAAATAACTAACTTTGGAGGGAAATTCAATTTTCAAATTTTTGTTGGGTATGTCGACATCATGAGATGGGGCATGTCTACATGTTATTCAAAAAAAGTGTAATTTTTATTTTGAATTTTTATTGATTATTATATTATATTATTTTATATTTCAGATTTTGAACAAATGCCTAATTCTCTTCTAAATTTAGTAAAATTCTGTTCGGTTAATGGTTTAGTTAATATATCAGCAATTTGTTTTTCAGTATTTATAAAATCTAGAGTTATTGTTTCTTTAGTTATATTATCTCTAAGAAAATGATGTCTTATATAAATATGTTTAGTTCTAGCATGATGAGTTGGATTTTTAGATAGATTTATTGCACTAGTATTATCACAATATATTGGTGATTTACTTATGTTAATTCCAAAATCTTTTAAAGTTTGTTGCATATATATGACTCGTGAACAGGCCAGAGCAGCAGATATATACTCTGCTTCAGTTGTTGACAAGGAAATAGTATTTTGTTTCTTACTGGACCAGGAAACCAGTGAATGTCCTAGAAAGTGACAAGTTCCACTTGTACTCTTTCAGTTTGATTTACAACCAGCATAATCAGCATCACAATATGATATTAAATCAAAAGTATTATTTTTAGAATAAAATAAACCATAATCTAAAGTGTATTTTACATATCTTAAAATTCTTTTAACAGCTTTTAAGTGAGTTTCTTTAGGTTGTGATAGGTATCTTGCACAGAGACAAACACTATGCATAATATCATGACGACTCGCTGTTATATAGAGTAGCGAACCAATCATTCCCCTATATAAAGTTTGATCAATATCTTTTGATTTATCTTCTTTACGTAAACCTACATTTGTTGACATTGGAGTTGGTTTCCCACTATAGGTGCTTAAACCAAATTTATTGATTAAGTCTTTAGCATATTTTTCTTGACTTATGAAGATTCCATTTTCTAGTTGTTTAATTTGAAGCCCTAAGAAGAAACTTAATTGTCCCATGTGACTCATTTCAAATTCTTTAGTCATTATATCTGAAAATTCTTTATTCATTATGTTATTAGTTGATCCAAAGATTATATCATCTCAATATATTTGAACCAGTTGAATATCTTGATTATTTCTTTTAATAAAAAGTGTTGTGTCTACTTTACCAATTTCAAAACCAGATTGAAGTAAATAAGATCTTAGTCTTTCATACCAGGCTCTAGGAGCTTGCTTTAGACCATATAGAGCTTTCTTTAACTTGTATACATGGTTTGGAAATTTATTATCTTCAAAAAGTGGAGGTTGTTCAACATAAACATCTTCTTTTACAAAACCATTTAGAAAAGCACTTTTAGCATCCATTTGATATAATTTGAAATTATTATAATTAGCGAAAGCAAGTAGAATTCTTATAGCTTCTAATCTTGCTACGGGGGCAAAGGTTTCATCATAGTCAATTTCTTCTTCTTGATAATAACCTTGCGCGACTAAACGAGCTTTATTTCTTACGACCTCACCTAGTTCATTCATTTTATTTTTATAAACGCATTTAGTTCCAATTATACTTTTATCCTCAGGTTTAGGAACAAGTTCCCATACATCATTTCTGGTAAATTGATTCAATTCCTCTTGCATAGCAAGAATCCATGAATCATCAGACGATGCTTCCTTTGGATTTTTATGTTCAATTGTTGATATAAAGGCTACATTACTCGTACTACTTAATTGATTTCTAGTTCTTACTACAGACTCAATATTTCCTAAAACATTTTCTATAGGATGATCTTTTGATATTTTAAATCTCTTATTAGGTTGATTTATTTCACTAATAGTTTCATTAGATTGATTTAAATTTATAAAATCTTCTTCATCATCTATTTGTACAATATCTTTAAGATTTTCATCAAAAGATACATGCATAGTTTCTTCAATAGTATTAGTTTTTAAATTAAAAACTCTAAATGCTTTGCTTCTATTAGAATAACCAATAAAGAATCCTTTATTAGCTTTTGGTTCAAATTTATCTAAATTATCTTTTGTACTAAGTATAAAACATTTACTCCCAAAGACTTTAAAATAAGAAACTATAGGTTTCTTATTATAAAGTAATTCATATGGAGTTTTATTTGTTAATGGTCTAATTAAAATTCTATTTAATATATAACAAGCTGTAGCAACTGCTTCAGCCCAAAAATGTTTAGGTAAATTACTATCAGAAAGCATTGTACGAGCACACTCTTGAATCGTTCTGTTCTTACGTTCTACTACTCCGTTTTGTTGTGGAGTTCTTGGAAATGAAAAGTTGTGAGCAATTCCCTTTTGAGTACAGAAATTCTCAAAATTTTCATTTTCAAATTCACCACCGTGATCACTTCGAATAGTTTTAATTTTCAAAGAATGTTGCTTTTGAATTCTTTTAGAAAAGTTTTTAAATATTTCAAAAGCATCACTTTTATGTTTTAAAAAGATTGTCTAAGTATATCTTGAATAATCATACAGTCCAACAAAAACATATTTACTATGGTTAATTAATTGAACTTGAGATGGACCAAATAAATCTAAATGAAGTAATTCTAGAGGACTAGAGGTAGAAATAGCATCTTTTAATTTAAATGAACTTTTCTTAAGTTTTCCTAATTGACAAGCATCACAAATACTATCAACTTTAAAGTTTAACTTGGGTAGACCTCTAACTAAATCAAGTTTTGATATCCTAGATAATAATTTGAAATTCAAATGGCCAAATCTTTTATGCCAAATCCAAGGGGTCACTTGTATTAGCCAAAAGACATAGATTACCATTAGAAATTTTCATACTAAGGATATAAATATTTTTCTTCCTAATACCTTCAAAAATTATATTAGACTTATCATCTTCAATGTGACATTTATCTTTTCCAAATTTAATTTTAAAACCTTTATCGCAAAGTTGACTTATACTAAGCAGATTATGTTTTAAGTTCCTAACTAATAAAACATCAGAAATAAGTAAAGTTTTAGAGTTACCGACATTGCCGACGCCAACCACATATCCTTTAGAGTTGTCACAAAAATTGACTAATCCACCATCTTGATAAGTAATGTCCTTGAGTATCTCGAGATTTCCAATCATGTGCCTCGAACAGCCACTATCAAGTATCCATTTATCTTTCTCAATTTGCACAGTTTGTCCATTGGGTGTTGATTCGTCAAAAGCCATATAACATGTCTGTCCCTGCATAACACACCAATTCGGTAGATAACTTGATTTTTCAAAATAACTATATGCAGACTTATGATACTTTGATGAAATGCATAGATTCAAAACAGTTTTAACACAATTTTCCAAAAATGCCACTTTTATATTTTTCAAGTCCCAGATTATGAAAACAATGAAAACCAATGCTCTGATACCAATTGTTAGGGATGCGGATTAAGGATCTTAAGGCAGAAATAACACTAGAGGGGGGGGGGGTGAATAGTGTTTTAAAGAATATATGAACTATATGACTAAATTAAAACTTTCAACACAAATCTAAACAGAATTCTAACACAGAATGATCACAAATGTAAATAGTAAAGTAAAGCAAGTAAAAGGAAAGAACACACCGGATTTTATACTGGTTCAGAATCCTCCTACATCCAGTCCTGCACCAAGGCAATATCCTTGTACAGATTTTTATAAGCCAATATCCAAATTACAAACCTCAATTTCTAAGGCCTTGAGGAATCCTCCTATCTCCGAGTCTGGGGTAAACTCTCTTGATTTACGGGACACAAGATCACCCTAACACTTCTTAATAACAATCCTTTTGAATGGATAGACTCTATGGACTTTTTGAATACAAATTAATCCTATAACTCTAAATAGCACTTTGATCTTTAGTAGAATGATGGAGAATCAAATAGAGAGAGTATCTAAATGATTTCCTATTGAGAATTTGGCAGAATGATGGCACGATCTTGAAAATATGAAGTTTTATGCATATGGAATGGTGGAGAAGAAAGAGTGAAGAAAATAAGAAAGTAGTTGTTAAAAAAAATTCGTTTTGGAAGCCTTTATATAGATGCACAACAGTCATAACCATTGGCGAAAGGTTTTCAAACGAATGGACACTTCTTTTGAAAATTGAATTTTGAATCCAACTGTCGCCTGACATCCCTTAGTTCAAAATTATAGAGATGTTGTTTTGTAAAGACAATTGAATTTAAAACAAGTTGAAACTTCTCTGAAGCAAAGTAAAGTGTTTAAACAATATTTTGAGATAGAGAATGAACATAAAACATTATTTTAAATATATATATATATATATAATTGATATAGACCGTCAATTATATAAGTAATATTTAAAATCAGAATAAGTTTTGATGTTTTAAAAATAGAAGTTTTTAAAATCAGAATAGAGGAATATTTCAAGGCTAAAACAAAGTTTGAAAATATTTTTAAAAACATGATTTTGAAAGCTAAAACATTTTGAAAACAGATTTAAAAACATTTTGAAAAATCTATTCAAACTGAAATTGCAAGAACCTTCCTACAGAGCTCCTCCATAGGACTCGAGAACTTGTACAAAGTAGTTTAAATGATTTTGATTTTCGTGGGTTTGTAAGCTACTTGTCGTAGGTTTGTAAGCTACTTGTCGTGGGTTTGTAAGCCACTGGTTTCGATAGAAATTGGGTTCCATTCCAAAAGAAAATTGGAAGAAAGATGAGAGTGCTATTATTAAGTTTTAAAAAAATACTAGACACTTATCTTGAGATCTTGAAATCTTGATTCTCTAGAGTCTTGAATCTTGAATTTCTAATCTTCATCTTGATGCTTGAGTCTTTATACTGATCAGTCTTCGATGATACCTGCATATACTTCCTATATACATATATATTTGTATGTATGTATGGAAATGTAAGTATATATTTTATAAAGTAAAGTATAATAACTATATAAGGTTGTTGTCATCAAAACATCATCGACTCAGTTCCTAACATTCTCCCCCTTTTTGATGATGACAACATTTATTTATAAAATATTCTTACCATACCACAACTCCCCCTTACTCCGTGATTTCTTCTTAAAACTACAACTCCCCCTTACTCCATGACTCCCTCTTACACCAAGCACATATATTTTTATAACTTTCTCCCCCTTTGTCATCAACAAAAACTATTAACTACTTAAGAATTCAAGAATGTTTAGTATGAACAAATAATATGTATAGAACAAGCATGAAACAATGAGTATAAGTAAACACATTTTAGTTATTACAACATATATAAGAACATACATAAACACGAACAAACAAAACAATTTAAAACAAAGAATAAAATGAAAGTACGCTTTAATGGCGATCCTTAACAATAGGAGACTTATGAATCGAACAATTGGGGTAGTGGAGACAAAAGTTTCCACGTTGTTCAATCATGTTTCCTTTAGTATCAACAAGGATCTCACCAACGCAAATAACGCTCTCGTCTGTATTCATAGGGACTTCGGGTTGAGGTAAAGGTTGATCTTTCTCTTGGTCTTCTTGTGGTTCTTCCATAGGTTCTTCTTCCTCGGATTCCATGGCTTGTGAAGATTCTTCAATATTAATAGGATTTGTACGGTTATCCATAAGGAATTTTGTACATTCCTAATAATATTCCATTGTCTTTGTTGTTCTCCAGCCATCCTAAGTTGACTTACTTGAATTTCAGTCATCAATTGAAGGATATCTTTCATCTTCTCTTGTAATTTGATCACTCGAGCGTGCGTAGTTCGTTGAAATGGACTAGAATGAGGAGATGTGGGTGAAGTGGGTTCATTAGTAGAAGAGGAAGCCATTATTTTATTGTTTCAGAAGTTATTTACATAGAATATAGTGAAGAAAGAGGAGAGAAAACGAAATAAATAGATAAATAACCAAATAACTAACTTTGGAGGGAAATTCAATTTTCAAATTTTTGTTGGGTATGTCGACATCATGAGATGGGGCATGTCGACATGTTATTCAAAAAAGTGTAATTTTTATTTTGAATTTTTATTGATTATTATATTATTTTATTTTATATTTCAGATTTTGAACAAATACCTAATTCTCTTCTAAATTTAGTAAAATTCTGTTCGGTTAATGGTTTAGTTAATATATCAGCAATTTGTTTTTTCAGTATTTATATAAACTAGAGTTATTATTTCTTTAGTTATATTATCTCTAAGAAAATGATGTCTTATATCAATATGTTTAGTTCTAGCATGATGAGTTGGATTTTTAGATAGATTTATTGCACTAGTATTATCACAATATACTGGTGATTTACTTATGTTAATTCCAAAATCTTTTAAAGTTTGTTGCATATATATGACTTGTGAACAGGCCAGAGCAGCAGATATATACTCTGCTTCAGTTGTTGACAAGGAAACAGTATTTTGTTTCTTGCTGAACCAGGAAACCAGTGAATGTCCTAGAAAGTGACAAGTTCCAATTGTACTCTTTCGGTCTGATTTACAACCAGCATAATCAGCATCACAATATGATATTAAATCAAAAGTATTATTTTTAGAATAAAATAAACCATAATCTAAAGTGTATTTTACATATCTTAAAATTCTTTTAACAGCTTTTAAGTGAGTTTCTTTAGGTTGTGATAGGTATCTTGCACAGAGACAAACACTATGCATAATATCATGACGACTCGCTGTTATATAGAGTAGCGAACCAATCATTCCCCTATATAAAGTTTGATCAATATCTTTTGATTTATCTTCTTTACGTAAACCTACATTTGTTGACATTGGAGTTGGTTTCCCACTATAGTTGGTTTCCCACTATAATGTTTAATTTGAAGCCCTAAGAAGAAACTTAATTCTCCCATGTGACTCATTTCAAATTCTTTATTCATTATGTTATTAGTTGATCCAAAGATTATATCATCTACATATATTTGAACCAGTTGAATATCTTGATTATTTCTTTTAATAAAAAGTGTTGTGTCTACTTTACCAATTTCAAAACCATATTGAAGTAAATAAGATCTTAGTCTTTCATACCAGGCTCTAGGAGCTTGCTTTAGACCATATAGAGCTTTCTTTAACTTGTATACATGGTTTGGAAATTTATTATCTTCAAAAAGTGGAGGTTGTTCAACATAAACATCTTCTTTTACAGAACCATTTAGAAAAGCACTTTTAGCATCCATTTGATATAATTTGAAATTATTATAATTAGCGAAAGCAAGTAGAATTCTTATAGCTTCTAATCTTGCTACGGGGGCAAAGGTTTCATCATAGTCAATTCCTTCTTCTTGACAATAACCTTGCGCGACTAAACGAGCTTTATTTCTTACGACCTCACCGAGTTCATTCATTTTATTTTTATAAACGCATTTAGTTCCAATTATACTTTTATCCTCAGGTTTAGGAATAAGTTCCCATACATCATTTCTGGTAAATTTATTCTTCTTCTTGCATAGCAAGAATCCATGAATCATCAGACGATGCTTCCTTTGGATTTTTAGGTTCAATTGTTGATATAAAGGCTACATTACTCATACTACTTAATTGATTTCTAGTTCTTACTACAGACTCAATATTTCCTAAAACATTTTCTATAGGATGATCTTTTGATATTTTAAATCTCTTATTAGGTTGATTTATTTCACTAATAGTTTCATTAGATTGATTTAAATTTATAAAATCTTCTTCATCATCTATTTGTACAATATCTTTAAGATTTTCGTCAAAAGATACATGCATAGTTTCTTCAATAGTATTAGTTTTTAAATTAAAAAATCTAAATGCTTTGCTTCTATTAGAATAACCAATAAAGAATCCTTTATCAGCTTTTGGTTCAAATTTATCTAAATTATCTTTTGTATTAAGTATAAAACATTTACTCCCAAAGACTTTAAAATAAGAAACTATAGGTTTCTTATTATAAAGTAATTCATATGGAGTTTTATTTGTTAATGGTCTAATTAAAATTCTATTTAATATATAACAAGTTGTAGCAACTGCTTCAGCCCAAAAATGTTTTGGTAAATTACTATCAGAAAGCATTGTACGAGCACACTCTTGAATCGTTCTATTCTTACGTTCTACTACTCCGTTTTGTTGTGGAGTTCTTGGAAATGAAAAGTTGTGAGTAATTCCCTTTCGAGTACAGAAATTCTCAAAATTTTCATTTTCAGATTCACCACCGTGATCACTTCGAATAGTTTTAATTTTGAAAGAATGTTGCCTTTGAATTCTTTTAGAAAAGTTTTTAAATATTTCAAAAGCATCACTTTTATGTTTTAAAAAGATTGTCCAAGTATATCTTGAATAATCATCTACTACAACAAAAACATATTTACTATGGTTAATTGATTGAACTTGAGATGGACCAAATAAATCTAAATGAAGTAATTCTAGAGGACTAGAGGTAGAAATAGCATCTTTTAATTTAAATGAACTTTTCTTAAGTTTTCCTAATTGACAAGCATCACAAATACTATCTACTTTAAAGTTTAACTTGGGTAGACCTCTAATTAAGTCAAGTTTTGATATCCTAGATAATAATTTGAAATTCAAATGGCCAAATCTTTTATGCCAAATCCAAGGGTCACTTGTATTAGCCAAAAGACATAGATTATCATTAGAAATTTTCGTACTAAGGATATAAATATTTTTCTTCCTATTACCTTAAAAAAATTTATGAGACTTATCATCTTCAATGTGACATTTATCTTTTTCAAATTTAATTTTAAAACCTTTATCGCAAAGTTGACTTATACTAAGCAGATTATGTTTTAAGTTCCTAACTAATAAAACATCATAAATAAGTAAAGTTTTGGAGTTAACGATATTGCCGACGCCAACCACATATCCTTTAGAGTTGTCACCAAAATTGACTAATCCACCATCTTGATAAGTAATGTCCTTTAGTATCTTAGGATTTCCAATCATGTGCCTCGAACAGCCACTATCAAGTATCCATTTATCTTTCTCAATTTGCACAGTTTGTCCATTGGGTGTTGATTCGTCAAAAGCCATATAACATGTCTGTCCCTGCATAACACACCAATTCGGTAGATAACTTGATTTTTCAAAATAACTATATGCAGACTTATGATACTTTGATGAAATGCATAGATTCAAAACAGTTTTAGCACAATTTTCCAAAAATGCCATTTTTATATTTTTCAAGTTTCAGATAATGAAAACAATGAAAACCGATGCTCTGATACTAATTGTTAGGGATGCAGATTAAGGATCTTAAGGCAGAAATAACACTAGAGGGGGGGTGAATAGTGTTTTAAAGAATATATGAACTATATGACTAAATTAAAACTTTCAACACAAATCTAAACAGAATTCTAACACAGAATGATCATAGAACATATAACAAATGCAAATAGTAAAGTAAAGCAAGTAAAAGGAAAGAACACACTGGATTTTATACTGGTTCGGAATCCTCCTACATCCAGTCCTGCACCAAGGCAATATCCTTGTACAGATTTTTATAAGCCAATAACCAAATTACAAACCTCATTTTCTAAGGCCTTGAGGAACCCTCCTATCTCCGAGTCTGGGGTAAACTCTCTTGATTTACGGGACACAAGATCACCCTAATACTTCTTAATAACAATCCTTTTGAATGGATAGACTTTATGGACTTTTTGAATACAAATTAATCATATAACTCTGAATAGCACTTTGATCTTTAGTAGAATGATGGAGAATCAAATAGAGAGAGTATCTAAATGATTTCCTATTGAGAATTTGGCAGAATGGTGGCACGATCTTGAAAATATGAAGTTTTATGGATATGGAATGGTGGAGAAGAAAGAGTGAAGAAAATAAGAAAGTAGTTGTTAAAAAAAATTCGTTTTGGAAGCCTTTATATAGATACACAACAGTCATAACCATTGTCGAAAGGTTTTCAAACGAATGGACACTTCTTTTGAAAATTGAATTTTGAATCCAACTGTCACCCGACATCCCTTAGTTCAAAATTATAGAGATGTTGTTTTGTAAAGACAACTGAATTTAAAACAAGTTGAAACTTCTCTGAAGCAAAGTAAAGTGTTTAAACAATATTTTGAGATAGAGAATGAATATAAAACATTATTTTAAATATATATATATATATAATTGATATAGACCGTCAATTATATAAGTAATATTTAAAATCAGAATAAGTTTTGATGTTTTAAAAATAGAAGTTTTTAAAATCAGAATAGAGGAATATTTCAAGGCTAAATCAAAGTTTGAAAATATTTTTGAAAACATGATTTTGAAAGCTAAAACATTTTGAAAACAGATTTAAAAACATTTTGAAAAATCTATTCAAACTCAAATTTGCAAGAACCTTCCTACAGAGCTCCTTCATAGGACTCGAGAACTTATACAAAGTAGTTTAAATGATTTTTATTTTTGTGGGTTTGTAAGCTACTTGTTGTAGGTTTGTAAGCTACTTGTCGTGGGTTTGTAAGCCACTGGTTTCGATAGAAATTGGGTTCCATCCCAAAAGAAAATTGGAAGAAAGATGAGAGTGCTATTATGAAGTTTTAACAAAATACTAGACACTTATCTTGAGATCTTGAAATCTTGATTCTCTAGAGTCTTGAATCTTGAATCTCTAATCTTCATCTTGATGCTTGAGTCTTTATACTGATCAGTCTTCGATGATACCTGCATATACTTCCTATATATATATATATATATATATATATATATATATATGGAAATGTTAGTATATATTTTATAAAGTAAAGTATAGTAACAATATAAGGTTGTTGTCCACGAAACTTCATCAAATCAGTTCCTAACAATCTCCCCCTTTTTGATGATGACAACCTTTATTTATAAAATATTCTTACCATACCATAACTCCCCCTTACTCCGTGATTTCTTCTTAAAACTACAACTCCCCCTTACTCCATGACTCCCTCTTACACCAAGCACATATATTTTTATAACTTTCTCCCCCTTTGTCATCAACAAAAACTATTAACTACTTAAGAATTCAAGAATGATTAGTATGAACAAATAATATGTATAGAACAAGCATGAAACAATGAGTATAAGTGAACGCATTTTAGTTATTACAACATATATAAGAACATACATAAACACAAACAAACAAAACAATTTAAAACAAAGAATAAAATGAAAGTACGCTTTAATGACGATCCTTAACTATAGGAGACTTATGAATCGAACAATTGGGGTAGTGGAGACAAAAGTTTCCACATTGTTCAATTATGTTTCCTTTAGTATCAACAAGGATCTCACCAACGCAAATAACGCTCTCGTCCGTATACATAGGGACTTCAGGTTGAGGTAAAGGTTGATCTTCCTCTTGGTCTTCTTGTGGTTCTTCCATAGGTTCTTCTTCCTCGGATTCCATGGCTTGTGAAGAGTCTTCAATATTAATAGGATTTGTACGGTTATCCATAAGGAATTTTTGTACATTCCTAATAATATTCCCTTGCCTTTGTTGTTCTCTAGCCATCCTAAGTTGACTTATTTGAATTTCAGTCATCAATTGAAGGATATCTTTCATCTTCTCTTGCAAATTGATCGCTCGAGCGTGCGTAGTTCGTTGAAATGGACCAGAATGAGGAGATGTGGGTGAAGTGGGTTCATTAGTAGAAGAGGAGGCCATTATTTTATTGTTTCAGAAGTTATTTACAGAGAATATAGTGAAGAAAGAGGAGAGAAAACGAAATAAATAGATAAATAACCAAATAACTAACTTTGGAGGGAAATTCAATTTTCAAATTTTTGTTGGGTATGTCGACATCATGAGATGGGGCATGTCGACATGTTATTCAAAAAAATGTAATTTTTATTGATTATTATATTATTTTATATTTCATATTTTGAACAAATACCTAATTCTCTTCTAAATTTAGTAAAATTCTGTTCGGTTAATGGTTTAGTTAATATATCAGCAATTTGTTTTTCAGTATTTATATAATCTAGAGTTATTATTTCTTTATTTATATTATCTCTAAGAAAATGATGTCTTATATCAATATGTTTACTTCTAGCATGATGAGTTGGATTTTTAGATAGATTTATTGCACTAGTATTATCACAATATATTGGTGATTTACTTATGTTAATTCCAAAATCTTTTAAGTTTGTTGCATATATATGACTTGTGAGCAGGCCAGAGCAGCAGATATATACTCTGCTTCAGTTGTTGACAAGGAAACAGTATTTTGTTTCTTGCTGAACCAGGAAACCAGTGAATGTCCTAGAAAGTGACAAGTACCACTTGTACTCTTTCGTTCTGATTTACAACCAGCATAATCGGCATCACAATATGATATTAAATCAAAAGTATTAATTTTAGAATAAAATAAACCATAATCTAAAGTGTATTTTACATATCTTAAAATTCTTTTAACAGCTTTTGAGTGAGTTTCTTTAGGTTGTGATTGGTATCTTGCACAGAGACAAACACTATGCATAATATCAGGACGACTCGCTGTTATATAGAGTAGCGAACCAATCATTCCCCTGTATAAAGTTTGATCAATATCTTTTGATTTATCTTCTTTACTTAAACCTATATTTGTTGACATTGGAGTTGGTTTCCCACTAGAGGTGCTTAAACCAAATTTATTGATTAAGTCTTTAGCATATTTTTCTTGACTTATGAAGATTCCATTTTCTAGTTGTTTAATTTGAAGCCCTAAGAAGAAACTTAATTCTCCCATGTGACTCATTTCAAATTCTTTAGTCATTATATCTGAAAATTCTTTATTCATTATGTTATTAGTTGATCCAAAGATTATATTATCTACATATATTTGAACCAGTTGAATATCTTGATTATTTCTTTTAGTAAAAAGTGTTGTATCTACTTTACCAATTTTAAAACTAGATTGAAGTAAATAAGATCTTAGTCTTTCATACCAGGCTCTAGGAGCTTGCTTTAGACCATATAGAGCTTTTTTTAACTTGTATACATGGTTTGGAAATTTATTATCTTCAAAAAGTGGAGGTTGTTCAACATAAACATCTTCTTTTACAAAACCATTTAGAAAAGCACTTTTAACATCCATTTGATATAATTAGAAATTATTATAATTAGCGAAAGCAAGTAGAATTCTTATAGCTTCTAATCTTGCTACGGGGGCAAAGGTTTCATCATAGTCAATTCCTTCTTCTTGACAATAACCTTGCGCGACTAAATGAGCTTTATTTCTTACGACCTCATCGAGTTCATTCATTTTATTTTTATAAACGCATTTAGTTCCAATTATACTTTTATCCTCAAGTTTAGGAACAAGTTCCCATACATCATTTCTGGTAAACTAATTCAATTCTTCTTGCATAGCAAGAATCCATGAATCATCAGACGACGCTTCCTTTGGATTTTTATGTAACAACCCTGTATTTTGTGATTATTTTTAATTGTATATTTTAATTAATTTAATTTAATTTTGATTTAAAAACTTATTTTTTTTGAATGATTAGTTTTGTTACTTTAAATATTAACTTTAGTTTTGATATGAATTATCACTCCAAAGCATGACTAAAAAGAATATTTTCCAAAAAGTGAATTTTGGTCAAAATAATCAAACTTTGACTTTTAATTTAATTTTTTAACAGTTTGAAAATTTAAATTTTATCTTTTATTATGAAAGTACATAAAATTTTAAGAACACTTCTTTTCGTTTCGTTGAAAACGGATTTAAATTGCAAAAGTTATATTGTTTTCAATATTGTATGTATATTGGGTTATTCAGCAATAGTCTTTATTTTTAAATTGTATAAATGACATTTTTTACTTGATATATCTTGTTCTAACTGGTATATTTGTGTTATATTATGTATATTTTTACTTTTAAATATTTTTAAGATGATAATAGAATTTTTTCAAAATTTACTGTATTTATTTCCTATTTTAAAGGTTGTTTCTATTTTTCTGCTATTTTCTTCATCTAAACTATATTTAAATAAAAATTTATATATTTATTTTGTGAATGCATTTTTTTATGTTATTATCTTTATTTATAAATATTTTTCAAGTAGATAAAAAATTTCTAAGGTCCATTGCATTTATTTTCAAATTTCCTAGCCTAGTTTCTTATTTCCTTAAATTATATATAATTAAAATTTAGTAATTTATTTTATACATTCACTTTTATTTTCTGTGTTTTACTTTATTAATATTCATTTTTCATGTATTTAAATTTGAAAAGATTTTTCAAAGATTATTTGAGTTGTTTTCAATTTTAAAGCCTAGTTTGCAATTTTAAGTCATTTTCTTAATTTAAATTCTATTTAATTAAAATTTAATTATTTATTTAAGATATTTATTCTTATTTCTGATTTTTTATCTTTATTTCTCAGTTTATATGTATTTATAAAATTACAAAAGTATATATATATAGGAAATTTGAAAGGTTTAAAGGCTAAGAAACGTAAAGTCGTTTCACCGTTTCTTTTACCGTTTCTTTTATTATCAATACCTCTTTTATTTTGACCGTTCTTTTCCTCATTTTTACCAGCCGACTTCCTCTTATTTTCACAAGTTTCAAATCTTCTCAAACCCTAAAAATTCATGGCCTCCATCTTGCAAAAAAAATTTAGGTAAATTCCTCTTTTCTTTCTACTTTTTCTCCTGTTTCTTTGCAAATTTGTTTTGCTTTCTCCCCTGATTGGAGCGGCTTTTCCCCTTGCTCCACGGCCACCACCTCCTTCCATCTCTTCCCGACCATCATCACCATCTACCCCACCAGCCACGACCAAGGCCGAACCCCCTTGATAGCCAAACTCTTCCAAATACAACCTAGATGCCTAGATCCATGCTTTGTTGACCACTTTTTGCTCATCCACTTCAACCACCACCATAGCCGCCGCCACTCCTCTGACCTGACCACGGCACACCCTCTCCCACCTCTGCCCAGACATGATGCACCACAGGCCGAGCCCACTCCCCAAGGCCGAGCCCTTGTTTTGACTAAAAACTACCTAGTTGCCTTCAATCCCACTTCATCTCCTCATGAATAAAACTCCACCTTGTCTTGCCCTGAACCCGAGTTATGTTAGCCCAAACTAGACCCAAAACTTGACCATATCTGAACCAAATCAGACCCTAAGCCATACCAAATAGTAGAGAAGGCAAAGCAAAAGACTGCGTAGTCGTATCTCCTTTTATTTCAATGTTATTGCATTTTAAAGTCGTATTGAATTTTGTTGTTTTGATTGTATGTTTTGGGTTGTACACAAGAGTTGTAGATTTGATTCGCTCTCCACTCTTGTCCATAGTCTTGTCATCGTGCTTTTGTTTCCATTGTGTCATTGGTCTTGATATCTCCAGCACAAAGAGGTGAGTATTTCTCACTAGATGTTTATACTTATACAAATGTGAATTGACACCCTGCGAATCTGTAGAACTATATTATCATGTTATATATGCTTATATTATTATCATATGATGTTCACCCATGCTTAAACACCTGTTATATCATATGTTACTGTTATTTCATGCTATTCTGTATATTTTATCAGTTTATCACATTGCAAGTTCCCTGTAAATTAGAATCACTATGGGTTGAAATGATACATACCCGAACGGACTTTAGAATAGGGAAAAATCGTTATGGGCTGAAATGATAGGCTTGAACGGTTTTTATTTAATTTATTTAAACTTGGGATTGCGGGTTTGAAATGATAAAACCCGGATTTTCTTTGTAAATTACGGGTTGAAATGATATATTACCCGTATCACTTTACCTAGCGTAGAAAATTATATACAGGCCCGTAGTTAAAATATGTTTTCTAAAAATTTTAAAATATTTTAGAAATTTAATTATTATAATATTTTGATTTGAAATTTAATAAAAATATAATTTTTTTAAAGTATTATTGATTTTCTGGAAATCTATAAGTTAAATAAATTATGGAAAAGTTAGAAAATATGAATGTAAGTTATTTTGGAAATTTTGATTTAATTTTTAATGGAATTTAAATTAACTTTGAAAATATGATAAATTTATGATATTTTGAATTTAAATTAATTTAAAGTGATTTTATATCATATTAATGATTTTTAATAAAGTTGAAATGTGAAATGAATGAATACTTTAAGTTGAAGTTTTGAAATATAACTAAATTGGAAATTTATGAAATTGACTTAAAAGTGAACTTTTAGTTAAGTAAATAAAAATAAAACTAAGTTATATTTGAGAATTTGAACTTAAGTGTTAAGTTGAAATTTAATGCAGTGAATTTAAAATTTAACATTGCAATTTAATAAGTGAATTATTATTAAATCTTGATTTTTGAATGGAAATTTAACTTTATAAAATCATGAACTTGAGGAAAATTAAGTGATGTTTATAAATGTGAAAATGTATGATTTTATGAGTTAAAAATGTTTTAAATAAAAATATAATTGGTTGAGAAATTATATTGAATATTTGGAGTTAATTGACTGCATTTTTGAAATGCTATTAATTACAATGTAAATGATATTACAGTATTTGTAAATGCTGTAGTTGATGATAATGAACTAAAAAGCTAAATTGAATTAAAAACTATTATAGCAATTTTGTAAGTGCTATAATTTTTGAATTTAACTAAGTTTATTTGGAATTCAAGTAAACCCTACTACAACATTTTAAAATGTTGTCTTTTGTTAAATTGAACTGTTTTAAATGTAACTTTCCGTAGCGTTTTTGAAATGCTGCGAAAAGTGGAATTTCACTTTTTTGATAAATGTAAGTGAATAAATGAACTTTGGAAGTTGAAAATTTTGGAAATTTAATTTTAACATAATAACTTCATTTTTATGATTAAAAATGATTTTTTTTGGAATATAAACTATTTTGAAATATGAATTGAAATGATATTTAAAATTGAATAAAATGAATAATGATTTGAAATGTGGTTTCGAAAAGATATGATATTTTGATATATTAAAATGATTTGAAATGTGGTACTTAAAGATATGATATTTTGATATATTAAAATGATTTGAAACGAAGTTTTGAAAGATATGATATTTTGATATTAAATGATTTGAAAAATGAAGCTTTGAAAGGTTATGATATTTTGATGTATTAAAATGATTTGAAAGGAAGTTTTTAAAGGATATGATAATTTAAAATATCGAAATGGTTAGAAATGACTTGATATTTATTTTGATAAATATTTGAATTGATAGATATGGTATGATGATATATTGAAATGGTTTGGAAATGATTTAATCTTTATTTTGATAAAGATTTGGGTTGAAATGACATTTTATTTTTGAAGTATAAAATATTGTTTTAAAGTTATAACTACGGGTTATAATAACGATTGGTTGTTAAAGAGACCGGGATCGGATATTGTCTTAGAGTCGGCCAATACCGAAAACCACTTTAACAACTGTGTACGCGGTGGAGATTCCAGAATGAAGTAGGATGGTGGCGACGTTCTCGAGGTATATTACGTGGACCCAACTCCCGTGAGTTGGCATAAATGACTAAAACAGGAGCTATACCGGGCTACACAAAGGGTCGCACCCTTTCATCGAGCATGCTCCATCAGAAACCATTCTATTACTTTTGTGATTCGATATGTGGCGCCACTTTGATCGGGGGTATTGTTTGAGGTGGGCGGAAGCTGCTGGCTTGCCGTCACCACCGGTCCGGGAGTGCAAACGGTGTATCCACCCTGGCATTGCCTCGTGTGTCGTGTCATCTCCTTATAGCGAGCCCACTACGATTTTGGTTTTAAAGATCCAACCGCGTTAAGGTTCACCATCCCCTTAACGCTATTTTCTATATGATTATACTTTACTGATTAGACACTACTGTATATAGCGTATATTACTACATAGTAAATAGTTTAACGGATCCTTAGAGGATGGGCGGTCCTAAGCATCTTCTAAGTTACTTGTATCTTTGCTACAGTTCACTTGAGTTAGTTTACATTGTATAAGTATGTATGTCCTGACTCGAGTATTTGTATTTTTATTTACGCTCGGGTCAGCCTGAGTTATTCACAGATTTGGATTTCCACTTTCTGGAGATTGGATCACTGGAGATTATCTACTTGTCAAGTTTCATCTTTTCATTTTGGTTGTTCTATTCAGCTTGTACTTGGTTCATATTTAAACTTCTGTTGTACTTTATTTCTTCTATTGTATCTTATGTAACTCTGATATATTTATATAGTAGCTTCATGAACTACTATCTCTTTTACTTCCGCTGCATTATTATTACTCTGTGTCTGTGATCTGTGATTTTTATTTACTGTATATTCTGAGATTTGCCAAAAAAAAATTTACAACGCGGTATTTTGAGCAATTCAATTCCGGCATGAGTGTTTACCTATACACTTATAATGGATGTGAATGGTTGAAAATACCTGGTTGTTACAGTTGGTATCAGAGCTTTGGTAGCTCTAGGCAAAATTCAACATATGGAGTGAATGTATTTACAGAATCACTTTCATTCGAGTTTGAATCTCTCCCTTTTGACTCGATTCCTTTGAATTTTGGAACGTTCCCTACGGTTCCAAAGTCCGTTCGTATACTTCACTATTCATCTTCTTTTGACTCTGGAGTATTCCATAACTCCGCTTCGAATGATCTTTCTAGTAAGTCGGCAGTCACGCCAATTTCAAATTGAATTGAAAACGGGGGAAAACTCCTTTACAATTAGCATCGATTCACCAAAGATTTATATCTATCCTTGGTTTAGATGCTAATATCATTTGTTATTCCAAACTCTAACTCTTGGGTTCGAATGTAGATTTACCCTAGAAAATCCACATCGATCTTATTATTTAAGTCACGGTTGACCCGGTTAAGGTTGCCCGTGATTTACTTAAGCTTATCCACCTCCATATTTTGTTATTTAATCATCTTGTCTTTTGTTCCCAATCTAGTCTTCCAAACATTTTGAATTGTACTTGTATATCTATGTTTTGTTTTATATATTGTGTTGTTTGAGTTGTTGATGTTGATTTGGGTTTCCGATCGATTCGTCTGATCAACGCTACCGACAGGATTTCTAAAACACATTGACAGAACAAACTGACAATATTATTTTAAATTTTGGTTAATGAAATAAATTTTGATATATAAGTAAATTTATGGAACTTAATAAATTGATTTAAAATTGATTATTTGAAATGATAATACTTAATTTATCATTTATTGTTCTATAAATGAATTTATAGATAGTTATAAATTAATTTGGGAATTGAAATGGATTTAGAACAAGAAATTTGAGAATTTAATTTCCGATGGTTTCAAACCTTTTGTTTAATGTTTTAAAAAGGTTATATTATTTGAAGTATTTTCAAATAGAAATTTGTTTCCAAAGAATTTTAAGTTTAAAATTAGCGCTCTTCTCATTGTCGCTGGGAAATAACTTCGGTGATGACTGCAGCATCATCGACTTTCATTTTCGAGTTTTGAAGTGAAGAGACTGTTCTGTAGTCTTGCTACAGCTTTGTTTTGGGAATTTAATTTGGTTTGAATTTTCTAAAATATGACTTGATTTATAATATATAATATAGATATATGATTTAAAAATTTGATTCGATAAGTTATGTACATACATTTATTAATCTCTAAATGGTTTGAAGAAATCAGAAATTTAATTCTTAAATTCAATTATAAAAAGAAAATCAAAATTTTGGATGAATATTCAAGGATGAAATGATTTAATTGGAAAGTTTTATTTGTATAATGCAATTGCATTCAAATATAACTTACCTTAATTTTTCAAAAGTTAACAATGTAATTAGATAATATACAATATAAAAGATTTAATAAATAAAAAATTGAGTAGTTATAATAAATATTATACACTTAAATTTTAATTATAAAATGATTAACAGAGGTAAATATAATAAAGGGTAATTGAATAACCTACAATAAAATAATGTTAAAAGAACTAAGAATAAAAGAAAGCAGTTATAATAAGTGTAAGTATGTTTAACATAAGTGATAAATATATTGAGTGGAATAAATTTAATTTTAATTAGGAATAAAGAAGAATAAAATTTATTAAGTACATTGTGAGTGTAATAAATGATTATTTTTCAAACCCATAGTTTTAAAAATTGTTAATTTTAGATGATTGGATAATAAGATAATGAAATTTGAGATAGTTAAGATTTATTTAACTTGTGTAAAGATTTATTCTCTATTTAAGTTGAAATTCCCATTCTTTCAAATTTATTTCCTTATTTTGTTTTTCAGACTATCTTTTGTTTGTCCTTATCATCCTTACCTTGCGATAGACTGGTATAGGCATCTTTCTATAATCTTTCTATTTAGAAATCTTTCTATAATCTTTGATAATATTTTGTACTCATTTTGAATTTATTTTGCGCGCTTGTGTTCTTGATTTTGGAGAATCTTGGAAAGATCATCTCCACCTTGTTAAACTTACCTATAACAATAGTTATCATGTATAATTTCATTCTCCTTGTCATCTTGTCCTAATCTTGTTTCACTCTATCTTTTTCTGTGCTTTCCCGTACCTCATTCCTTTTCGGGGATGAAAAGTTTTGAGTGGGGGAGAGTGTAACAACCCTGTATTTTGTGATTATTTTTAATTGTATATTTTAATTTTTTTAATTTAATTTTGATTTAAAAACTTATTTTTTTTGAATGATTAATTTTGTTACTTTAAATATTAATTTAGTTTTGATATGAATTATCATTCCAAAGCATGACTAAAAAGAATATTTTCCAAAAAGTGAATTTTGGTCAAAATAATCAAACTTTGACTTTTAATTTAAATTTTTAAAAGTTTTAAATTTAAATTTTATCTTTTATTATGAAAGTACATAAAATTTTAAGAACACTGCTTTTCGTTTCGTTGAAAACGGATTTAAATTGCAAAAGTTATACTGTTTTCAATATTGTGTGTATATTGGGTTATTCAGCAATAGTCTTTATTTTTAAATTGTATAAATGACATTTTTAATTTGATATATCTTATTCTAACTGGTATATTTGTGTTATATTATGTATATTTTTACTTTTAAATATTTTTAAGATGATAATGGAATTTTTCCAAAATTTACTGTATTTATTTCTTATTTTAAAGGCTGTTTCTATTTTTCTGCTATTTTCTTCATCTAAACTATATTTAAATAAAAATTTATATATTTATTTTGTGAATGCATTTTGTTATGTTATTATCTTTATTTATAAATACTTTTCAAGTAAATAAAAATTTTCCAAAGTCCATTGCATTTATTTTCAAATTTCCTAGTCTAGTTTCTGTTTTCTTTGCTATTTCCTTAATTTAATTATATATAATTAAAATTTAGTAATTTATTTTATACATTCACTTTTATTTGCTGCATTTTACTTTATTAATATTCATTTTTTATGTATTTAAATTTGAATAGATTTTTCAAAGATTATTTGAGTTGTTTTCAATTTTAAAGCCTAGTTTGCAATTTTAAGCCATTTTCTTAATTTAAATTCTATTTAATTAAAATTTAATTATTTATTTTATATATTTATTCTTATTTCTGATTTTTTATCTTTATTTCTCAGTTTATATGTATTTATAAAATTACAAAAGTGTGTGTGTGTGTGTGTGTGTGTGTGTGTATAGGAAATTTGAAAGGTTTAAAGGCTAAGAAACGTAAAGTCGTTTCACCGTTTCTTTTACCGTTTCTTTTGTTATCAATACCTCTTTTATTTTGACCGTTCTTTTCCTCATTTTTACCAGCCGACTTCCTCTTATTTTCACGAGTTTCAAAGCTTCTCAAACACTAAAAATTCATGGCCTCCATCTTGCAAAAAAAATTTTAGGTAAATTCCTCTTTTCTTTCTACTTTTTCTCCTATTTCTATGCAAATTTGCTTTGCTTTCTCCCCTGATTGGAGCAGCTTTTCCCCTTGCTCCATGGCCACCACCTCCTTCCATATCTTCCCGACCATCGTCATCATCTACCCAAACAGCCATGACCAAGGCCGAAACCCCTTGATAGCCAAACTCTTCCAAATACAACCTAGATGCCTAGATCCATGCTTTGTTGACCACTTTTTGCTCATCCACTTCATCCACCACCCAAACCACCACCATAGCCGCCACCACTCCTCTGACCTGACCACGGCACACCCTCTCCTACCTCTGCCCAGTCATGATGCACCACAGGCCGAGCCCACTCCCCAAGGCCGAGCCCTTGTTTTGACTAAAAACTACCTAGTTGCCTTAAATCCCACTTCACCTCCTCATGAATAAAACTCCACCTTGTCTTGCCCGGAACCCGAGTTATGTTAGCCCAAACCAGACCCAAACCTTGACCATATCTGAACCAAATCAGACCCTAAGCCATACCAAACAGTAGAGAAGGCAAAGCAAAAGACTGCGTAGTCGTATCTCCTTTTATTTCAATGTTATTGCATTTTAAAGTCGTATTGAATTTTGTTGTTTTGATTGTTTGTTTTGGGTTGTACACAAGAGTTGTAGATTTGATTCGCTCTCCACTCATGTCCATAGTCTTGTCATCGTGCTTTTGTTTCCATTGTGTCATTGGTCTTGATATCTCCAGCACAAAGAGGTGAGTATTTCTCACCAGATGTTTATACTTATACAAATGTGAATTGACAACCTGCGAATCTGTAGAACTATATTATCATGTTATATATGCTTATATTATTATCATATGATGTTCACCCATTCTTAAACACCTGTTATATCATATGTTACTGTTATTTCATGCCATTCTGTATATTTTATCAGTTTATCACACTGCAAGTTCCTTGTAAATTAGAATCATTATGGGTTGAAATGATACATACCCGAACGGACTTTAGAATAGGGAAAAATCGTTATGGGCTGAAATGATAGGCTTGAACGGTTTTTATTTAATTTATTTTAACTTGGGATTGCGGGTTTGAAATGATAAAACCCGGATTTTCTTTGTAAATTACGGGTTGAAATGATATATTACCCGTATCACTTTACCTAGCGTAGAAAATTATATACAGGCCCGTAGTTAAAATATGTTTTCTAAAAATTTTAAAATATTTTAGAAATTTAATTATTATAATATTTTGATTTGAAATTTAATAAAAATATAATTTTGTAAAGTATTATTGATTTTTTGGAAATCTATAAGTTAAATAAATTATGGAAAAGTTAGAAAATATGAATGTAAGTTATTTTGGAAATTTTGATTTAATTTTTAATGGAATTTAAATTAACTTTGAAAATATGATAAATTTATGATATTTTGAATTTAAATTAATTTAAAGTTATTTTATATCATATTAATGATTTTTAATAAAGTTGAAATGTGAAATGAATGAATACTTTAAGTTGAAATTTTGAAATATAACTAAATTGAAAATTTGTGAAATTGACTTAAAAGTGAACTTTTAGTTAAGTAAATAAAAATAAAACTAAGTTATATTTGAGAATTTGAACTTAAGTGTTAAGTTGAAATTTAATGCAATGAATTTAAAATTGAACATTGCAATTTAATAAGTGAATTATTATTAAATCTTGATTTTTGAATGGAAATTTAACTTTATAAAATCATGAACTTGGGGAAAATTAAGTGATGTTTATAAATGTGAAAATGTATGATTTTATGAGTTAAAATGTTTTAAATAAAAATATAATTGGTTGAGAAATTATATTGAATATTTGGAGTTAATTGACTGCATTTTTGAAATGCTATTAATTACAATGTAAATGATATTACAGTATTTGTAAATGCTGTAGTTGATTATAATGAACTAAAAAGCTAAATTGAATTAAAAACTGTTATAGCAATTTTGTAAGTGCTATAATTTTTGAATTTAACTAAGTTTATTTGGAATTTAAGTAAACCCTATTACAACATTTTAAAATGTTGTCTTTTGTTAAATTGAACTGTTTTAAATGTAACTTTCCGTAGCGTTTTCGAAATGCTGCGAAAAGTGGAATTTCACTGTTTTGATAAACGTAAGTGAATAAATGAATTTTGGAAGTTGAAAATTTTGGAAATTTAATTTTAACATAATAACTTCATTTTTATGATTAAAAATGATTTTTTTTTGGAATATAAACTGTTTTGAAATATGAATTGAAATGGTATTTTAAATTGAATAAAATGAATAATGATTTGAAATGTGGTTTCGAAAAGATATGATATTTTGATGTATTAAAATGATTTGAAATGTGGTACTGAAAGATATGATATTTTGATATATTAAAATGATTTGAAACGAAGTTTTGAAAGATATGATATTTTGATATTAAATGATTTGAAAAATGAAGCTTTGAAAGGTTATGATATTTTGATGTATTAAAATGATTTGAAAGGAAGTTTTTAAAGGATATGATAATTTAAAATATTGAAATGGTTAGAAATGACTCCATATTTATTTTGATAAATATTTGAATTGAAAGATATGGTATGATGATATATTGAAATGGTTTGGAAATGATTTAATCTTTATTTTGATAAAGATTTGGGTTGAAATGACATTTTATTTTTGAAGTATAAAATATTGTTTTAAAGTTATAACTATGGGTTATAATAACGATTGGTTGACAAAGAGACCGGGATCAGATATTGTCTTATAGCCGGCCAATACCGAAAACCACTTTAACAACTGTATACGCGGTGGAGATTCCAGAATGAAGTAGGATGGCGGCGACGTTCTCGAGGTATATTACGTGGACCCAACTCCCGTGAGTTGGCATAAATGACTAAAACAGGAGCTATACCGGGCTACACAAAGGGTCGCACCCTTTCATCGAGCATGCTCCATCGGAAACCATTCTATTACTTTTGTGATTCGATATGTGGCGCCACTTTGATTCGGGGGTATTGTTCAAGGTGGGCGGAAGCTGCTGGCTTGCCGTCACCACCGGTCCGGGAGTGCAAATGGTGTATCCACCCTGGCATTGCCTCGTGTGCCGTGTCATCTCCTTATAGCGAGCCCACTACGATTTTGGTTTTAAAGATCCGACCGCGTTAAGGTTCACCATCCCCTTAACGCTATTTTCTATATGATTATACTTTACTGATTAGACACTACTGTATATAGCGTATATTACTACATAGTAAATAGTTTAACGGATTCTTAGAGGATGGGCGGTCCCGAGTATCTTCTAAGTTACTTGTATCTTTGCTACAGTTCACTTGAGTTGGTTTACATTGTATAAGTATGTATGTCCTGACTCGAGTGTTTGTATTTTTATTTACGCTCGGGTCAGCCTGAGTTATTCACAGATTTGGATTTCCACTTTCTGGAGATTGAATCACTGGAGATTATCTACTTGTCAAGTTTCATCTTTTCATTTCGGTTGTTCTATTCAGCTTGTACTTGGTTATCATATTTAAACTTCTGTTGTACTTTATTTCGTCTATTGTATCTTATGTAACTCTGATATATTTATATAGTAGCTTCATGAACTACTATCTCTTTTACTTCCGCTGCATTATTATTACTCTGTGTCTGTGATCTGTGATTTTTATTTGCTGTATATTCTGAGATTTGCCAAATTTTTATTTACAATGAGATATTTTGAGCAATTCAATTCCGGCATGAGTGTCTACCTATACACTTATAATGGATGTGAATGGTTGAAAATACCTGGTTGTTACATTTTAGGTCCAATTGTTGATATAAAGGCTACATTACTCATACTACTTAATTGATTTCTAGTTCTTACTACAGATTCAATATTTCCTAAAACATTTTCTATAGGATGATCTTTTGATATTTTAAATCTCTTATTAGGTTGATTTATTTCACTAATAGTTTCATTAGATTGATTTAAATTTATAAAATCTTCTTCATCATCTATTTGTACAATATCTTTAAGATTTTCATCAAAAGATACATGCATAGTTTCTTCAATAGTATTAGTTTTTAAATTAAAAACTCCAAATGCTTTGCTTCTATTAGAATAACTAATAAAGAATCCTTTATCAGCTTTTGGTTCAAATTTATCTAAATTATCTTTTGTATTAAGTATAAAACATTACTCCCAAAGACTTTAAAATGAGCAACTATAGGTTTCTTATTATAAAGTAATTCATATGGAGTTTTATTTGTTAATGGTCTAATTAAAATTATACTTAATATATAACAAGCTGTAGCAACTGCTTCAGCCCAAAAATGTTTAGGTAAATTACCATCAGAAAGCATTGTACGAGCATACTCTTGAATCGTTCTATTCTTACGTTCTACTACTCCGTTTTGTTGTGGAGTTCTTGGAAATGAAAAGTTGTGAGTAATTCCTTTTTGAGTACAGAAATTCTCAAAATTTTCATTTTCAAATTCACCATCGTGATCACTTCGAATAGTTTTAATTTTGAAAAAATGTTGTTTTTGAATTCTTTTAGAAAAGTTTTTAAATATTTCAAAAGCATCACTTTTATGTATTAAAAAGATTGTCCAAGTATATCTTGAATAATCATCTACTATAACAAAAACATATTTACTATGGTTAATTGATTGAACTTGAGATGGACCAAAATGAAGTAATTCTAGAGGACTAGAGGTAGAAATAGCATCTTTTAATTTAAATGAACTTTTCTTAAGTTTTCCTAATTGACAAGCATCACAAATACTATTTACTTTAAAGTTTAACTTGGGTAGACCTCTAACTAAGTCATGTTTTGATATCCTAGATAATAATTTGAAATTCAAATGGCCAAATCTTTTATGCCAAATCCAAGGGTCACTTGTATTAGCCAAAAGACGTAGATTATCATTAGAAATTTTCATACTAAGGATATAAATATTTTTCTTCCTAATACCTTCAAAAATTATATTAGACTTATCATCTTCAATGTGACATTTATCTTTTCCAAATTTAATTCTAAAACCTTTATCGCAAAGTTGACTTATACTAAGCAGATTATGTTTTAAGTTCCTAACTAAAAAAACATCAGAAATAAGTATATTTTTAGAGTTACCGACATTGCCGACGCCAACCACATATCCTTTAGAGTTGTCACCAAAATTGACTAATCCAACATCTTGATAAGTAATGTCCTTGAGTATCTCGGGATTTCCAGTCATGTGCCTCGAACAGCCACTATCAAGTATCCATTTATCTTTCTCAATCTGCATAGCTTGTCCATTGGGTGTTGATTCGTCAAAAGCCATATAACATGTATGTCCCTGCATAACACACCAATTCGGTAGATAACTTGATTTTTCAAAATAACTATATGCAGACTTATGATACTTTGATGAAATGCATAGATTCAAAACAGTTTTAACACAATTTTCCAAAAATGCCATTTTTATATTTTTCAAGTTTCAGATTATGAAAACAATGAAAACCAATGCTCTGATACCAATTGTTAGGGATGCAGATTAAGGATCTTAAGGCAGAAATAACACTAGAGGGGGGGTGAATAGCGTTTTAAAGAATATATGAACTATATGACTAAATTAAAACTTTCAACACAAATCTAAACAGAATTCAAACACAGAATGATCACAAATGCAAATAGTAAAGTAAAGCAAGTAAAAGGAAAGAACACACCGGTTTTATACTGGTTCGGAATCCTCCTACATCCATTCCTACACCAAGGAAATATCCTTGTATAGATTTTTATAAGCCAATATCCAAATTAGAACCCTCAATTTCTAAGGCCTTGAGGAACCCTCCTATCTCCGAGTCTGGGGTAAACTCTCTTGATTTACGGGACACAAGATCACCCTAATACTTCTTAATAACAATCCTTTTGAATGGATAGACTCTATGGACTTTTCGAATACAAATTAATCCTATAACTCTGAATAGCACTTTGATCTTTAGTAGAATGATGGAGAATCAAATAGAGAGAGTATCTAAATGATTTCCTATTGAGAATTTGGCAGAATGATGGCAAGATCTTAAAAATATGAAGTTTTATGGATATGGAATGGTGGAGAAGAAAGAGTGAAGAAAATAAGAAAGTAGTTGTTTAAAAAATTCGGTTGGAAGCCTTTATATAGATGCACAACAGTCATAACCATTGGCGAAAGGTTTTCGAACGAATGGACACTTCTTTTGAAAATTGAATTTTGAATCCAACTGTCACCCGACATCCCTTAGTTCAAAATTATAGAGATGTTGTTTTGTAAAGACAATTGAATTTAAAACAAGTTGAAACTTCTCTTAAGCAAAGTAAAGTGTTTAAACAATATTTTGAGATAGAGAATGAATATAAAACATTATTTTAAATATATATATATATATAATTGATATAGACCGTTAATTATATAAGTAATGTTTAAAATCAGAATAAGTTTTGATGTTTTAAAAATAGAAGTTTTTAAAATCAGAATAGAGGAATATTTCAAGGCTAAAACAAAGTTTGAAAATATTTTTGAAAACATGATTTTGAAAGCTAAAACATTTTGAAAACAGATTTAAAAACATTTTGAAAAATCTATTCAAACTGAAATTGCAAGAACCTTCCTACAGTGCTCCTCCATAGGACTCGAGAACTTGTACAATGTAGTTTAAATGATTTTGATTTTCGTGGGTTTGTAAGCTACTTGTCGTAGGTTTGTAAGCTTCTTGTCGTGGGTTTGTAAGCCACTGGTTTCGATAGAAATTGGGTTCCATCTCAAAAGAAAATTGGAAGAAAGATGAGAGTGCTATTATGAAGTTTTAACAAAATACTAGACACTTATCTTGAGATCTTGTAATCTTGATTCTCTAGAGTCTTGAATCTTGAATCTCTAATCTTCATCTTGATGCTTGAGTCTTTATACTGATCACTCTTCGATGATACCTGCATATACTTCCTATATACATATATATATATATATATATATATCTATATGGAAATGTTAGTATATATTTTATAAAGTAAGGTATAATAACTATATAAGTTGTTGTCATCAAAACATCATCAACTCAGTTCCTAACACTAAGTCCCCTGCAACATAAGGCCGGGACCATCCCTTACTCGACAGTCCCGAGCAAGATCGCCCCGTGGTTGGGATCAGCAACCTCCCACTAAGCGGAAATAAAAAGGGACATCTAGACAGGGATGACCTCACCTTCAAGTGGGGGCTACCCACGAAGCCTTGCTGCATAACCCCTGATTTTCAGTCATTCCCATTTGATGAGGCTTGAGACTAAGCATTACCTTTTTAGAACATATCCCTTAGAATGCCCATCATCCACCTGACGATGTTCCGAAAGCATTCGTCCATACAAGTCCGTCCCGGGTTCGAACGGAACCGAAGGCACTACTCCTACTACATCTATTATGGAAATATCCTCCGGATTAGTAGCGACTAGCCCTTGCACTTCACTGCTCCATCTTCGAATCCAAACTCGTTTCCCACGAAAACGTACAAACCGGATCGAAGTGGTTTTCGAGAAATATCTTGATCCCGGTCTCTTCAAAACGATCAACGCATTTGTCCAATATTGATAGTCGATGATTTAACTATCAATTAATATTCACAAACAACCATCCAACAATAAATAATTTTCCAAATTATTTATTAACCTCAAAATATCTTCACAAGATATATTTCTATTTTCAACCCTTGAAAACAGTTTCAAAACCATCTTTCCTTTCTAACTTTCCCAAATATTTTCTATCTCCAATGAAATTACCAAGCACAAAACTAGATTTTTAAAATAATTTTAAAACACTTTACTTTGAAATATACTTTTAAAACATTAAAGTCAAAACTACTTCAAGAATTTGTTTAAAATACATACTATATGAATATTTGAAAATAAGGTTATTTAATAAAATATAAAACTAGATTTTCACTTTTGAAAACAAAATACTAAGTCACTTTTTTAAGTAATTACTACTATAATAGATTTGAGAAAATACTTACTTTAGTATTTAAATATTGCAAATAATAAATTTTTCGAAACTTACTTTTTAAAACCTTTAATTTATAATTAAAAACTTACTTTAAAAACGTACTTGGTTATTCAGGGAGAATTTTCAATTTCAATCACTTAAATCGATTTTTCCCGAATTGATTTACAATTTATTTACTTTGAAATATATTTCTTTGCTCACTCAATTCATTTTAAAATTCGTTAATTATGGACTTTATTATTATTATTATTATTATTTTCCATTTGATTTTAAACCCTTTTAACTGAAATATACGAATTTCAGCTTTCCCAATTTCTTCTTTATTCTTTTCAATAATTTAAATCTTAAATTTTAAATAAACGTTTTGTTCTTTTAAATAATATCACTGAAGATTAAAATTCATTAACTTTCTATTTATTCAAATTTCCTTTCTATACTCAAGGTTTATTTATTAGAATTTTAAAGTCACTTTATTTCTTTCCAACTCATTTTTAAATTTATACAATTTTCTATAATTATTTTACTTACAAATTCACTTCTTTTATTTTCTTTCCAAAATCCACTTTATATATTTTGGGTAATTCATTTTACCCAATTATATCCAATCAAATCATAGCATTCCATATTCCAATATAATTCATCATAGAATATCAAACAATCACAACAGAGAGTATTAAATAATTTAAATAAATGTTGAGGGGTCCAGTTGGATCCCTCTAACCTGTTTTCCCTGTATCCACAGACGTTAGCATAATAAAAATGCCAATTCCAAAATATACCATACTATAGCACATCAATCATTCCAACCATTCAAACAATTATTTAAATTTAATCATTTAAATTTAAATTTAACTGAGTGAGATTAACTCACCTTCGATTTTATTTTGGAATCCACTTCCATTCCTGCTTATTCTCTTCATGATTTTGATCTTGTATAAACAATTCACAATTTATTACTATTTGAATTATCAAACAATTTATCATCGTTTACATATTTGATTTTAACTTATAATTTGATTTAAAAAATTTAAACTAATAGTTTCATTTGACAAATTATTTGAGCAACCCAAAAATTAAATAAGTAGATTAAAACAGCTTAGTTATCAAACCCCTTCCCTTTTTCTTTAAACAACTAGTAGAATAAAATTTATTTATTCACGAATATTATTCTATATAGATTTTAAAAATCCAATTTTATAATAAATTTCCTAATCATTTCAAAATTCCTTTTTCTTTTTCTTCCTTTTTCCAAAATCATATCTATTTAATTAAATAACTATTTTTAAATCTAATTTGCCTAAATAATAATTTTATTCTTATAATGCATATATATAATTAAACTTTACTTTAAATTCCTAAATTTCTTTTTTTTCCTCTAATCCACATATACAAAGTATCAGTAAGTAAAACAAAACAAAAACAAAAGAAAACTCACTGACCCAATCGAGCAAACCCCAGCAGTCGACTCGATTCCATCGCGAGTACGCCTCCTGCTCGCGCGTCCATTCAACGACAGCGACCCCTAAATCGCGAGCCTTCCAGAACGCGAGCCCCTCAGGCCAATATGTCGCAACCCACTCCAAAGTCTTCGAAACCCTAGACGTCGCGCGTGCATCTGAAGTCGGTCGCCGCTCATCACTTACCGGCCCACTATCCAATATCGCGAGGGGCGCAACATCTCCCCTCATGCACACGCGAGACCCAACACCAGAAAATCCCACCGAACGCGACCTGGTCCCGTGCCTTAGCCGTAGCCGTCGATCGAACTTACCCATCTCCCAGCATCGCACCGCCAATATTCTAACACCGCCTTCCCGTATCATGCGCGTGGTCGCAACCCTCCCTCCAAATCGCGATTTAATCGCGAGCCTATTTTTTAAAGACGGACGAATGATTGGAAGGGGAAAAGGGAAAAACTGATTTTTAAAGATGAAGCTTCGCCCTCTTTTTTCATATATACTGAAGGCAAGAATTCTTGAAGAAGGCTCGATTTTTTTTAAGTGAAGGCATTAGCTTATGAGTGAAGACTGAGTACGGGATGTGAATGAACGTCGGCAAGTGAAGGTTGCTTATATGAGAATATACATATATGATTTAAATTAAATTTCGATGTAAATCTTCAACGCGTTTTTATATCGTACACTCACACAACAAACCCAAAAGCTACGAAATTTGAAATCCGATAATAATTCAATATTACGGATCCAATAGAACTAGTTTCGTCAAATTCCGAGACTGTGCCTCGAAAGGCTATTTTTAAATTCAATTTAAACTATATATTTCCAAAACTTAACAAAACACTCCCAAATTGAATTTCAACATTTTTATTATCTTCAGTACTATCAATATAAATTTTACAAGCCTTCAAATTATTTTCAACAGGCTTAAAACTCCAGATTCAACATTTTACTCAACTTTGAATTATTTAATTCAATTAATTTAATTATCAAATAAATTGTGGTATTCGTAATTCAAGTAAAAAATTACTCCATTGAATACTTAAAATCAATTAAATGTTCCGATTTTAAATGCTCAAAAATTCCGAGTCGTCGCATTCCTCCCCCTTAAAAGAATTTCGTCCCCGAAATTACTAGTTAGGAAGAATGGTCCAATACCCGTTTACTTTTTCCAAACCAACAATTCAACATCCTACCATCTTTTTAATAGAAGACCCACTACTATTCTTATTAACTTTCCAAGCTTTTTCATAGTTCCCAAATAACTTTACTTATTCAACTATTCAAATTATAATTCAAAACCAAGTATAAAATTTTCAAATTTTCTCAAAAAATATCTAACTCTCTAAATTTCCGAAAAATTTCGCCAACGTCTCCTTTGCGCGGCTAGCTCGGTACAACTACAAAAGGCCTCTACGGGCTCCCAAATCCCAAAAGAAAACAAAAAGCCAAGTGGCTATATCAAAAACCCAATCAAATTTCACAGAAATTTAAACACATATCTTTTTGTCGAGCAATTCAAACTTATCTTCTGAAATCAAAACCAATTTTCCTTTTTCCTTTTATAATACCTGCATATCCTTCTTAGCACTAATATCCAATCACAACATTCCAAAAACAGTTATCAATTTCGTTACCAAATGTCAATATTTATTCATCCCAAATATAAACTTAGATTATATTTGTAGTATCAATTATTCATTTAAGAATTCACCATTCCTTTCTTAAGCTAGTATAAGCATTTTATATGCTTCTTATATTTATTTCCACTTTACCACTTTAGTTTATATCTAATTCTACTCAAATTGATTCTTTCATTACCATATGAATTCAATTTATCTTTAACTCTGAATATTTAAATTTTATTTTCCATTTATACTAATTCATGTCATTATTTTAAATTAGTTTCATTTACTAATTTATTTCAATTTCCAAGTTGAAACCGTTTTGTCATTAACAAAATTTTCCAAAAATTTTCTAACTCCCAAAATTTCCGGAAAATTTTGGCAGAGTCTTCTTCGTACGGAGGAGCTTTTGCAATTTGACAAAAGGTACAAATATATATACAACGACCCACCCGGTCGGAAAAACAAAAAACAGTTCATATTTTCTTTTTTTATTGCGTATGCGTACCTTATTTAGCATTTTTAAGCAAACAGCTTATTTATTTAGCAGTTAGCGTGCCCAAAATCCAGCCACACGGCTTCCAGGTACCTGTACTTACTCATTTTAAACATGAAAGTGCCAAATATATGAAGTTTAACAACATTTCACTTACTTGCAATAGTTAACACATGAATTCTAACAGCAATGCACATTAAACACTTTTTATAAGCAATTTAAATATTTCAACATTAATTTTAATTGCTTACAACCAATCACACATCATTTCACTTAATCCGATGGTTAACAACTTATATGGTTACATTTAATTTATTTTTAAGCAAAACGGACTCATTTTTAGTTCAATTGACCTCAAAATCAATTTATTTTACTCCTATCAATTCATAGAATTTTAATTACTTCCATTTACATCAAATGACAATTTATTCTATGCAATTTGACGAGATCTATGGGAATAAATAAGTACTTATGTTTTATAAGCAATTGAAATTGATTTCAACTAAATTTATACTTAATTTTATTCCATTTTTAAATTTATTCACAATCCATATATTCTCATTTTCATTGCATTTTAAATTTGAATCCATTCACTTGCATTTCATTTTTCTAACCAAACCAATTCATTTAAAACAATTAACAACTTAGGTTCGTCTTTATTACTAATTAAGTTTCCTTTTTATTTTAATTCATTCACGACCATTTATTTAGCTCGACACATTCCATTTTAATTTTATTCACAACCCAATCATTTGCGTTTCATTTAAAACTATTCTATTAAACTTGAAAACATTCAACTGTTCATATTGTCTCCAAGTTATTTCAATTCTTTAACATTTTAAATGGTTTACAATTATTTAATTAAGAATTTCATTCCATTTAATATTATCGGTAACTCATCTAATTTTATTTCGATAAAATTTATTTACACTTGATTTAAAACCAATCCAATATTATTAGACTTAGTTTAAGTTGATTTCAATTCAACTCTCCTTCATCTATTCAGCTTAAGTTAATTTACTTCAATTTATTCAAAATTTTTCTATACTTAAGCTCATTTCATTTTTCAAGTAATTTTTTCTCTTTTATTCAACTTAATTCTCTCTCAATTAAATCTCATTTTAAATCTACAATTTCATTTGATTGGTTATTATAAAACCTAACTTTCCATATTCACTCCTTCAATTTATTACAAGGCCATTTCCAATTTATTTCCACTTATTTGGATCTTATTTGCAATTCCTACCATTACTATTTTAATCTATTTCATTTTCCTTTATTCGACACATTTCCAATTATATTTAATTTGTTAACACTTCAAGTTAAATTTTTAATTTATAACTCAAGTTCTGAATCCACTATCCATTTTCAATTTACCACCCAATTTATTAACCACAATTCAATTACATTTACTTCACTATTGATCCAGGTCGAATTTGATTTATAACTTGAGTTTTATTTTCAAACTTCATTATTAACTCACAATTCATCTTTATTTAACTACAATAGGTTCCATTTACACATTTCATTAACTAATTTATTAACAAATTAGTTCTCCCCTATTTATAGTTCAATACTTGATCTTTAATTCCAAATATCACTTCATTTAATTTTCTTACTTCTATTTATTTTATAATTCAAGTTTGGATTCGTTTTATTATCCAAAACATCAAACAATATTTATTTTGGATTTTGTATTCCATTTTCAATTTTATAAGTGTTTACACAATTCCATTCATTCTAGGCTTGAATATATTCATCTTTTTATTTTTAACTCAAGCCTTACGCTTATTTATAACCCAAGCATATTTTATTCCATGGATTTTAATTCCTTTACAAGTTATTCTAATTTATTTATTTTTCCAATCCAATTCTTATTCAACTTACCTCCATTTATTCTAGTAAGAATCTAATTCTATTTAATAACTCAACATAATTTTTTTTCTTTTTTTTTCAATTCAATTCTATTTTAACTCAGATTTATTTAATTCAATTCGATTTCAACTTAATTCGAATACAACTGGATATTATTTTCAGTCTGATCCAATTAATTTCAATCCAGTTAAATTTTATTCCCCAATCCAAGTTAATTTCATTTTTTTAACTTTTCACTTTAAATTTAAATTCCATCATTCAAAGCTTATATTTCCTTCCTGATTTAAAAATCATCTTAATTTATAAGCTTATAACCTATCCCATCAGGATTTTTTTTAACAACCGGCTTTTGTTTTCAAATCATTTTTGAAATCTCCAACATCTCAAAATCACACTTCTCAAAAATTTAAATCAATCATGGTTTTTATTTCCAACAAATTTCCTTTGAAATTTCAAAAATAAACTAGTTCTTCTGAACAAATCAATTTGGCAGCAATCTGTCATTTAGAAACTCGAAAATGAACATTGATGATGCTGCAGTCATCACCAAAGTTATTTTCCAGCGACTGGAGTGAGTTCAATGCTATATTCCTTCACAAAATTTATTTGGAACAATTTTCCTTTCAGAAATACTTTTTGAAACCATAATGCTATTATTTGTCTTCAAAATACATCCAAAATCTCCGGGGTTTTAAAGTTTCAAATTCTGTTTTAATTCAAATTTTAACTATAATGCATTTGTATAGTTTATGCTTATACAAATTCCCATTTAATTATATTTCAATTTATAAATCATGTTGATAATTTATATTTATAAACTTGCTTTCATAAATGAATTTATTTTCCTTAATATTCAGTTATACTTTCAATTTCTGGTTAAATTTCCTCTTAACAATGTTAATACTTTAATATTATTCTTCCTAACATCCAAGCAACCATATATTAGCTAAAATAGTTTACAAAAACTTTTCTTTATATCAAAATATATTTTTGGGTAAAATTATTTCATTCTCCCACATTTAAAAACAATACCGTGTTAAACTGTTCTATTCAAGTGTTTAGAAACCCCTTCGATACAGTTGTCCAGACTGTGCCGATGAAGGTTCATATGCCACTCAATAAACCAATCAACACAATGTTAAAACAATTTATATTCACTAACAAGTACGCATTCATATCTATTAATACGCTCAAACTCATTCTAGAGTACCACGGACTCTAATTTAAATGAGTAATTCCCACCAGAGCCAAGGTTATCACCAACCTAAGCTCTGATACCACTGTAACGACCCGCAAATCTGTACCCCTTGAGTCAACACTAATTCTACCTAAATCCACTCAAGTTGCACAGAAATACGAACCATTTGGGTTAAAGACGAAGAGGTAGAAGAAGAAAATAGAAAACAACAACAGAATCTAACCATCGCAACGGAATAAAATATAATAGATAATTTACTCAAAAATCAAATATCTCTGTTTATATATTACATCATCATCAGAGTACATCAATCACAGTTCAACAACAACAAAACTCAACACAGCGGAATATATAAACAAGTACGGAAGTACGTATCGTCATCCAGCTCGTCTCCTGAGCTCCACAGCATCATATCATGTATCCTATAATACTCGGTCTGACCCGAGCATTACCAGCTAAATAACACCTGAGTCAGTCTGGAATACCAGCGTGAGAAAATCACACTCTATTGATTATTAAAGTTTCAAAATCCTTTGAAAACAAAAGCATCTCGTAAGACCACGCCACAAATAAACATGTCGGGTTTTTACCTTATTATAGCTAAAACAATTTTTATTAAAATCCTCTGATATTGTAATAGTGTCTATAGAAAGTAAAACAGAATCTAGCTGAAATGATTGCATCTCACGTTTCAGCAATAGTTGGGCACAATCAAAACTGTACGGGCGTGTAGGGAAAATGGATTTCCAACTAATAACTAGGCACTGGGGTACCACCTGTCACAGTACCTGGTCTAGATCAGCGTACCGAGACCCACCCTAAGTCCCATGCAACACAAGGCCAGGACCATCCCTTACTGGACAGTCTCGAGCAAGATCACCCCTCGGTTGGGATCAGCAACCACCTACTAGCCGAAATAAAAAGGGACATCTAGACAGGGATGACCTCACCCTCAAGTGGGGGAAGGGCTACCCACGAAGCCTTGCTGCATAACCCCTGATTTTCAGTCATTCCCATTTGATGAGGCTTGAGGCTAAGCGTTACCTTTTTAGAACATATCCCTTAGAATGCCCATCGTCCACCTGACGTTGTTCCGAAAGCATTCGTCCATACAAGTTCGTCTCGGGTTCGAACGGAACCGAAGGCACTACTCCTACTACATCCATTTTGGAAATATCCTCAGGATTAGTAGCGACTAGCCCTTGCACTTCACTGCTCCATCTTTGAATCCAAACTCATTTCCCATGAAAACGTACAAACCGGATTGAAGTGCTTTTCGAGAAATATCTCGATCCCGGTCTCTTCGAAACGATCAAGCATTTGTCCAATATTGATAGTCGGTGATTTAACTATCAATTAATATTCACAAACAACCATCCAACAATAAAAAAAATTCCAAATTATTTATTAACCTCAAAATATCTTCACAAGATATATTTCTATTTTCAACCCTTGAAAACAGTTTCAAAACCATCTTTCCTTTTTCAGAATAAACTTTCCCAAATATTTTCTATCTCCACTGAAATTACCAAGCACAAAACAAGATTTTTATAATAATTTTAAAATACTTTACTTTGAAATATACTTTTAAAACATTAAAGTTAAAACTACTTCAAGAATTTGTTTAAAATACGTACTATATGAATATTTGAAAATAAGGTTATTTAATAAAATGTAAAACTAGATTTTCACTTTTGAAAACCAAATACTAAGTCACTTTTTTAAGTAATTACCACTATAATAGATTCGAGAAAATACTTGCTTTAGAATTTAAATATTAGAAATAATAAATTTTTCGAAACTTACTTTTTAAAACAACTTTAAAACCTTTAATTTATAATTAAAAACTTATTTTAAAAACGTACTTGGTTATTCAGGGAGAATTTCCAATTTCAATCACTTAAATCGATTTTTCCCGAATTGATTTACAATTTATTTACTTTGAAATATATTTCTTTGCTTACTCAATTCATTTTAAAATTCGTTAATTATGGACTTTATTATTATTATTATTATTCGTTTGATTTTAAACCCTTTTAACTGAAATATATGAATTTCAGCTTTCCCAATTTCTTCTTTATTCTTTTCAATAATTTAAATCTTAAATTTTAAATAAACGTTTTGTTCTTTTAAATAATATCACTGAAGATTAAAATTCATTAACTTTCTATTTATTCAAATTTCCTTTCTATACTCAAGATTTATTTATTAGAATTTTAAAGTCACTTTATTTCTTGCCAATTCATTTTTAAATTTATTCAATTTTCTATAATTATTTTACTTACAAATTCACTTCTTTTATTTTCTTTCCAAAATCCAATTTATATATTTTGGGTAATTCATTTTACCTAATTATATCCAATCAAACCATAGCATTCAATATTCCAATATAATTCATCATCAAATATCAAATAATCACAACAGAGAGTATTAAACAATTCAAATAAATGTTGAGGGGTCCAGTTGGATCCCTCCAACCTGTTTTCCCTGTATCCACAGATGTCAGCATAATATAAAATGCCAATTCCAAAATATACCATACTATAGCACATCAATCATTCCAAGCATTCAAACAATTATTTAAATTTAATCATTTAAATTTAAATTTAACTGAGTGAGATTAACTCACCTTCGATTTTATTTTGGAATCCACATCCATTCCTGCTTATTCTCTTCATGATTTTGATCTTGTATAAACAATTCACAATTTATTACTATTTGAATTATCAAACAATTTATCATCGTTTACATATTTGATTTTAACTTATAATTTGATTTAAAAAATTTAAACTAATAGTTTCCTTTGACAAATTATTTTAGCAACCCAAAAATTAAAACAGCTTAGTTATCAAACCCATTCCCTTTTTTTTAAACAACTAGTAGAATAAAAATTATTTATTCATGTATATTATTCTATATAGACTTTAAAAATCCAATTTTATAATAAATTTCCTAATCATTTCAAAATTCCTTTTTCTTTTTCTTCCTTTTTCCAAAATCATATCTATTTAATTAAATAACTATTTCTGAATCTAATTTGCCTAAATAATAATTTTATTATTATGATGCATATATATAATTAAACTTTACTATAAATTCCTAAATTTCTTTTTTTCCTCTAATCTACATATACAAATTATCAGTAAGTAAAACAAAACAAAAGAAAAGAAAACTCACTGACCCAATCGAGCAAACCCCAGCCGTCGACTCGATTCCATCGCGAGTACGCCTCCTGCTAGCGCGTCCATTCAACGACAGCGACCCCTAAATCGCGAGCCTTCCAGAAGCGAGCCCCTTAGGCCAATAAGTCGCAATCCATTCCGAAGTCTTCGAAACCCTATACGTCGCGCGTGCATCTGAAGTTGGTCGTCGCTCATCACTTACCGGCCCACTATCCAACATCGCGAGAGGGCGCAACATCTCCCCTCATGTACACGCGAGACCCAACACCAGAAAATCCCACTGAACCCGACATGCTCCAGTGCCCTAGCCATAGCCGACGATCGAACTTTCCCATCTCCCAGCGTCGCACCGCCAATAATCTAACGCCGTCTTCCCGTATCATGCGTGCGGTCGCAACCCTCCCTCCAAATCGCGATTTAATTGCGAGCCTTTTTTTTAAAGACGGACGAATGATTAGAAGGGGAAAAGGGAAAAACTGATTTTAAAGATGAAGCTTCGCCCCTTTTTTTTATATATACTGAAAGCGTGAATTCTTGAAGAAGGCTCGATTTTTTTTAAGTGAAGGCATTAGCTTCTGAGGGAAGACAGAGTACGGGATGTGAATGAACGCCGGCAGGTGAAAGTTGCTTATATGAGAATATACATATATGATTTTAATTAAATTTCGATGTAAACGTTCAACGCGTTTTTATATCGTATGCTCACACAGCAATCCCAAAAGCCACGAAATTTGAAATCCGATAATAATTCAATATTACGGATCCAATAGAACTGGTTTCGTCAGATTCTGAGACTGTGTCTCGAAAGGTTGTTTTTAAATTCAATTTAAACTATATATTTCCAAAAGGTAACAAAACACTCCCAAATTAAATTCCAACATTTTTATTATCTTCAGTACTATCAATATAAATTTTACAAGCCTTCAAATTATTTTCAATAGGCTTAAAACTACAGATTCAACATTTTACTCAACTTCAAATTATTTAATTCAATAAATTTAATTATCAAATAAATTGTCCATATTCGTAATTCAAGTTAAAATTACTCCATTGAATACTTAAAATCAATTAAATGTTCCAATTTTAAATGCTCCAAAATTCTGGGTCGTCACATATTTTATGAAAATGTTTTTCATAAATAATTTATTAATAATATTAATGGTATGAGGGATAACCAATTTGAATATGCGTGTGAGGTGGACAGATCATTTCTTCTTCCATATAGTTTTGATCTAATATTCGACTTCAAGGCTTTGAGGTGTTTTACACCGTTCCAAATAAGGATTTATTACTCAATTTTTGACAGTGAACATTGATGATGGTTCTTGATACGGAACCAAGGTTTTCTATCATAGCTACAGCTATGTAAGGAGAATAGAGGTTCCTAATCAAGGAGCCTGATCAGGGTCCGCACTAGTAAATCGGGTGAACAATACTAGTTTGGAAGTGGAGTCATGTATTTAAGTAGTGATCAAATCAGATTATATACATGAATGATCTACGGACATCATGAGGACTTATAAACAGTATTGAATGTTCTTATGCTAGAATTTTAGGGATGAAATTCTTTTTAAGGAGGAAAGAGTGTAACGACCCATATTTTTGGGACTTTAAATTGGAATATTTAATTTATTTAAATATACGGATTTGAATTAAATTATAATAAATCCGTGTTTCAAATAATCATCGAATTTCTTATGAAATATTTTTAATTTAACTTATAAAAAAATTCAATAATTTAAAATTTAGAAATAATTAAAATTTCGCTTGTCATTTTTTGCGTTTAATATTGGTATTTTCAAAAACCTAACAAAATTTGATAACCAGTATGTTTTATTTCTGTTTTGTGATCGTGTCATTTTTCTGTATATGATCATATTATGCTTTCTGTCATTCACTACTCATACGTGGACATGGTGCACTGTAGCAGGGTATCGAAGTCTATTTTTTTTCAAATCCTTTTAAACACATATGTGTACACGAGTACACGGTATAACACCTTTTCAAATCTCTCTTGTGCGATCTTGCTATGTACCATACTAAACATTTTGGGGGCTCAAGGCAAACATGTTTTCTCACAGCATCAAAAGGTCAACATATATCTATGCACATGAATGTGTTCGATGGTTTCTTAAATTTATCATTTCGAAATTAAAGGTTGGAAAACTCTACCTCCTCCACTTCAAAAATTAATACACTCCAACCCACTATTTTTAGCTAAATCCACCCACACAGAAGTTGTGTGTTTCGATCTCTAGTTTTTTTAAAAAAATAGTTTCAGTTGATTTCATTGAACGACGATGGAGAAATTGTCGATTAACTGGAAGAGGGGGGAAATGTTCTCAAAGTTTAAAAATCTATATCTCCAAATCCAGATCGAATGGATCGACGCCGTTAGCGTCTTTTGAGTTGGGCAGAGAGTAGTATTTTTAGTATCCTTTCGGTGGAGTTTCGTGATGATCAACGTCGTTAATCGTTGGCTAGGATTTGGATTTTAAGGAGTTTTGGACGACGAGCGAAAAATCTAAGCTTGGAAATGGGTTCGTGGAGGTGAGTTGAACACACAGCGAAAATTTGGCATGACTCAATCACTATTTGGGGCCCGTGACATTTGTAGGGCCATAGAATGGGGCTTCAGGTGGACTAGGAAGGGTGATGGTGGATGCACAGTGATGGTAGGCGATAGGTTGCATAGGAGTAGGGAGACTGAATGGTGAACTCAAATGGTAAGATCGTCGAGTGGATGATGATTGGACGCGTGCACGTGCATGCTGTGCACTGGGGAGGGTTACGGTTGGATGGAGGAAACGTATTTGGGGAGGAAGAAGGAGTTGTGGATCGTGTTGGGTATCTTGGTAGGCTTTAGGACGATAGCTGTGGTGAGGGATTAATATATATATTGTTTGTTTAGTTATATACATTAACATGTTAATTTCTAAAATTCACATCTCGTTCATTTTAAATTGGATTAACATGTGGATTTTTGCGTTTGGTTCATATGAACGAGTACAACATCGTAGTATATGCTTTGGATAGCTTTGGATAAGTATAAATTTAGGATATATAGAAACAGACATGTTTTAAATTACGTTAATTTAAATAATAATGTCGTTTAAATTTATGTACCTTAAATATTGATGTTTATTTGGCCAAATAAAATACTGTTGAGTTAAATTAAATTGAATGTGGTAAATTGGACATTTGTCTAGCGGAAATAAATAACTATTCCGCTAATTAAATTAATTAGCAGAATAAATCATCGTTCTGCTATTATTAATTGGATAAGTTAAATTTGGACATTTATGTAGAGGACATAAATCTCGTTCTGCTATTACATTAGTGTGGACACCTAATTACATTCCAATGGACTAGTATTGGATAAGTGTTGTATTAACGATTGCTTGTTAATTATGGATTTAATTAACATGTATGATGTTATGTGAATACCTGGATTATAACATGTATAGTTAATAGAATTAATGGTGACTTTATTAAGTTCCATTAAAGTTGCCAAACCTCTTTCCAAAGTTGACTTTTGAATCAAAGTTACTTTAACAATAATCATTATTTATTAACAAGATTATTAAAGATAATTATTAGTTGTTTTAAAAACAAAATTAATAATTGTTTAAAAATGATTTAAAGTTAATTATTTTATTAATATAGCTCTTAAGAGTTATCCCTTAATGCTATTTAAAAATGTTTAATTGCTATTAAAAAGTTATTTAGTTATGGTATAAAATGTTATAATTTTATTCAAAAATAATTATCTATATTTAAATTTTTAATTAATTGATTAATTATATTGATTTGAGTTATTTAATTTTATTTAAAAGGAGAACTAACTGTCATATTAATATTAGTTGAAAGTTAATTAATTATTGTTTCAATGTTAGTTAATTATTGTTTGAAAGTTAATTAATTTTTAACTTAATATTGTTTTGAGGTTGCTTATTAATACAATAGCAATGGTTAAGATTTATTTACAATATTATTCGTATGATTATAATTGAAGGAAAAAAGGAAGCATGTTTAAATAGTAACTTGTTATTTTAAGTTATATTAAATAAGGTATGGTTTATAAAGGGAACCTTAATGACTCAAGGAGTTAATTAAAGAAGTTGTTTAAAAATGGGAAGAGATTATAAATGGTCTAGTTACTCATAAAATAATTTACAAACGAATTTTAAAAAATACGGGAATGAGAAGTTTTATAAACGGGGTTTGGGATTTATAAAGGATGTTTTAAAAGAGATTGGTGTTTTGGGGTTTCTTCATTTTAGATGACATTCGGGTTTGATCATTTAAATATGATTTTTGAAAATATAAATTCTTTTTAAATGTTTCATGAGTATACTTATATCATTGTATAAGTATATGGAAAGGTTTCCAAGTTTTAGAAAGTTGAATGGTTTGTAAATATACTTACACCATTGAGATAAATATAAGGATATGCTTTCTAAGTATCAAAAATATAGTGGCTTGTGAATATACATATCATGTTGAGGTAAGTATATGGAAGTGATTTTTAAGTATTTGAAATGTGATTTTAAATAATGAGGCTTAGTGAATTCTATGGGAAATGTAATCATGTTTGAATGATTGTTTATTTGATAGTTAAATAATAGACTATCAAATCTGGACCAAAGCGTAACTCTGGAAATATCTAAAAGAAACACGGGAATTATATGATACCGTTGCCGTCGGTAGTGCTATACTGTATGTATAAACTCATTTCTTTCTTCAAGATGATGATAAGGAAATTCGTCCATTAACGGTTAGGAGATGATCTCCGATTTTATCATTGTCTGTTTATTTCCTAAAAAACTAGGTTAAGTTTATCGGAAATTATCGAACGTTGTTTCGAAGAGACTAGGATCGGATTTGTTATCCGAAAACCACTTCGATCCAACGAATGCTTTTCGAAGTGAAGATATCATAAGGAGCATGTAATCAAAGATAGATATGTGAAGTGTAAGGACTAATCGCTACTAATTCCAAGGGTGATTCCAAAATGGATGTAGTAGGAATAGTGCCTTTGGTTTTGTTCAAACCGAGAACGAACTTGTATGAACGAATGATATCAGAATGTCATTATTGGAGGGCGGTGAGCGTTCTAAGTGTAAATTTTCTTAAAGGGTAATCGTACCCTCAAGCCTCATCAATCGAAAATAACTAAAAATCAGGGGAGATGCAACAAGGATAAGTGGGTCGCACCCATTAGGGTATGTTGTCACCCTTCTCGATACATCTATATATTTATCGATTGGTGGTGCATGATATCTCAAAAGGGTTGCAAAGAAACTAGCATAATGACTTATTCGATACTATCCAGTATGGGGTAGGCCAGTCTGGTGTTGGTAGAGGTCGATAGTTTCGATCTCGGTACATTTTCTAGACATGTACTGTGATAGGTGGTACCTTAGTGCCTAGTCATTGTATGAAATACATTCTTCAAAAAGCGTTGTACGGTTTTGATTGTGCCAAACTATGTTGAAACGTGATTTGCAAGCATTTCAGCTACTTTTCACATTTTATTTTGACCTCTTGACATTATTATATTATCACTGGATTTTTATATAAAAGTGTTTTGGTTATCGTAACGTAAAAACCCATCCGTGTTTATTTGCGACGTGGTCTTACGAGACACCTTCTATTTTAAAGGATTTTAAAAGTTATAAAAAAATTAAAATCTCTATGATTCAAGTTCTCACGCTGGTTTTACCAGATTGACCCGGACGTGGTTTTTCCTAAATGCTCGAGGTCAGACCGAGCATATTTCCAGGCTTACTTGGATATTAGATGCTTCAGAGATGAGTTGGAGGCCTAGAGATGTAATCACGTTGATGGTTATTTTTTGTTACATATATTGTTGTATTTATCAGTAATTGTGAAGGCAGGTTGTTATAACTCTCCATGCTGAATATGTTAGTATACTCTGATTAATGTCTGTACATATATAAATTACATTTTTGTTTTTTGTAAAGATTGGTTGTATAATATAGATTATTCATTCCACTGCGAGATTCTGTGTTGTTTAGTTTCTTCTTATCATCTTTCTTCTTTCTTTCCCTAACTATCTGCTTTCCCATTCAATTTGGCTAGACATGTGTGGTATTTTGTTAGCCTAAACTGTACAAAAAAGTGGGTTGTTACAAAACTATTATCATTGAACCAATGATATTGTCTATGGATTAAACAAGTTGAATGTGGACGATTTTGGAATTTTGACCATAAACAAATTCCATAAGTTCTAAAGTGATATATTTTTGACAAAGAGAATTGTTATAAATAATCGTTACTACCTGTACTATTTAAAAATAATGAAATTTGATTTTACCAAAAAAGGTGTGTAAGTGATAAATTTAGCCAAATTGTCAGACCACTGGCTAAAGAGATGTGTGAACGTTAATATTCGAATTATTCGATATTAATTGCTTACTGAAATTACATTTGGGAGTTGCACAACCTTATTAATGAATACGCAAAATTATTACATGATTTAATTAATTCATAATTATTGTAATTAATTAATACTTATGAGATATTAATTCATTATTTATTTCACGTATTGCTGCTATTAGTAGTTTTCTAGGTGCCATTAGGAATTAATTGGTGCATATATAAAAGTTGTATATGTGCAAATCGATATATGATATCGATATGCATTAATTAGATTTTAATGTGATTAATTGCTAAATGAGTTTGGAACATTTAAGGGCCCTATTGCCCTATACCTGGCCAACCAAGGATAGACCAAGGAAGGGTTCGATTTTAGATATTGGATCTAGTATTTGGTAAAAGGTGGAGTAGAAAATTAAGGAGAATAATTCTCCTTGACTTTCTTTATAAAACTTACATTAACCCATCATTATTCTGTATCTTCTTTTCTTCCATCTCTTACCTACATTTTTCACTGAGTACACCTTCATCTCTAGGCCGAAAATTTCACCAATCTAGATCAAATTAGTTTAAAACTATTAATACCATGGATATTGATTTTGATGATAACAACCATATAAATATAGGTACTGATGTTTTCCTAAGTTGTGTAGAATATTTTGTAGGATATTACATAGGTTTATATAAGTACAGGATAATCTAGTTTGAAGATTGATAAATAAAGAGATTAGATATCAAGATAATTGAAGAATCATGAGTTTAAAGATAAAGAAATGAAGAGTTTTGGACAATATATTATAATTAATAGACATTAGATTAATTTGTTAAAATCCTTGAATATCAACTTTCTTTTCTTATTGTCTTATCAAAATGCTTATTTTATTTTCAAAACATATTTCTACAAATATTTTGTAGGATTTTTATATATCAAAAAGTTTTAAAAACTATTTTTAAATCATTTTAAAAAATACCAAAAATTTATAACATTTTAAACATATTATTTTGTTTTCCAAACATATAAATGTACATCGACATAGGCTTCCTATGTATTTCAACATATGTATCGTTGAAGAGATGTCTTTTGAATTCTGATAGTTGTGATTTTTGGCTTTATCTCTCCGTGAATAGACATGTCCATCTAAATACTATGTAAAGGGATTGGAAAATGAATATATATAACTACTTTCTCTCTATTCTTCTTACTCCAAATTTCTTCAAATTCATTAAAATTAAATCTCTACTTTGCTACTTTCATTCTCTATAATTTATTCACTGATTTGCAAGTATTCTCTTTACAATTCAAAGAAAAAAGTGCTATCAACAGGTTATAGGATATTCCTTATCCAAAGTTCAAATATTTTTATTTGGAATCAATAACTCTACATTACTATCTGTGCAGGTATGCTTGTTGCCCATTAAATCAAGTGGTGTGCTTATTTCTCGTCCTAATCAAGTAGGCGTGCTTGTTGCCCATTTAAATCAAGAGGGTGATCTTGTTGTCCGATTAAATCAAGATAGTCTACCCTAAGCTCAAAACGTCAACAGGGCATATCTTGTTGCCTTGAAATCAAGATTATATTCTAGTTTTCTTGCTACCATATTAAAGTAGGTATTTGAAAGGAAATCTGTATAGATACTGTACAAAGCTAGATGTATGATTGGTCAATCCAAACCGGTATAATACTTATAGTGTAATCTCTCTTAGTTTTACTTTACTTTTATTGCATATGTGTATATATATATATATATCCGACTGTCTGTTAATATATATCTATGTTGATTATCTTTGTTTTGATTTAAATTCGGAGACTATTTAAAAAAGTTCTATATAAATTATAAAATACTATTTGCCCCTCTCTCGTGCTATAGTTGTCGTAAGATCCATTTACATTAGTATAATTTATACTGCACCTCTTCCTTCATTTAGTATCAAAGCCTTAGGTTTTCAGAAATTTGTTATTTGTTTTTTGAAAAATATAAATGGCTTGTAACACAGGTGGTACACTTTTTAACACTTTTGTAGAAAAACAAAGTTGTAAAATCCATATGTTGCTGTAACGATACGCTTGTTCAACACCCAAATATTGATACTAATACATCTACGATATTCATATGCCAAGCACTCAAGTGCCGAAAAGACAAACTTTTAGGGTAAAATAAAGTAAAATAACAAGAAAAGAAACATAACAAGGAAAAAGAGAACATAACATAAGAATCTCATAATGAAATCATAACACATAATATCAAAAGGTAGTTAAAACGGTCACTTTAAGATACATGGCTTTTAAGAATTACAATCATGAGTACTATCTGTTTGTACCAAAATTAGGCATAACACTCTTCGGATGTGTTTGAAGAGATAAAATGAAGAAATTAAATGTAAAACGTGGTAGATCTAACAAACACCAATCAACAGATAAGAAAATGTGTAGAAACACACGAACTTTGAGTGGTTCGGCATATGGCCTCCTTCCATTATGAAATGGCCGACTTTTATTGATTTTTGCTTGCTAGTTACAATGAGTTACAATAGTATAATCCAAATACAATAGTAATTTCGGCAGAATCAGGACGTAGAAGATCCAAAAGGTTATTTATTTTGTAGGTCTAGGGTCACTGTTTATATGCATATGCAGCAAATATCTCGCCCAAATCTCGGAAGACTTCTTCTCTCATGTGAGTGGGCCTACGGGAGCGAGTTCAGGTGATTTCGGCTCGATCTGGGAGCGATATAAATTGAGTTGGTATCGATCCAAAAATAGTCCTTTGAGGCTAAAATTTGTCAGGTCCATTCTTGGGGTTGTATGCAGGCTCCTGTGAAAATTTGGTGGCATTTAGACTTGTAGAACTCGAATTATAATCGATGCAAGTTTGGATTTGTTGAAGGCTGCCAAGTTCGCATCGCTTCTAGGCACATGCTAACCAATGATGTGCCACTATCTTTTTAGGATCGATCCACTTTTCATGCCGAGCGACCGAGTCTTTCTTATGGATGCGCCTCGTTCGTATCGACCCGGCTTAGCCTCGTTCGTATCCATTAATTGTTATGTTGTTCGTATCGATCATTGTTGCTCCATTTCGTATCGATCAACAAGAGTGTCACTCGTATTGGTCCATCTTTCATTATTCACTTCGATCACTGGCCGATCGATATGACTAGGGTGCATCGGTGGATCGATACGAAGTAACGGTTTTTTATGGCTTCGATGGATATGAAGTAGACATGGACGAATCGACATGAGTAAGTTGGGGGATGAAGGATGTGAAGTAATATGAGTACGGATGGATAAGAACCACGTGTGTTCCATGGATGTGAACGAGTTTGATTCCGATGGATATGTAGGAGGCCACTTTGGATGGATGCGAATGAGGATGGATACGAAGAATGTTGCCCCTGATGGATTTGAATGAAACTAATACGAAGGAAGTGGACTAATGGATATGAATGGAAGCGATGCAAAGGAGGTGGTCTAAGGGATACGAATGAGTGCAATGCTTGATTTGCATTAATCATATTGAGCATATGAACTCGGATTGACTTGAAATTTGGAATGTTGGCTTTTATAGCTTTGATTGTCGTGTCATGTTAATTGTAGCTCGATCCGGTCTCGGGAAAAATTTACTAGCATCCATTGCGGACCTACGTATAACTAGTTTTTGGGATGAACTATCTTTGGTTTTTGGTCAATTCTTTGGCGTCACGGCCTTGCCAAAGGCGGAATAACATTTGCCTCCCGAAGTATGTTTTGTGAGAACATGACGTGCTTTGAAAAGCTACAATCCTCATTCTGAAAAAGCCATATTCGATTTGCTAAGTAGTAGTTGTCTTTTCGTCGAAAGATGTAACCTTTGATTGATCTTTAGTAGTATAAATAATGAATTGCTGATTGCTAATTATTATACTGTGCACTATTGTAATTGAGTGTTAAATGATAGCAAACTGTTGGTTACTATCGTAACTGTCACCAGGTGAGTGTTCAACTTCCGGAAATTTTGAAATTTGAATGTTAGTCTGTCACATACATAATTATATGCTAACTTGACTCCCTTTAACGTTCATACGTTTACGAGCCAACGTCAGTTTTCTTACATTGAATTCCATATCGGTCCTTTCCTGAATCGATATGAAATTAGAGTTGGAACAACGTTTGATGGTAGTTTTGGGGGGTCCCTTCATATCGATCCCCTCCTGGATCGATGTGGAAGGTTAAAAAGTTGTTCTTCATATCGATGGCAATCAATACAAATCAGTTAGCTCTTTAAATCATTTTGTATCAATGGATATGAATATGTGGTCTTCAAAGCGATGGATAAGAAATTGTTGCTTCGTATCGATGAATCATTAACGGATCTGAACAGTTCAAACAACCCTTTGTGTATCTTTCGTATCGATGGGTCATCGATGGATACGAATGGCCATGCTCTAGATCGATTCGAACTGATGGTCGTGAACAGTTATATTCTTGGCCGATGCGGGTGAATGGATACGAATAACGCTTCGTATCGATGACATGGGAGAATGTTATTAACCAGTCAGCATAATTGGGAGACGAATCGACATCTGCCTGTATTCGAACAATATAAATATGTTTGTGGACTTAGAAATATTTTTACTTGTCTTCATTTCTTTCTTCTTTTAAAAAAACAAGAAATAGGAATTGTACTCGTCCTCAAATCAACATAACTCTTTAACCACTCAACCCAAATCTTTAAATTAGGTAATTGATCAATAACTTCTTATTACAAACGATGAGACTCAAGTTTAACTGCTAATCCATTCATGGTCGCGACCGATTCTGGTAATGACGAGGTTGGAGTTAGACGGGAGCATGATTGAAGGAGGATGGAATGGCATCCATGCTGTTTGGAGAAGAAGAAGTGTGGAGGGATACGAAGAAATGACCTATATCAATGATGGATGATAGGCGAGTTCATGTCAATCTGGACATGATGTAACTTCCTATCAAATAAGCGAATCGCTTCGTACCGATAGTTGGTTGGTATTCATGTCGATCAACTAATGATGGTCATTCGTATCGATACACAATGATCGATACGAATCCTAGACCTGGTGATCGATATGAATTAGAGGGCTTCGACCGATATGACTTGATCTTTGGGTAACCGATACAAAATGTTGTTCCATTATCGATACGAATTCGTCCTTGGTGATCGATACAAATCAGAGGACTTCGATCAATATGACTTGATCTTTGGGTGACCGATACGAAATGTTGTTCCATCATCGATATGAATTCTTCCTTAGTGATCGACCCAAGTACAAACAATGATGGATACGAAATCTTGCATAATCGATCATTCGACTCTGATGAGCTTTGACCTTGCGTAATTTGACTTAACTATTTTACTGCATATTTGACTATCCTTAGAAGTTCATTGATGGAACTGTAACTCGAAAATTTTGGCGAACTTTAACTTGGATCGATCTCCTAAGTCTGAATGGCACGATTGTGACAGTCAGCGATGACGGTTACTCCGGTCGAATCTCGAAGTCTTATCGCATGAACATTTCTCAAATCATGTAGAATTTCTTAAGTATTATGTAGCACTGCACTACACAACACATTCATGCACTTCACACTGGGGAACACACGGGATTATTATCATCTAATGATGGTTTTTTGATGCTTTGATTAGTTACGGAACCTAGAATTTCACAGCAACATGAGGTTCAGAGTCCACCTTCTTTGATAATAGAAATGCCATTCATTGCGGCCGAAGTCATAAGTCCAGCTCCAGACGAGCTACAGGGAGCAATCTTTATCGGGAATCCATAAGATATTGTACCGTCTAACGTCTCTGAAGATATGTTGGGAAAAATTATCTTAAGACATGGTCTATCGCTAGATGATGTTTTGCTACCAGGACCGAACGATAAGCCACATACTCCCCCAAAAGGATTCATCGCTCTTAACAGACATTCGTGCACAGCTGGAACATATCCTACCTTTAACCAGTACATCCGGGAGGTGTTATCTTACTTAGGAATCTCTCTATCAAGTTGCATCCAAATGAATATGCATTATTGAATAGCTTATTCATTGTTTTTATGGAGCATCTCTTACGGCCCCTGACTCTGGAGGAAGTCAGATTCTTGTTCAATGTCATGAGTCAGGAAGATAATCTCTCGTTCACATTCCTAAAGGCAGTCAGGAATTGTCAAATTGTGAATAGAACCTAGACCAGGCTTAGCTGCTTCAAAACCGAGTGGTTCTATGTTCGATGCCCGCCAAGGTTTGCTAGACGGTAGTTGGCTAGACGTAAGTGCCGCAATTTCTCTGGTGACTAACGAGGTAGTTGTAATCGACGTTGAGTTTAACATTTTCTTTCCTTTATAGCCGCAATTATATGACCCGGAGGTGCTTGATTTAAAGAAATACCGTGAATTCTTCAGGAGGTGCCTGGTGAGATTAGAGATATCGAATTGGTGCTTATGGAGAAAATTTGAGGGTCGTTGGGCTAGTTGACTGAGACCAGAGCATAAGACCTGAAGAAGTTCTTACGGCAGCCCCGGTAAGACGGGCTAAGCATAGGGCGCTCGAGATTGTAATAGTTGAGCGGGGTGATGAAGAGGATACGCCTACTAAAGATGAACCCATAGCCGGGCCCCCTGATAGTCTTTGACATTCAGAAGGAAAGAGGAGAGGCAAGGCGATTGCTCATAAGCTTCATAAGTCTTCAAGATGGAAATCCATGGTCATGTCTCTACCAGCCGCTGGTGTTAGAATTTCAAAGACTCCTTCCTCGCAAATGGAGAATTCTTTCAAAGGACTCACCGACATTCCAATTTCGGACTATATGTTGCTCCAACACGACACCGGATTGGAAGGGCTTCAAAGCGCTTTAGATTTAGGTGAGTCACTTCCTATGAGTATGGCTAACATAACTGGTTGGTCGGGGGATTTTGCATATGCACTTTCATGGAACTGCACGATTTCCAATCATAAGCTATTTAGTTTTGGAGATTACTGATTCTACTTCTCTTTTCATTTTACAGATACGATGACAAGGCAGGAGATCATGCTTGATAGCCTTCGCTTGGCATGCCAATTATCTAGTTTATATTATGAATCCCGCAGAAGGGAGGCTGATAGAGACCGCGGTCGTAGTTATTCTAGCCAAGAACATTACGAAAGGGGGAGCGAAAGAGAGAGAGAGAGACAGAAGGATATAGGCGTCGCTCCCGGTCACGCTCTCCGTCACCTCGAGCCCTAACACAACCTTTCGGTCATGGTAGACAACCCTTGGAACCTTCACGCCAACGACTGCCTTCTCAAGTACCAAAGTCCGATTCACAGCGTCGGAGGACCGAAACTAAAACTCCCACTATCACTGAGCAAGTTGTCACAGTGCCCACAGGGGAGAGAGCGATCAGAATCACCTAATTGAAAAAAGATTTCCTAAACATCTGTTTTGATGGCTTCATATTCCCTTAGCATTTAAAGAGAATTCCAGTCGAGGCAGAACAAACGATGCACGACTATATCCATGACGTTACAGCTAATACCGAGAATGGATGAAGATCTCGGACAAGCCATCAATGTTGGCCTTTGAGAGGGCGAAAACAATGGACAAATTAGAAGCCGATCTCGCTTAAAAGGACCGCATAATTCAGGTGCTTCATGATGAGAGAAAGTCTGCAAGAAATTCATAGACAGAGGCCAACACAAGGGTTGATGAGGCTACTCAGTGGATGGAAGAGATAAGGTGGACACACTTAGCCCTGGTTGAGGAGATGTGGCATCGGACCACCGCATTCATGGCCGAAAGAGGCAGGGCGCTTAAAGAGCTTGAAGAGCTTAAATCCAAATTCGCTGAAATCATCAAGGAGAAATACGATGCAAATAAAGCTGCCAAGAAGGCATATGAGCAGGCTGTGGTGTCTAGAAATGAGAGGAATGCGGAAATACTTAAGTTCAGGAAACAGAAACCAGGGTTGAGAATAAGGTGAAAGGTGCAGAGACCAAGTTAGAGACCGACATCGAAGATCTTCCTATTACATACAACACCAATGTCTTGAAGCATCGAAACCTAACCTAGCTCGAAAATTATCCTTCACACTTGTACAACATTTAGTGCTGCTTAGTGGAAGATGAAAAAGCTGAGCATCAAGCCGAATCTGTAGATCAATTTGAATTGGGGAATTGGGTGCTGAGTGAAGATGAGAGAAGGGTCCTCCACGATATCACCATCACATATGAAAAGGAGAGACTAGCTACTCAGCATTCGGAGGCTGGAGAATGTTCTAGCATTGAGTACCATAATGCAAGTTCAAAAACTCTTGTGCCAATCCAGCCCCAATCTGCATAAGTGGTTGATCATCGGTCTATTCCTGCATATAATCCCAATCAACCGCAGCTGTCCCTAGCTCGTGAGAAAGTCTCTAAAGCCGCTCCGCAACCTGCGAGCCAATCTGAGGAAGATATTCTGAGTATTTCTTATGCTTATTCAAAGCCGAAAATGTTGATTAAAGTAGTCACTAACAACTTTTTTCCTTATCTCTATTCAGTGATAGGAGCCACATCAGCCATGCCTTCTGTAGCGCAAGAGCCGCATCACGTGCAGGAGGCCTTTATAACAGAAGCGACCACTACAACGACTACTGCACCAATTGACGGAGCACAGAGGAGCACGTTCACTTTTGATAAGAAGATGACGGAGGAGCTTCTCGACCACCAAAGCGACCCTTTTGCTAACGTGTCATTTGTTATGAGCGGAGGTGCACCTGTGGTTAGCTCCTCGGGTCCAACCGGTAGCATCCTCGTGGACACCCAAATAGTTCATGAAGAAGAGATAACAACCGAGATTAATGCTGAAATGGAAGCGGCTGCGCGGGCCAGTGGCATTGGAGGTGGGATGGCGGGCCCTGGTCCAACCCCTCTACGGATGATTTCTTTAAGTGGTACTATTATCGACACCGATGCGCCTCTCTCGTCTTCTCATGTTGATCCCATTCCTCTAACTCCACCTTCAAGAAGCATTCCAATCCACATGAGTTCGAAGGAGGAGGTTACCATAATGCCCTCGATTTAAGATCAGCTACCAAAAGGCAAGGCCTCAAAGGGACATCCAAGGTGATTCCAGCAAGTCAACACCGAATAAGAAGAAGAAGAAGAAGAGAGAATAGACATGTCTTCTCGGTTCATTTTTTGTAGATAGATAGGAATTTCCTTTTCTTTTTTGTAGGTCGTGTATAGATGCGAGTTCGGCCCCTGCTAGTAGGATTTATTGGAATAATTTTGTACTTATACTTCTCTTCCAAAGAATAGTTGAAATAAAATTCCATTTTGTTTTCATCACAATTTGTATTTATTTCACTTAAGTATTTCAGCATTCGAACTTTCATTCAATGTACTTGTGGAGTCTTAGCCTTCGAATCGGACCCGGGTATAGTTGCTTAGTTATGGAGCCACGGCTTCGGGTCACGATCGAATCGTAAAGTCGAATTTCAGTATTGCACCGTCTCAATTAGTGGCTGATACTTAAGTTATGCTCCCTATTTCGGAGACAAAGTGAAAAGATCAGTAAGCCATAATTTTTCTCCTTTAATATATTAAGCTCAACTTTGTTGAAGCAAGACTGAAACAATACTAGTTCGGGTGTTCGAATCACACTTCTTCACCAATTGATGATTGCATCCACACTCTGGGGATCGCACTCACGTCCGCTTAAGGTTTTGAGATATGTCCGTGCTCCAGAGACTTAAGTTATTTTATGGGCGGTCAGCCACACTCGTTTGATATTTATAACGTCATCCGCACTTTGGGGATTTAGATTGATTCGTGGGTGATCAGTCACATGCACTTTGCATTTATACTCCAGCCCCTGTAGGGGCTCAGAGTTGTCCTACGGGTGGTCGTTTCACACCCTACTTGTGTTTATACTCCATTGCCAACTCTGGGGACTTAGAGTTAGTTGATCTTTATACTCCAGTCCACACTCTGGGGATCTAGAGTTAGTTAACAGACGGTCAATCACATCTGTTTTGAGTTTAAGAATTTCGTTCGCACTCCGGGAACGATGGATTTATCAAGATCGTGGATGGTCGATTCACATCCACCCTGAATTAACAAGTGAGATTGTTAGATGGATGGGTCCATCCTCCTCGACTTGGTTTGAGTATGGGCGAAGTCGTTAGGTGGATGGATCCACCCTACTCGAAACCGTACTTATAAGCTTATACTCCAGTTCATACCCTGGGAATCTGGAGTTAGTTAGAGCATTGTCGTGTGTGAATCCTTTTTTGGCTTCAGTGTGATGGCTTGCTCCCGAGCTCGGCTTTTACTTAGCGAGTGACTGGTCATATCATAGTTACTCCCTATTTGAATAAATCCCACCGTGGGATGGAACTTAGCTCTTCGTGCATTGTAATGGTCGTATGAAGCATTTAGAAATAACTGCTCTAGCTCGAAGAGATTGCATTTTGTTGCTGAAATAAGAAAGTATGGAAAAGTCAGTTGCCTTGTTGCAAATTCAAATTTCGAAATGCATAAACAAATTGCAAACAAAAAGCAAACTGAATGAATAAATAAAGCCTGTTATGTGTAATAGCGACTTAAAACTCTCGTTGTTCCAAGCTCTCGACAGAGTGAGACTGTCAACGGTCGACAATTTAAATGTGCAGTCTTCGAGCTTTCATTCGATAACATATGACCATTCCCACATTGGTTTCATATGTGAAGGAACCGAGTAAATTTTCTTAAGGAAGAGATCGCTAAGTTCATAGGTTCAGGGTCGAACATTGGCATTGTACAATCGGGTGACTTGACTTCGGTATGCGGCTACCCTCAAATTAGGCTTTTCTCGCTTCTCATCCAATAAGTCAAGGGATTCGACAAGTAATATAGCATTCGTCTTCGGATCACAATATGTCACACGATGAGAAGGTACTTCCATCTCGACTTGAATAACGGTTTCTGAACCGCAGGAAAGTTAAATCGGAGTGTGGCCAGACACGGACTTGTGAGTTGTTCGATAAGCCCATAGGGCCATAGGAAGTTCATCGATCCATTTTCCCCTGGCCTTTTCCAGTCGTTTCTTCATAATGGAATTTATAGCTTTATTAACAGCTTCAACCTGTCCATTCACTTGAGGGTGAGCAACTATGGAGAACTTCTTCTGGATGTGGAATCATTGACATAAATTCTTAAATTCAATACTATCGAATTGTGCTCCATTGTCGGTGATGAGTGCATATGGGAGACCAAATCGACAGATAATGTTGCATACCATAAAGTTGATGATTTTCTTTGTTGTGATAGTAGCAAAGGGCTCAGCTTTCGCCTATTTGGTAAAGTAACCAACTGCAACGATGGCGTATTTCGCACCACCTTTGGTTAGAGGTAGAGAACCAATAATGTCAATGCCCTATACTGCAAACGACCATGGACTGACCATTTGAGTTATTTTGGTAGGCGGGGCTCTTGGAATCCAAGCGTGTTTTTGACATCTATCACATTTCCTGATGTAATCCAATGCATCGTGATTTACAGTCGGCCAATAGTATCCATATCAGAGCACTTCCTTGGCAAGAGCTTGCCCCCCCACTGTGATCGCCACATTCTCCTTCGTGTACATCCTGCAATATTTGTTTGATTTCACCATGGTTGCTACACCGGAGTAAACGAACAGAGTACCTTCTTCCATACATGATTCCATTCTGAATAGTGAACCGCAAAGCCTTTTCGAAGAATTTGTCTTTTTTCACTCCTGCGCTCTGGAAGGTTCCCATGCTCGAGATAGTTTCTGGATGGAGTCATCCATGACTCCTTATCGGTAATGACTTCAAATACCCAGTTTGTTTCCATCTGATCAATGCTCGGGGAAGAAAATGTCTCCACGAGGACGATTGCCATTTGTTGTGCCTCACCTGTACTGGCTAACTTTACTAAGGAACGGCCTTCTGATTGCGTTCTCGGGGTATGTAATAAATGGCATAATAATTGAACTGATCCAATATTTCCTGAACTCGGGCAAGATAAGCAGCCGCCTTCAGTCTTTGGCCTGGTACTCCCCCCGAACTTGACACACGACCAATTGTGAATCACAGTAAATCTCCACAGCAATAATTCTTAAATCTTTGGCAAGTCCCAATCCGGGGAGCAGGGCTTCGTATTCGGCCTCGCTGTTGTCATACGGAAATCGAACTTTAAGGCATAGATATAGATCAGCCTTTAGGAGTTTCAAGTACAACTCCAGTGCCTGAGCAGCGGTCATTTGATGCACCATTAGTATGTAGCTTCCAGATATATTTAAAAGATTCACTGGTTTTGGGCAAGTCCTCCGGGATAGAGAATTCAGCGATGAAATCTGCTAGGACTTGTCCTTGGATGGCTCGCCTTAGCATGTAAGTGATGTCGAACTGACTCGGCTTGATATTCCACTTGAGTAACTTACCAGACATCTCAGGCCGCATAAGGACCTGTCGTAACGGCTGATCGGTGTAGATGGTGATAAGATAAGCCTGGAAATATGGGTGGAGCTTCCTTGAGGCAATGACAAGACAATAAGCCAGCTTTACCAACTTCGGATAATTTCTCTCTGCTCCGGTTAGTAGTTTGCTAATGTAATATACTGGCCGTTGTATCTGGTCTTTCTCCCGAATTAGGGCGGCACTAATTGCATTTTCTGACACTGCCAAGTAGATATACAATCTTTCATGATCAATAGGCTTTAACAGAATGGGTGGTGTGGATAGGTGTTGAACTAGTGCTCATAATTTGCCCTCGCATTCTGTAGTCCATTCAAAATTTCTTTTCCCTTTCCTGATTAGATCGAAGAAGGGAATGCATTTGTCAGTGGATTTTGAAATGAACCTGCTCAATGATGCTAATTTTTTATTGAGGCTCTGAGCGTGCTTTATAGTCCTTAGAGTCTCAAGATTTTTGATTACCCAGATCTTCTCGGGATTGGCTTCAATTCCTCGAGCATTGACGATAAATCCAAGGAATTTTCCAAAGCGACCCCAAAGTGGCACTTCAATGGGTTGAGTTTCATTCTATATTCTCGAAGGATGTTGAACACTGATTTCATGTCTTTGATATGATCAGTGGAGGACCACAACTTCACAAGCATGTTTTCCACATATACCTCCATGCATTTTCCGATCTGATTAGCGAACATTCGATTAACTAGTTGTTGGTAAGTTACCCCGACGTTCTTAAGTCGAAACGGCATGACTTTGTAGCAGTAAAGTCCCAGATTGCTGAAAAAACTGATATGCTCCTAATCAGGCAAGTGCTTGGGTATCTGGTTATAGTCAGAATATGCATCCACGAAGGATAAGTATTCATCTCCAACCGTTGAGTCTACGAGATGATCGATTCGAGGAAGTGGAAAACTGTCTTTAGGGCAAGCTTTATTCAAGTCTGAGTAATCAACGCATGTTCTCCATTTTCCGTTAGGCTTTCTAACAAGTACAGGGTTGGATACCCATTTTCGATATAATACATCTTGGATAAACCCATTCAACTTGAGCTTATCTACCTCTTATTTAAGGGCGGCAGATCTCTCTGGATCCATACCACGCCTTTTTTGCTTGACCGAGACATGCCGCGGGTCAGTATTCAAGGTGTGGCTCACGATATATGAGGGGATTCCACACATGTCGAAATGTGTCTAGGCAAACACGAAGAGGTTTTCCCGGAGAAGTTCAACTAATTCCTCCTACATCTATTGGCTTAGCTGAGATCCAATCTTCATCATTTTAGAATCGTCATTATCGTCGATCGAAACATCGATCGTCAGCTCGGCCAGGGAAGCTTGACTGTCTTTACATTCATCTTAACTTTTGGTATCTCTCGGGTCAAGATCCTTGAGGAATTGGTTGGGGTGCCCAAGCCTAGGCCCAGGTGTTAGCTATCAATTTTTTGCAAAGCCGGTGCAGAGAGATTCCTTTACACGCTTTCCTTTTTCGTTTCGTAGCATCTACCGCAACTCTACAACATAACAGCTCGTCCTGCAGCTTGGTCTTTTTGAACAACACCAACTCCATTGTCAGTAGGGAATTTTAAAGTCAGACACCAAGGGGAAATGTCAGCCCTGAACTCAGTTAGGGCCAGTCGGCCCAAGAAAGTATTGTATGGCGAGTCTATGTCCAATACAACAAACTGTAATATCCGGACTCTTCAGCGCTCTCCAATTTCCAATTCCACTGGTAGATCCATCATCCCAGTGGGTATAGTCACACTTCCATTGAAACCATGAATCGAGATTAACAAGGCTTCAAATCCTTTGCTTCCTTCTTCATCTGATCATAAGCTCGCTTAAACAATATGTTCACTGAACTTCCACTTTCCATTAAGATCCTCTTCATCCAAGCAGGACCTATTTGAGCTGAAATGATAAGTAGATCAATGGTTGGGGCTTCGACTCTGTTGGCATCTCTGTCTTGAAATAATATGTCATCTGTCATCATTTTCTGTTATTTGGCCGGAGCCCCGTCTTCCAAATTAATACAACATTCGAAGTTTGTATGCCTAATAGAACTGGCATACGACTCCATTACCTTCCAGCTCTGATCGGTTGGATGAGGACCATCACTGACAGTATTAATCACTAGCCTCCCGTCAGTACAACCGGGTCCCTCTAGTCTCGCCTGATTTAGTATTTGGTTTTGATTTGATGGGCCCGCACCTCCAAACTGTGACGCCCGAACAAACCGTTCCAACTTTCTATCTCGTATCAACTTCTTAATAATATCTTGTAAATGACGGCACTCGTTCGTGTTATAGCCATAGCTATCGTGAAATCTACAAAACTTCCCCGTTTGAATTTGTTTTTCTGACAATTGTTTCGGAGCAGGTTTCTTATATTGAATAGTATTACAAGTCTGCAAGTACACATTTTCCAGTGACATGTTCAAAGGAGTATAACTATTAAACATAGGAGCCCTACGTCGTGGTCCACATTTTTGATCCCGTCTTCTATTTTGATTTCCATTGCCTTTCTATTATAACTATTAAACATAGGAGCCCTACGTCGTGGTCCACATTTTTGATCCCGTCTTCTATTTTGATTTCCATTGCCTTTCTATTGATTCTGTTTATTCTATATATTCAATTGCACCTTTCTGAAACTCTCCCTAGTTTGTTTAACAGCGAAATTGCTTTGGATTCCTTCCATACCGGGCCTTGCATCATTTTTTCCTAGACTGTTTCACATCCTTCCTTCTCAAGAAATGGGATGACTTGGAATAGAAATGGTCCAATGACGCAAGGGGTTTTCCGACCAACTATTTGGTAAATTCAGAATCGGGATCGATTATTTTAGTTAGTGCCATCAGAATTGAGTTATCATTGGGATTACTAATCTCAGCGCATGCAGCGTAAAACCTCTCCAAATAACGTCTGAGCGTCTCTCCGGGAGCTTGAATGACACTAGACAAGGTGTTAACATGAGATAGATCGAGGTGGTAGACAAGTAAACCACATAGTCACTATGCCCCTTAGGGAGATCGGGAAACTTCGAAAGTTGACCACATCATCGGCTCGTGCATCATTCATTAACCATTCGTACTTTAAGATGCGTTGGTTAGGATCATAGCTCCCTTCATAAACAGGTAGAGTTGGCATTTTGAATTGCCGATGGGGTTCAGCGTAGAGTATATCATCAATGAAAGGGGGATGACTCCAAGAGATTCTTCAGTTGTCATTGGTGAGGCCCTGACTTTCGTAGATCATCTTGCGGATCATTGTCGGGATATCCTGCATCTGGACATTCTGGGCATGCTAAGCCAAGGTGTGGTTGAGTTCCACAATGCGAGGATAGGTCGGTCGTGGTCGACGGTCCATTTCTTGCCTCTTTGGTTCTAGATCTTTAGGAACATAAGGCTTAGGAGTATAATCACATTGACGGTGGGTCGGATTCTTTTGGTTCTGAGTATCAACTCCCAATTCAATAGCAACGGTAGCAGCACGGTTGTCAGTGGTGTGACAAAGAATAATACCCCTTGGGAGGAGGGTCCGGTCTGATGACTGGTTGATGGGCCAGCTCTCGGTTGCCCAAGGTTCAATATTTATTGATGTCTGGTAGCTTGAGTATAGCTTCCATCCAGCCGTGGGCGCATGGATCGGTGATTGTAGTCAGAAGAGGCTGAACTCTCAGTGGATGAATAGGAAGCCTGATCCCTTCTGGATCTCCTTCGTCTCTCATGGTTCAGTCGATTGGTTAATTCCGCGTTAGCACAGAGTTGTTGAGTATGTTGCTGGTGGCTTTGCGTCAGATCTTGCATTAGCAATTGAAACTCTTCCCTGGTGACAGGGCCTTGTGGATCTGAAGATCCGACAGCATTCTGATCAGTAGGAGGAAGTTGCACGGGGTTCTGTCTGTCCTGTCCTTCTACATCTATTAAAGTAGTCCTAGTATTAACCATGGTGGATAGTAAAGCTCTCTCTTAGACTTGATACAAATCTGAATAGGATGGAAGAACTTCTGAACTAGAAATATGGATCTTCTCCTTAGATTCTTGCATTCCGATATCGGTAGTAGATCCAATGAGCAAGAGAAAAACTGGGTTTTCTCAGTGAAAGCACCAAATTGTTTGTACCAAAATTGGGCACAACACTCTTCAGATGTGTTTGAAGAGATAAATGAAGAAATTAAATGTAAAAGTAGGTAGATCTAACAAACACACCAATCAATAGATAAGAAAATGCATAGAAACACACGAATTTAGAGTGGTTTGGCGTATGGCCTACGTCTATTATGAAATGGCTGACTTTTATTGATTTTTGCTTATTGGTCACAATGAGTTACAATAGTATAATTCAAGTACAATAATAATTTCAACAGATTCTAGATGTAGTAGAGCCAAAAAGTCCTTTTTCTGTAGGTCTCAGGTCACTATTTATAGGCGTAGGCAACAAATATCTCGCCTATATCTCGGAAGACTTCTTCTCCCACGTGAGTGGGCCCACAGTAGGGAGTTTAGGTGATTTTGGCTCGATTTGGGAGCAATAAGAATTAAGTTTATATGGATCCAAAAATAGTCCTTTGAGGATGAAATTTGTCAGGTACGTTCTTGGGGTTGTACGCAAGCTTCTGTGAAAATTTGGTGGCATTTAGACTTGTAGAACTTGAGTTATGATCGATGCAAGTTTGGATTTGTTGAAGGCTGTCGAGTTCGTATCGCTTCTATTTGCATTGCTTCTGTTCGCATTGCTTCTAAGCACGTGCTAATCAATCATGTGGCACTATCTTTTAGGATCGATCCACTTTCCTTGCCGAGTGACTGAGTCTTTCTTATGGACGCGCCTCGTGTTAGGAACTGAGTTGATGATGTTTTGATGACAACAACCTTATATAGTTATTATACTTTACTTTATAAAATATATACTAACATTTCCATATAGATATATATATATGTATGTATGTATGTATATAGGAAGTATATTGCAGGTATCATCGAAGACTGATCAGTATAAAGACTCAAGCATCAAGACGAAGATTAGAGATTCAAGGTTTAAGACTCTAGAGAATCAAGATTTCAAGATCTCAAGATAAGTGTCTAGTATTTTGTTAAAACTTCATAATAGCACTCTCATCTTTCTTCCAATTTTCTTTTGGGATGGAACCCAATTTCTATCGAAACCAGTGGCTTACAAACCCACGACAAGTAGCTTACAAACCTACGACAAGTGGCTTACAAACCCACGAAAATCAAAATCATTTAAACTAGTTTGTACAAGTTCTCGAGTCCTATGGAGGAGCTCTGTAGGAAGGTTCTTGCAATTTCGGTTTGAATAGATTTTTCAAAATGTTTTTAAATCTGTTTTCAAAATCTTTTAGCTTTCAAAATCATGTTTTCAAAAAGATTTTTATACCTTTTTTTAGCCTTGAAATATTCCTCTATTCTGATTTAAAAACTTCTATTTTTAAAAACATCAAAACTTATTCTGATTTTAAATATTACTTATATAATTGACGGTCTATATCAATTATATATATATATATATATATTTAAAATAATGTTTTATATTCATTCTCTATCTCAAAATATTGTTTAAACACTTTACTTTGCTTCAGAGAAGTTTCAACTTGTTTTAAATTCAAATGCTTTTACAATACAAACATCTCTACAATTTTGAACTAAGGGATGTCGACATAAGGGGATACCCCATGTCGACATGGTGACAGATGGATTCAAAATTCAATTTTCAAAAGAAGTGTCCATTCGTTCGAAAACCTTTCGCCAATGGTTATGACTGTTGTGCATCTATATAAAGGCTTCCAAAATGAATTCTTTTAACAACTAATTTCTTATTTTCTTCACTCTTTCTTCTCCACCATTCCATATCCATAAAACTTCATATTTTCAAGATCGTGCCATCATTCTCAATAAGAAATCATTTAGATACTCTCTCTATTTGATTCTCCATCATTCTACTAAAGATCAAAGTGCTATTCAGAGTTATAGGATTAATATGTATTCAAAAAGCCCATAGAGTCTATCCATTCAAACGGATTGTTATTAAGAAGTATTAGGGTGATCTTGTGTCCCGTAAATCAAGAGAGTTTACCCCAGACTCGGAGATAGGAGGGTTCCTCAAGGCCTTAGAAATTGAGGGTTGTAATTTGGATATTGGCTTATAAAAATCTGTACAAGGATATTGCCTTGGTGCAGGACTGGATGTAGGAGGATTCCGAACCAGTATAAAATCCGGTGTGTTCTTTCCTTTTACTTGCTTTACTTTACTATTTGCATTTGTTATATGTTCTGTGATCATTCTGTGTTAGAATTCTGTTTAGATTTGTGTTGAAAGTTTTAATTTAGTCATATAGTTCATATATTCTTTAAAACACTATTCACCCCCCCCCCCTCTAGTGTTATTTCTGCCTTAAGATCCTTAATCCGCATTCCTAACAATTGGTATCGGAGCATTGGTTTTCATTGTTTTCATAATCTGAAACTTAAAAAATATAAAAATGGCATTTTTGGAAAATTGTGTTAAAACTGTTTTGAATCTATGCATTTCATCAAAGTATCATAAGTCTGCATATAGTTATTTTGAAAAATCAAGTTATCTACCGAATTGGTGTGTTATGCAGGGACAGACATGTTATATGGCTTTTGATGAATCAACACCCAATGGACAAACTGTGCAAATTGAGAAAGATAAATGGATACTTGATAGTGGTTGTTCGAGGCACATGACTGGAAACCCCGAGATACTCAAGGACATTACTTATCAAGATGGTGGATTAGTCAATTTTTGTGACAACTCTAAAGGATATGTGGTTGGCGTCGGCAATGTCGGTAACTCTAAAACTTTACTTATTTCTGATGTTTTATTAGTTAGGAACTTAAAACATAATCTGCTTAGTATAAGTCAACTTTGCGATAAAGGTTTTAAAATTAAATTTGAAAAAGATAAATGTCACACTGAAGATGATAAGTCTAATATAATTTTTGAAGGTATTAGGAAGAAAAATATTTATATCCTTAGTATGAAAATTTCAAATGATAATCTATGTCTTTTGGCTAAACAAGTGACCCTTGGATTTGGCATAAAGATTTGGCTATTTTAATTTCAAATTATTATCTAGGATATCAAAACTTGACTTAGTTAGAGGTCTACCCAAGTTAAACTTTAAAGTAGATAGTATTTGTGATGCTTGTCAATTAGGAAAACTTAAGAAAAGTTCATTTAAATTAAAAGATGCTATTTCTACCTCTAGTCCTCTAGAATTACTTCATTTAGATTTATTTGGTCTATCTCAAGTTCAATCAATTAATCATAGTAAATATGTTTTTGTTATAGTAGATGATTATTCAAAATATACTTGGACAATCTTTTTAAAACATAAAAGTGATGCTTTTGAAATATTTAAAAACTTTTCTAAAAGAATTCAAAAACAACATTCTTTCAAAATTAAAACTATTCGAAGTGATCACGGTGGTGAATTTGAAAATGAAAATTTTGAAAATTTCTGTACTCAAAAGGGAATTACTCACAACTTTTCATTTTCAAGAACTCCACAACAAAACGGAGTAGTAGAACGTAAGAATAGAACGATTCACGAGTGTGCTCGTACAATGCTTTCTGATAGTAATTTACCTAAACATTTTTGGGCTGAAGCAGTTGCTACAGCTTGTTATATATTAAATAGAATTTTTGTTAGACCATTAACAAATAAAACTCCATATGAATTACTTTATAATAAGAAACCTATAGTTGCTTATTTTAAAGTCTTTGGGAGTAAATGTTTTATATTTAATACAAAAGATAATTTAGATAAATTTGAACCAAAAGCTGATAAAGGATTCTTTATTGGTTATTCTAATAGAAGCAAAGCATTTAGAGTTTTTAATTTAAAGACTAATACTATTGAAGAAACTATGCATGTATCTTTTGATGAAAATCTCAAAGATAATGTACAAATAGATGATGAAGAAGATTTTATAAATTTAAATCAATCTAATGAAACTATTAAATCAACTTAATAAGAGATTTAAAATATCAAAAGAACATCCTATAGAAAATGTTTTAGGAAATATTGAATCTGTAGTAAGAAATAGAAATCAATTAAGTAGTATGAGTAATGTAGCCTTTATATCAACAATTGAACCTAAAAATCCAAAGGAAGCATCGTCTGATGATTCATGGATTCTTGCTATGCAAGAAGAATTGAATCAATTTACTAGAAATGATGTATGGGAACTTGTTTCTAAACCTGAGGATAAAAGTATAATTGGAACTAAATGGGTTTATAAAAATAAAATGAATGAACTCGGTGAGGTCGTAAGAAATAAAGCTCGTTTTGTCGCGCAAGGTTATTGTCAAGAAGAAGGAATTGACTATGATGAAACCTTTGCCCCCGTAGCAAGATTAGAAGCTATAAGAATTCTACTTGCTTTCGCTAATTATAATAATTTCAAATTATATCAAATGAATGTTAAAAGTGCTTTTCTAAATGGTTTTGTAAAAGAAGATGTTTATGTTGAACAACCTCGACTTTTTGAAGATAATAAATTTCCAAACCATGTATACAAGTTAAAGAAAGCTCTATATGGTCTAAAGCAAGCTCCTAGAGCCTGGTATGAATGACTAAGATCTTATTTACTTCAATCTGGTTTTGAAATTGGTAAAGTAGAGACAACACTTTTTATTAAAAGAAATAATCAAGATATTCAACTGGTTCAAATATATGTAGATGATATAATCTTTGGATCAACTAATAACATAATGAGTAAATAATTTTCAGATATAATGACTAAAGAATTTGAAATGAGTCACATGGGAGAATTAAGTTTCTTCTTAGGGCTTCAAATTAAACAACTAGAGAATGGAATCTTCATAAGTCAAGAAAAATATGCTAAAGACTTAATCAATAAATTTGGTTTAAGCACCTATAGTAGGAAACCAACTCCAATGTCAACAAATGTAGGTTTAAGTAAAGAAGATAAATCAAAAGATATTGATCAAACTTTATATAGGGGAATGATTGGTTCGCTACTCTATATAACAGCGAGTCGTCCTGATATTATGCATAGTGTTTGTCTCTGTGCAAGATACCAATCACAACCTAAAGAAACTCACTTAAAAGCTGTTAAAAGAATTTTAAGATATGTAAAATACACTTTAGATTATGGTTCATTTTATTCTAAAAATAATACTTGTGATTTAATATCATATTGTCATGCTGATTATGCTGGTTGTAAATCAGACCGAAAGAGTACAAGTGGAACTTGTCACTTTCTAGGACATTCACTGGTTTCCTGGTTCAGCAAGAAACAAAATACTGTTTCCTTGTCAACAACTGAACCAGAGTATATATCTACTGCTCTGGCCTGTTCACAAGTCATATATATGCAACAAACTTTAAAAGATTTTGGAATTAACATAAGTAAATCACCAATATATTGTGATAATACTAGTGCAATAAATCTATCTAAAATCCAACTCATCACACTAGAACTAAACATATTGATATAAGACATCATTTTCTTAGAGATAATATAACTAAAGAAATAATAACTCTAGATTATATAAATACTGAAAAACAAATTGCTGATATATTAACTAAACCATTAACCGAACAGAATTTTACTAAATTTAGAAGAGAATTAGGTATTTGTTCAAAATCTGAAATATAAAATAATATAATATAGTAATCAATAAAAATTCAAAATAAAAATTACATTTTTTTTGAAGAACATGTCGACATGCCCCATCTCATGATGTCGACATACCCAACAAAAATTTGAAAATAGAATTTCCCTCCAAAGTTAGTTATTTGGTTATTTATCTATTTATTTCATTTTCTCTCCTCTTTCTTCACTATATTCTCTGTAAATAACTTCTGAAACAATAAAATAATGGCCTCCTCTTCTACTAATGAACCCACTTCACCCACATCTCCTCATTCTGGTCCATTTCAACGAACTACGCACGCTCGAGTGATCAAATTGCAAGAAAAGATGAAAGATATCCTTCAATTGATGACTGAAATTCAAGTAAGTCAACTTAGGATGGCTAGAGAACAACAAAGGCAAGGGAATATTATTAGGAATGTACAAAAATTCCTTATGGATAACCGTACAAATCCTATTAATATTGAAGACCCTTCACAAGCCATGGAATCCGAGGAAGAAGAACCTATGGAAGAACCACAAGAAGACCAAGAGGAAGATCAACCTTTACCTCAACCCGAAGTCCCTATGAATATGGACGAGAGCGTTATTTGCGTTGGTGAGATCCTTGTTGATACTAATGGAAACATAATTGAACAACGTGGAAACTTTTGTCTCCACTATCACAATTGTTTGATTCATAAGTCTCCTATAGTTAAGGATCGCCATTAAAGCGTACTTTCATTTTATTCTTTGTTTTAAATTGTTTTGTTTGTTCGTGTTTATGTATGTTTTTATATATGTTGTAATAACTATAATGTGTTCACTTATACTCATTGTTTCATGCTTGTTCTATATATATTATTTGTTCATACTAATCATTCTTGAATTCTTAAGTAGTTAATAGTTTTTGTTGATGACAAAGGGGGAGAAAGTTATAAAAATATATGTGCTTGGTGTAAGAGGGAGTCATGGAGTAAGGGGGAGTTGTAGTTTTAAGAAGAAATCACGGAGTAAGGGGGAGTTATGGTATGGTAAGAATATTTTATAAATAAAGGTTGTCATCATCAAAAAGGGGGAGATTGTTAGGAACTGAATTGATGATGTTTTGATGACAACAACCTTATATAGTTATTATACTTTGCTTTATAAAATATATACTAACATTTCCATATAGATATATATATATATATATATATGTATATAGGAAGTATATGCAGGTATCATCGAAGATTGATCAGTATAAAGACTCAAGCATCAAGATGAAGATTAGAGATTCAAGATTCAAGACTCTAGAGAATCAAGATCTCAAGATCTCAAGATAAGTGTCTAGTATTTTGTTAAAACTTCATAATAGCACTCTCATCTTTCTTCCAATTTTCTTTTGGGATGGAACCCAATTTCTATCGAAACCAGTGGCTTACAAACCCACGACAAGTAGCTTACAAACCTACGACAAGTGGCTTACAAACCCACGACAAGTAGCTTACAAACCTACGACAAGTGGCTTACAAACCCACGAAAATCAAAATCATTTAAACTAGTTTGTACAAGTTCTCGAGTCCTATGGAGGAGCTCTGTAGGAAGGTTCTTGCAATTTCGGTTTGAATAGATTTTTCAAAATGTTTTTAAATCTGTTTTCAAAATGTTTTAGCTTTCAAAATCATGTTTTCAAAAAGATTTTTATACCTTTTTTTAGCCTTGAAATATTCCTCTATTCTGATTTAAAAACTTCTATTTTTAAAAACATCAAAACTTGTTCTGATTTTAAATATTACTTATATAATTGACGGTCTATATCAATTATATTTATATTTAGAATAATGTTTTATATTCATTCTCTATCTCAAAATATTGTTTAAACACTTTACTTTGCTTCAGAGAAGTTTCAACTTGTTTTAAATTCAAATGCTTTTACAAAACAAACATCTCTACAATTTTGAACTAAGGGATGTCGGCATAAGGGGATACCCCATGTCGACATAGTGACAGTTGGATTCAAAATTCAATTTTCAAAAGAAGTGTCCATTCGTTCGAAAACCTTTCGCCAATGGTTATGGCTGTTGTGCATCTATATAAAGGCTTCCAAAACGAATTTTTTTAACAACTAATTTCTTATTTTCTTCACTCTTTCTTCTCCACCATTCCATATCCATAAAACTTCATATTTTCAAGATCGTGCCATCATTCTGCCAAATTCTCAATAGGAAATCATTTAGATACTCTCTCTATTTGATTCTCCATCATTCTACTAAAGATCAAAGTGCTATTCAGAGTTATAAGATTAATTTGTATTCAAAAAGTCCATAGAGTCTATCCATTCAAAAGGATTGTTATTAAGAAGTATTAGGGTGATCTTGTGTCCCGTAAATCAAGAGAGTTTACCCCAGACTCGGAGATAGGAGGGTTCCTCAAGGCCTTAGAAATTGAGGGTTGTAATTTGGATATTGGCTTATAAAAGTCTATACAAGGATATTGCCTTGGTGCAGGACTGGATGTTGGAGGATTCTGAACCAGTATAAAATCCGTTGTGTTCTTTCCTTTTACTTGCTGTACTTTACTATTTGCATTTGTTATATGTTCTATGATCATTCTGTGTTAGAATTCTGTTTACATTTGTGTTGAAAGTTTTAATTTAGTCATATAGTTCATATATTCTTTAAAACACTATTCACCCCCCTCTAGTGTTATTTCTGCCTTAAGATCCTTAATCCGCATCCCTAACACCTCGTTTATATCGACCCAGCTTAGCCTCGTTTGTATCCATTAATTGTTATGTTGTTCGTATCGATCATTTTTGCTCCATTTCATATCGATCAATGAGAGTGTCACTTGTATTGATCCGTCTTGCATTATTCACATCGATAACTGGCCAATCGATACGAATAGGGTGCATCGGTGGATCGATACGAAGTAACAGTTTTTTATGGCTTCGATGGAGACGAAGTAGACGTGGATGGATCGACATGAGTAAGCTGGGGGATAATGGATGTGAAGTAATATGAGTATGGATAGATACGAACCACGTGTGTTCCATGGATGCGAACGAGTTTGATTCCGATGGATACGAAGGAGGCTACTTTGGATGAGGATGGATACAAAGAACGTTGCCCTGGATGGATTCGAATGAAGCCAATAGGAAGGAAGTGGACTGATGGATACGAATGGAAGCGATGCAAAGGAGGTGGTCTAAGGGATACAAATGAGTGCACTGCTTGATTTGCATCGATCATATCTTGAGCATATGAACTCGAATTGACTTGAAATTTGGAATGTTGGCTTTCATAGCTTTGATTATTGTGTCATGTTAATTGTATCTCGATCCAGACTCGGAAAAATTAACTAACATCCATAGCGGACCTACGTATAATTGGTTTTTGGGATGAACCGTCTGGTTTCCGGTCAATTCTTTGGTGTCACGGCCTTGCCAAAAGGTGGGATAACACTATCATCAGCTTAGAAAATTATAATAACCTGTACTTATGTATGATGATATATATAATATAATAATGCGGTGGAAAGGAGAATACTATAGTAGGTGAATGCATCCAGCTCGTCTCCATGAGCTCCTATGAACATCAATGAAAACTTGCTTTTCTTAGACTACTCGAAAGAGCACCCATAGAAATAAGGGAATATAAAACCATAAGTCAAACATAAGTCTGGTGTGAGAAACTCAAAAATTTTATCCAACGTATAACCGTAACTTTTGAGACCATACGGATCACCGTTCAGTTTTCCACTCAAAAGAAACCAAACCATCTGATTAGTACATAAGATGATATAATAGATAATGTCTAAGATGTAGAATATAAATCATAAAATAGCTATGTTACGTGTATATAACAACAATATTAGGTATATAATAAATATCGCTAAGGCGCATTCGTATATGTGTAAGATTTCCATGGAGATGCCCTTAGGAAATGGAGAAAGAACTTCTACACAACAATCAGAGATATCCATTCGAGCATCGTATATCTTTAGATAAATTATACCGTAGGGAAGCTATAGCTAGGCCACGCTCGATCACATGGCTTCGAGTATTATTTATATCGCATGCATCTACAAAAGTGTCACAAGATATATAGATATACTCTTTGGTTTGCTAACCCCTTTGGTTATTCCCCCTACTATGGTTTATCTTTACCGATGGTGAAATCACGTTCATCATCTCATCACACAAGTCCTTATCACTTGAACAAATCTTGAATCTCTCTATGGATTCTAGCATCTCAAATAGTCCACGAATCCCTAAATGAAATCTAGCATAAGTCCTCTAATGAATACTAATGTTGTCCTCTGTTTTGGATTCATCCTCATGATACACAGTCCCCCATAATAGCATCGTTCGAAATGTTAATGCTGACATCTCCCTTGGACTTAACTTTAGGATAAATGGTGCAACTCTATAACAATTCTCTTCACAATCGCTTCCAAAACATAAACCACTTATATGGTTTTCAATTGGTTATGATTTTGAGTCATCTCTTATAAGCACATCCCCCGCTTACCGGACGCTCCAAGACTAATCGATGGACTTACAGCCAACTTAAACCTAGTTCTTTTAAAAATAAATAAACAATACATAAGGATGGAGATCATCTCCTATATGGATGGATTTTCTTATCATTTGTCCTAGAAGAGCACGATGAGTTTATACGTACAGTATAGTATCACCGAAGATAACTATACCATATGACTCTCGTGTTTCTTCTAGATATTTAACTAATTTTGGGCAATTTTGATAGTTGACTGGTCAATTATCTAATTTAAAAAACGATCGCTTATGGGAATCAAGTTTCGTATACTCAACGCGTCTTTGACCTTTTTGTCTCACCCTATCCCTCGTTCAAGAGTGGAGGCGGTAAGTTAGAGCACTATTGCTTCTAAACCCTACTCGAACATCATCCTTAGATCTCACAGATAGAACAATCTACTTCTTCTACTTTTAGTGTTAAGTGTAGTCAATTACTTTCCATAACTAAGTAAACATAAAAAATATGATTAAGTCACACATGCATGATTAAGTCACACAAAGCATGATTAATCACACAAGCAACTCCTAATCCATTGTTAAATCGTTCTTTTATTAATTGAAACCTCTTTGTAAATACTTGCCTATATAATTAAAATACCTTTATAAAAGATATATACATGTACAGTATTGTTTCACTATTCATTTCTACACTTTGCTATTCGTTTCTACTCTTTTCAATACTTAAAAAATGTATCCATATTCTTATTCCAAATGGTATAATAATAATTCAAAAATCTTAAACAACATTTCACATTTACACAAGTACAGTTTAATGGGTTAAAACAATTGTCATTAAACATCATTGCTATAAACCTAAAACCATTTCACTTATGATTATCTTTGAAACATTCTTTTTAAAGATCTAATTACTTTACTAAGTATAATCAAAAATGGTTAAAGACAAATGTTATTAACACATTATCACAACAAAACCAGAACTATTTCATTCTTGTCATTATCTTTAGAAACATTCAATTAAAGATCCAAGTATATCTACACTTAGTAAAGAAGGTAATATTCTTTTAAATTAACTTTACAAAACCATTTATTATAATACAAGTGTTATAATTCGAAACTACTTTTTATTTTTTTTTTAAAGTCTTGTTTACATTTCCAGAACATATATGTTTACTAAAAACCTTTCAAAATGATATGTATGTATGTATGTATGTATGTATACTAATTTATTTATAAAGCTAAGATATTTAATAAAATTCTAAAACAATTTAAAAGATATTATGTTACAAAAGCTTTTTAATACTTAAATAAAAAGTAACTAATTTTTTGAAAAATTATATATACTTAAAAATTCTTATGATATGGCTTAAAACATTCATTTAAAATATAATTTAAAAATGCTTAGTTTATAAATTGTTCAAAAGTTCAAAAAACATGTTTTCTTTTATACAAGTAAAACAATTACTTTAACAATTCATAATTAATTAATAAAAATATATAAAATTCGAAACCACTTTAAAATGATCTAATATAAGTTAGAAAAGATCACTTAAAATATTGAAGTCAAATGTTTAAATTTAAAGTCATTTCAAAACAATTTAAACTCTTAAACAGAAATGACTACATTTCCAGAATGTTGTAAAAATTGGTTTAGGGAAAAGACTGCACTATAAAAGTGCATGTAAGACTGTGACCTTGGATTGTTTTAATATCTTGAATACATGATTGATTTTCCATATGATAGAAAACTTTTTAGTATCCAATCATTTTGCAGTAAATAATATACTAACCTTGGCGTGTAACGATCCACCTTTTAGACAATTTAAATCGATAATAAACAAACATGTCAGATTAAAACCATTCAAACGGAAGGATTGTTATGGGGTAAAAAGAAAAAAGAAGAGAAAGAGAAAAAACAAACATAGAATCTTACAACGGAACGACAAAATATAATAATCAAATAATAGTTCATGAAATTGTTTACAAATAACATTTGATTACACTTTTACAATATAGATCAGAGTTACATACAACAGAAATAAATAAATAATGCAGCGAAACAACATGATGCAGTGAAACATATATGAAATAACTTAGATACTATACTATGTCTTCGTCTTCGTCCTCCAGAAAAATAGTCTTCAATACACTGAAAAGCTCAAACTGACCCAAACATAATGAAAAGACAAAACACTCAAGTTAGAACTAAAAGATCTTATGTATGTTAAATCAATAGTAAATAAATGAGTGTGACGGCTTCAGAACTGTTTATGGGGTTTGACATCTTCTATCCGGTGCTTAACATTCATGCAATAACTCAAGAGAAGTTCGAGATTCCATCTCCTAAGGATCTGTTAAACTATCTACATACATAGTACAATACGCTATTATAATAGTGTATGCAGTAAAGTAAAGTATCAAAATAGTTAAGACATTACTCATATCCACCTTAACACATTTTATATATTTCTGTATTCTATACAGTATCATAATTCCCCCGTAAACTGGAAGGCTATCAGAGGGCACTCCATACGTACGGTACAAACCAAACTTGTAATGGGCACGATAAGGCATGTGACAAGGCACGCGACAAGGCACGCGAGGCAATGCCCATGGTATGATACTACTGTTTTGCAGATCCGGACTAATGGTAACGCATAACAGCTACTACCGCCCACCTTGGAACAGACTCCCATAATCAAATCGAGGGGTGGCCATCAAATCAATCATAAGTCATAATATGGTATCAAAGATGCATGTACGATCGGAGGTGCGATCTCACTTGGCCTGACGTGGCTCACGTTTTAGTCACATCAAGCTGACTCGAGGGAGTCAGGGCTATGTTAATACCTCATATAGAATTGTTCACCGAACCATCCCACTTCATTCTGAAATCTCCACCATGTGCACAATTGTTAAAATGATTTTCTATATTGGTAGAGAGTATGACAATATCCGATCTCAGAATCTTTAACAACCAAACGCTTATTACACACCGAATGGTTCTTTTAAATTTTCAAAACCATTTCATATTGATATCAAAATATCATATTCTCAAAAATCATATCACTTTCAAAATCATATTCACTTTCAAAATCAGATTTTCAAAATAGGTTAAACCCTCATTTCAAAATCATTGTATTTACTCAAAATATGTCATTTCACTAGAAAATATCATTTCAAATCCCAACTTAGGTTATAACATTATTTAATCATATTTGCTTTTAAATCCAGGTTTAAATATAAGAAAAAAATTCAGCCTTCCATAGTTTGAATTTTTAGAATAGTTTTGATAGTCATAAATAGTTTTAGTAGTTTTAAAATAGTTTAAAATAGTTTTTAGATAAAATAAAATAGTTTAAAATAAATAAAAAATAGTTCTAAAACAGATTAAAATATTTTAAAATAGATTAAAATAGTTTAAATAGATTAAAATGGTTTAAAATACTTTAAAATATTTAAAAGGTTTAAAATAGTTTAAATGGTTTAAAATAGTTTTAAATAGATCAAAATATAAAATGGTTTGATTATTGGAAATGGTTTATATGGTAAATATTTGAAAAATCAAAATAAGTATGAATTTAAAATAATATATTTTAAACATTTTATATTAAAATAATAAGTTTGAAATTTAAACTATTTCTTCCATTTTAACAAATCTGGACCATAGCTTTCAAATCCACAAAGTTCGGTTTTAATCTTTCAATTCAGATTCTCAATAAAACCATTTAAACCTATATCGTTTTCAAATCCATGTTTGCTATTATAAATTCAAACTACTTCAAATTCAATAGATTTCAAAGTTTATATATATCCAACTGTTTACAATAACTTAATTTCAATAAATTCATTTATATTTCAAAATTCAACTTTGAAATTTCAATTTAACTTCTTTAATCAATTACCTTAACCCAGTTTCAATCTCAACATTTAAAGCTTGGATTTCAAAAATAATTCAGTTCGTATAAATCTAATTTTATTTCATTTAAAATAATATCATTTAACTGGGTTTAAAAATTAAGAATTTAAAGTCATTCTATTTAACCAATCCGGTATCCATATATAATTTTCTATCCTATGGTCAAGTGATGCGGATATCTATCATTTCAACCCGCGATAATTTAAATTTACAAGTATATATCATTTCAACCCGCAACCCCAAATTAAAATTCAAATTGCATAAAATCGCCCGAGTTTATCATTTCAACCTGTAACTATTTTTTCCTAATCTATAGATCGTTCCGGTATGTATCATTTCAAGCCATAGTGATTTTCCTATCGATAACTAAGGGAACTTGCAGTGTGATATCAATATATATAAAATAACATAACATCCAGTCATCTAATATCAAAATTAAACATCCATCACAATCATCAATCAACCAACCAATAAATAACCACAATTAACTAATAAGTATTTAATTGGAAATTTAAAATTCAGTATTAAATTTAATGGCGACTAAATTCAATAAAAGTCATATTTAACTGGAATGACAATTTAAATATATCAAGTAATAATCAATCACTTTCTAATCACATTATAAATCAAGTTTAACTAACATAAGATAGTTTAGTAATCCCAAGTGGGTTAAAACACTCACCTTCGATTTATCGATGATTTTAAAATCCAAAAATAGCCCAAAATCTAATAGCCTTAGAATGCAGCCAAACTAGTTCTAAAACATCCAAAAATTTGATACAATCGCAACGGAGAAAACCACGCGTGTATCCCGGCTCGTATGCAAAAGTTTTAACATCAGAAGATTGGAAATTTAGGCTTTGAGTCGATTTCGAGTCCTACTACGGTCCGCCGCCTCAAATTCCTGGTGCTTGCTCTGAGTTTTTGCTAAAACAACCTGAGACCCGAGTCATTTGGTTCCTAACCCAAAGTCACTACAGGGTTTTCACCTTTGGAACCCAAAGCGCGACCCGAAGTAGCCCTAGATCCGCATTTTTTTTTGAAATTGAAATTAGGTTTTGGAATTTGGGAACTAGGTTTGATGTTCAATCATTTGAGAAGGAGGAGGAAGATGTTCATACAGAAACAACGAAATGAGAAACAGCTAGGGTTTATAACAGCCTATATATAGGCAGTGTTGGATCGAAACGATAACAATGACCCGAAAAGCCTGTTTCGTTCCCGAAACGAAAATCCAATATATCAAAATATAGGTTTTCAATATTTTTAAACTCAATGGAACTGGTTTCAAACCTAAATTCCATTGTATACAGAAGTTAGCTTTCAAAATCAAATTATATTCATTTGAATTCATTAAATTGATTTCTACACGTTTCGAGCCCGCACGATCAAACGATAAGTCCGATCGCTACGAAACTTGAAATCCTACAATAATTCACCATTACGGATATGATGAAATAGATTTTGTCGAAATCCAAGACTATGGCTATAATGACTAATGTTCACGTTTATTAATTAAATTATTATTAAATTGGTTAAATCACTTTTCAATTCAAATTCAAAAGTTAGCTAATTTTTATGATTTTTGATTACCTAATAATTTATAATCTTCTAAAATAAATTTCCATGTCAAATCCATTGTTAAATATTGCACTAATTACAACGTTCAATTTCAATCGAAATGAATCCATCAATTATAATTTAAAATAACAATAAATTAAGTTATTTTGATTTAAATCTTATTATTCAGTCAGCTTCACTTCATGGATATACATAACATCAGTTTACCTTTTATTACATTAATATTCTACGGTTATCATTTTAATTCATATTAACTATAATATTTAAGTAGATTAATTGCAGTTAATTTCCAACTTAATTTCAACGGATTAAATAGTGAAATGATAATTAAACAATTTTTACAACTTACAATTTCAAACACATTTCTATATTTATTGTTTACAAACTGGGCAAATAAATTCACATGCTAATATGTCATTCTATATTAACCAATTTCAATTAGTTACGTACAATTTTACCACTTAAATACAACATTTGGTTTAATTCCTTATTTATAATTTATAACCAAATTTAACTTCATAATCATTTCAATTAATTAAAATTGCATTAAAATAGTTAATAATTACCTTAAATCAACTTTACTGAATCACATTCTAATAGTCTTTCCCATTTGTAAATCATAAATTCTTTTTCACACAATATTGAATTCCAAAATCAGTAATATTTTTAATTACTGAAAATTGCGAGTCACTATACTCTTTCCCACTCAAAAGTTTTTGTCCTAGAAAAGAGAAAAGAAGGAATTAATATATTTTATTCAAAATATTCAATTTATAAACAATTAATTTACATAATTAAGTATTTTAAATAAAATATATCAGTTTATAAACAATTAAATCTTTATATAAAAGTTCAATAAAAGTTCGAAAATATTTTCACCTTCACAAAAAAATTCAGTCAAAAATTCACGAAAAATTTAGACTGAGTCTCTTTTTTACAAGAGGTCCAGAAATAATAATATCAATAATAACAATATATATATATATATATATATATATATATTTCAAAAACAAAATATCACAAACCACAGAAAAAACAATAAAATATCGCTATAAAACCGTAATCCAAGAACGTACCTATTTGTCGGGCAAACAACTTTATTCATGAAACTAAAAGCGGTAGCTATTGCTTCAATAAACCTATATTTCACTTATATAATCCAAAAAAGTTAATAATTATGTAAAAGAGAAATATTTAAGATATTTCAATTAATAACAAAACAAATCAACCCAACATAACAATAGTCACTAATAAACAGACAGTACAACCATCATATACAAATAAACCTATTAAACAATCAATAGCAACCAAACCCACGGTTTGTTCATTATACCAGGGTGATAATAGCTACCAAGTATACCTTATGCTCAACGGCCTTAGATAAAAGTTCATAGATTATTTATACATCCTCATACAGTTAGAAATATCCTTTCCCAAACATCCCATAAGCCAAAACAACCAAGAATTTCAAATATCATTTAAGTTTATTCTTATTAATCTCCTTTCATATTTATTTACTGTTCATCTGTTTCCATTCATTCATACAATTCCACCTTTCCATTACTTTACATCCATTAACTTACATAAGTTATTTCCATTCAATTATTTAGATCATCTATAATCGGTTCATAAATTACTATGTAAGTCTCTTTACAAATCTAGTTCACCATTATTATTTACTTTGATTTCCTTTTATATCAAATTCATTTGTGAAGCAACTCATACTTATTTTTTTCTCCTTTTTTTCATATTTATTTCTTTCATATATATAATATTATTAAGTATAAAATCCAAATCTAAATCCTTTCAACATTTTTTGAAGTTATAATCATTTACTTAATATAGTATTCACTTTTACTGTTTACTTTAATTATAAATGGTTTCAACATTACTTAAGTTTAAAATCATTTACTTACAGTATTCACTTTTTATGTTAAATTTAATTAGAAGCATTTCGAATTATTAACTTAAGTTTATGACATTTTTGTAGCATCAAAATTCTTTTTATAGAAATAATTCCATTTGAACACTTTCATTACTTAAGTTTTACTTGTATAATATTCCATTAGATATTCTTATTTAACATTACAACTTTTAAACATTTTTATTAAGTTATATATATGTCTTTTAGAACGTAATTGAATGTTGCACAAGTTTATCTTATTTATTTTAATTAGCAAAATGTTCAATAATTACATCTTTTAAATTTTCATATTTATAAGTTATAAATTTTCAATTTCTCATATATTTCATTAATCACTTAGCATCTATTTTCTTAAGTTTTTAAGTGGTTTAGGCTAAAGTTTTACTTGGAAATTATTATAGAATTTCATAACTATTGTTTGAATAAAGTGACTTAAGTAATTTTATTTAAAATGTTTTAAGTATATATTTTTTGGGAAAGTGAGTTAAATTATTAAATTCTAATTTTTAATAAGACTTGGAGTTTTTCAGTGGAAATAAAATAATTGGTTGATTGATATTGTATGAGATTTATATGGTACATTTATCATTCTATCTCATACCTCTTCTAATCGTTCTATGAGATAAATGTATCGACTATCAAATCTGAACCCAAAATATAAATTTGGAAATATCTAGAAGAGGTACGAGATTTATATGGTACATTTATCGTTCTAGGTGCTATACTGTACATATAAACTCGTTTGTTCTTCTAGGACCTTCATAAGGGAATTGTCCACTAACGGTTAGGAGGTGAACTCCGATCTTATTATCGTCTGTGTATTTCCTAAAGAACCAGGGTTGATTTTACCGGGAAATAGAAAACGTTGTTTCGAAGAGACCAGGATCGGATTTGTGATCCGAAAACCACTTCGATCCAACAAGTACGTTTTCGAAAAAAAGACAAAAGTTTGGAGTCAAAGATGGAGCAGTGAAGTCAAAGGGCTTATCGCTACTAATCCTGAGGGTGATTCCAAAATGGATGTAGGAGTAGTGCCTTTGATTCCATTCGGACCGGGAACGGACTTGTATGGATGAATTCTTTTAGAACATTATCATTGGAGTACAATGAGCATTCTAAGTGAGATGTGTTCTAAAACAATAACGCTTAGCCTCAAGCCTCATCAACCGAGAATGACTGAAAATCAGGGGATATGCAGCAAGGCTAAGTGGGTAGCACCCAATTAGGGTAAGGTCATTCCTATCTAGATGTTACTTTTCGGCTGTTTGGGGTGGTTGCTCATCCCAACCATGGGGTGATCTTATTCGGACTATCCAGTAAGGGGTTGCTCTGGTCTTGTGTTGTAGAGGATCGGGAGGGGTCATCGGTATGTTGATCTAGACCAGGTACCATGATAAGTGGTACCCCAGTGCCTAGTCATTAGTTGGAAATTCATTCTCCCTATGTGCCCTTTACGGTTTTGATTGTAGAGCCTAGTATTGCTGGAATTTAATGAATGTAACAATTTCGGGTATTAGAATAAGTATTTGTACTTAAACATTATTATAATATCAGAGGATTTTATAAGAACTGTTTTGGTTATCATAAGATAAAGACCCGGCATGTTTATTTGTGGCATGGTCTTACGAGATACCTTTGATTTCAAAGGATTTTGAAACCTTAATAGTCCAATTTAGTGTGTTTTCTCACGTTGGTATTTTATACTAACTCGAGTGTTATTTCACTATAATGCTCGGGTCAGACCGAGTGTTATAAAATACAGGATAGGATGCTGGGGAGCTCAAGAGACGAGCTGGATGGCAAGACGTATCATACGTACTTGATGTATATTCCGCCGTGCAGTATAAGCTGTATAGTCAGCTTTTGTGAAGGACATGATAATATAACTGTCTAGTATTTTGCTATTGATTGTGTTGCACTCTGATGATGAAATGTACAAAACGGAAATAGTTCTTTTTATATGAAAATCGAATATTATCTATTATATATTGTTCCGCTGCGATTGTGAGATTCTGTTATTGTTTTAGTTCCTTCTTTCTTCTATCTTCTTTCATTTCCCTCAGCCATCTGTCTTTTTTGGCAATCGATCGACGACATATTATATAGTAGCATATTTGTGTCGATTTCTTGAGGTCGAGAAGGGTGGGTTATGTAACGACCGCCTTTCATTCCCCGGAAAGACGCATCATTAATAAGAAAGAAAGGGATAGAAAAGAGAAAAGTTAGAAAAGAAAGAACTAAAAAACATCAGAATCTCACAGCGGAACAAATAAATTATATTATATCACATAAGTTATTACATAGTATCATACACATCAGATTTTGTAACATCCGGCCTTTTTGTATGTTTTGGGCAAACACACATGCCAACTCAAACCATACATAAGGGTGGATTTTTATTGGGGTAAATAAAAAAAGGAAGAAGAAATAAAACAAAACATAATCTCACAACAGAATGACAAAATATAATAATCAAATAATAGTTCATGAAGCTGTTTTACAAAACATTTGATTATACTTATACAACACATGTCATAGTTATACATACCAGAGAATAATAAATAATGCAGCAGAATAGCATGAATGCAGTGGAATAATATAATAAATAATAGTAATAAATCTTCATCTTCACCCTCCAAAAATAAGATCTTCAAACCCTGAAATGCTCAGACTGACCCGAGCGAATTGAAAAGACAAAACGCTCGATTCAGAACTAAAAGATCTTACGTAAGTTAAATCAACAGAAATAAATATGAGTGTAAACGCCGTCAGAGATATTTACGGGTTTTGACATCTCTTATCCAGCGTCTAACGTGAGTGCAGTAACTTAAGAGATGCTCGGGATTCACATATCTTAAGGATCCGATAAACTATTTACTATATAATAATATTTTGCTATTATAATAATGTCTATAGTAATAAACTTACTTTTAAATAGCGTTAAGGAGTGACCCAATATTTCCCTTAACACGTAATAGTCCCAATAGTCCATCCAGTATCAACGCATTTCCAGATCGAGAGACTACCCTAAATACTCCACGGGCTGCGGGAGAAAACCAAACTCGTACAAAGCGCGCTAGGGTAGGTGACACGGCACACAAGGAAATGCCAGGGTAGATATACCAATTACGCATCCGGGCTGGTGGTAACGCATAGCAGCTACTACCGTCCACCTCGAGCCATGCCCCAAAAATAAAATATAGAAAGTGGTTACCGAATCAATCCAAAAGTCAGAGTATAATATCGAAGGAATGTGTCCGATAAGAGGGGCTACCTCCTTGGCCCAAGAATCGCACCTGTTTTAGCCACCTTATGCCAACTCATGGGAGTTGGGTCCACGTATACACCTCAAAGGAACGCCGCCACCAACCTACTTCATTCTGGAATCTCCGCCGCGTACACGGTTATTGAAGTGGTTTCGGATTTGGCAGAGAGTATAACAACTTCTGGTCTCGGTCGCTTTAACAACCAAATGTTATTATAACACCGCGGTCGTTTCAAAATAATTTATACTTCAAAACCAAAATATAATATCCATTTCAAAACCATATAAATACGATATCATTTCCATTTTAAAACCTAAATCAATATAATATCATTTTTATTTCAAACACATCCTTTCCAAATCATAGCACTTTCAACGTTATAACACTTCGAAATCAAAACACTTGAAATATACACTTTCACATCATAATACTTTGAAACTCATAACCTTGAACACAGCTTCCACCACTTAAATGGTTAAAATATCAAAATACTTTATATAATAAACTAGCTTCTCCAATTTCACAAATCACTTGCAAAACAACTCGAATTCATAAATTTTAAATTTAACCCAATCCCAAATCATAAATTTCGATAGATTCAGTTTCCAAATAAATTATCCCAAATTATATCGATTTCAAATCAGATTTGATCCATAGAATAAACCATTTCAAATTCAATATATTTCAACCTAACAATTTCCAAACTAAGTTGGTAATTACGATTCAACAATTCAATTTTCTATTATTTAGTTTTGAAATATTTTACATAATAAATCCATTATCATTTAAATGAAACTCAAATTTCTAATAACTAAATATTTCCATCAATTTATTTATTCTTGAAATATTCATTTAATTCACCTTGAACCAAAATCAAGTTATAAAAGTCATACCTTCTAAAATTTCAAATTTAATAAATTTCACATCAGGCTTATTTGAGTTTAATTCTTAAATAAATCCAATTTCGAATAAATTTTAGATTTATCTGCCAACCTTATTTATTTCAATCATTATACCCTCTATATAAAAATATAATTTAAATACTTACCTATATTATATTTTAATAAAACCAACTCTCTTATTTTATTAAACAAATTTATACAAAGCTTAATTTCAAGAATTTAACTATATATAAAAATAATATTTACATAATATAAAAAAAATCAATATCTATTAAACTGTATATTTCATTCCAAAACCGTAGAAATCATTTCAAAATATATACATATAGACCGACGGTGTCTGTATATGATTTTCTATCCTATGGTCAAGTGATACGGATATTTATCATTTCAATGCATAATTTAAAATATAAATACGGTTATATATCATTTCAAACTACAATCCTGAATGAAATAAAAATCCATAGAAACTTGAAGTTTATAACAATATAAAATATGACATCCATTTATCCAATATTAATCATCATACATTTGTCACAATCAACATTCAATTCAATCAATAGCATCAATATATAACAGATAATAAATAACAGATATTTACTGGCAGTTTATATTCAATAATAAATTAAATAACAATTTAACTAATAGTTTATATGCAATAATAAATTAAATAACAACTTACTGAGATGATGATTAAATATGCCAAATAGTCATAAATAAATTTCTAATCACATCATAAATTAATTCAACAAACATAAGAAATTTTAGAAGTTGTGAGTGGGTTAAAACACTTACCTTTTGAATTTAAGTTGAATTTAAATCCAATTTAAACCCAAAATATGAACAGTCTCAGATTTCATCCAAACTCGTGCCAAAATGTCTGGAATTTCAATACGAACCTAGCGGCGAAAACCGCGCATGAATTGGACCTCGTATGTAAAAGTTATGTTAGTTAGAACACTTGGGGAAAAAAATACTAACACGCCACGTCAGAGCTCTGGAACGCAAACCCTACCATCAACTCACGTACGCGCGCGAAGAACAGCTACAGGTCGCCACCTACTACGTCCAAACGCCGACCATCCACCCACCAATGCTTCGATCTGACCTTGTCAACGTCACGGCAACGTCGAGCCGCCCCTACGCCTTTCGTCGCACCCACTACGGTCACTCCTAGCTTCACTCGCCGCCGCCGCCTTTGACTCCTGATTCTGGCTAACTTGATCAACGTCTAAGCGAACAGATACTAGATCCAAGGCCTGTCCATCACTAGCTCCCCAACGTTGCCCCCCGATCGTCGATCGACTGCAGATCCGTCGTTGGATTGTCCAGAATCCAATATGAACGGCCAGAATTTATTCACGGATTCTGAGCAAACAGTGCACCAATCTGAAAAATGAATCACACCAAAAGATTACGCTCTTCGTGAGCTTCATATTGATATAAAATTTGATAGTATTTGAGGAGTTTGAAATTTTGGCTTTGAATTTGATTTGAAATTGCAATTGGAAATTTTTGTTTTGTTTGCCATTGGAAATAAAGAGAAGCAACTGAAATTGTACGTATAGAAATGAGGAATAAGAAATAGGCTAGGGTTTATAACAAGATATATATAGGTAGGGCTGAGAAATAGAGGAACGGATACGATTGGTTTGGACCGAAATGATAAATGGCCCGAAAAGCCCGTTCTGACTTCGGAATGAAATTGGGTCAATCTATATATCAAAATAGACGTTTTTGAATATTTTAAATGCAATGGAACAAGTTTCGAGTCCAAATTCCATCGTATGAAGAAGTTATGCTAAAATCAAGTTATTTCAAATTGATTTCAATTAAATCGATTCCAAGGCGTTTCGAGTCCGTACGATCAAACGACAAGCCTGATCGCTACGAAACTTGAAATCCTATAATAATTCACCGTTATGGATCCGACGAAACTAATTTCGTAAAAATCCGAGTCAATGGCCAAAATGGCCATATTTCACATTATTAAATTAATATTTAATTAATTAAAACACTTTTTCGTTTCCAATTTAAAAATTCACAAATTTCATCATTTTTAATTTCTTAAACATTTATAATAATTTAAACAACTTAGATATCAATTAAATTTTAATTGATTTACCAATTACCGTACTTAAATTTTAATTTTTATAAATTCATTAATTATCAATTGAAATTCCAATAAATCATTTATTTGATTTTAAATTCTGTATTCAATAAATTATCAAATGGATGGAATTTACAATTGGTTCATGATCCATTACATTAATATTATCAGATTTCATCTAAATTCCTTTTAACGTAATAATTAAGTATTAAATTTCATTTAATTGTAATTTATCCAATTATTATAGTTCAAATCCCAATGAATTGATAAATCTTTATTTCCATTCTTTCAATTCATCAATTGTTTCAATTAATAAGGATTGCACTAATTTAGTTGTTTATTAACATACATTAGCATTATTACCTTAATTTACATTCAATTACTATTAACAATGTGTTGCTTCATTAGTCATTTAAATAATTATACTTGTTTTTCTATATTCACTTTGTAACCAAAGATAGCCTTTCAATCCTCTTAATAAATTTGAATTCCATTAACTTATTAATAATTTGCTTAAGTTACTTTGTTACATTTCGTTTTAGTTATCATTTCATTCTCCAATTTACAAATTTTAATTTCCTCCAGATTTAATTACCGAAATCTTATTAAATTAATAATTTAAAAATCAAAATTTACGGGTCGTTACACTCTCCTCCACTCAAAACTTTTCGTCCTCGAAAAGGAAAAGGAGGGAAAAGAAGGAATTTAGTAGTCAATACATCTTATTCAAAAAAAATACACTAATTTTATAAACGAATAAATTTACAAATTTAATAATTTAAATAAAATATATCAGTTTATAACCATTAAATCTTTTATACTCAAATTAATAAAGTTTAGAAAACATTTTCCAAACAATTTCTAAGTCCAAAATTTATAGAAAATTTCGGCAGAGTCTCCTTTGTACGAAGAGGCTCGGGAGAAAATATAATATCAAATACAACAATATACAACATATATATTCCAAAATAATATATATCCCAACACGGGAAAAACAATATAATAACGCTAGAAAACCGTAATCCGAGAAAGTACCTATTTGTCGGGCAATTTGCGCTTATTTATGAAACCAAAAGCAATAGCAATTGTTTCCATAACCTATATTTCACTTATACAATCCAAAAAGAGATAATAATTATATAAAATGAAATATTTAAAGTTGTTTCAACCACAAACAAACAATCAATATAAAAAACAATCACCTGCAACAAGGCATACAACCATCACATGAAATCAACGCAACCAATCATCCATTCATATCAAACAAAATAAATAATTGTTCGGGTTCAAAACTTTAAATTGTACAGAATTAAAAATAAACTACTAAGTGCACCATTTACTCAACAGCCTTAGATGAAAGTAGATAGATTATTCGTACATCCAAACAATTTTAAAGTATCCTTGTCCCAAACAACCATAAACCAAACAAACAACAATTCCAAACAATAGATCAAGTTAATTTTTTATCAGTTTCATTTCATAAGACGTTGTTTGATTTCTTTTTCATTCATATTATGGTTTATCTTTTTATTTTACATTTATTTCTTGCAAATTTTCATTTCCATCCATCGATTCATTATTTATGTCACTTATTTGCACTTATACTTACATAAATTCATTTGTATTTATTCATATCATATAAATTTTCTTTTTATTGCATTACATTCATTCATTCATTACTTAATTTCATTTATCTATAGTATTCATCTTTCTACTTATTTTTATTATAAATAACTTCAACAGTTACTTAAGTTTGTTATCATTTCTTTATAACTTTTCTATTATAGTTAATTAGTGGTCTTTCAGTCATACTTAAGTTTACAACAATTATAACATTAAATTCTTATTTATAAAAGCAAATTCATTGAATACTTTCATTACTTAAGTTTTACTTGTAAAATTTCCCATTACATTTTCTTTTAACATTTTAACTTTTAATATTTGGTAAGTTATATATATGTTAAAGAATGCAACTGAAAATTATACAAGTTTATCTCAATTCTTTTTAAATTAATTTAATGTTCAATAATACTATCTTTTGTTTTATAGGTTACAAATTTCAACTTGCTTGCTATTTCATTTATAACCTAGCATTTAATCTCTTATTTTAATTAAAGGTTCCAATTATTAATTAGTTACATTCCTTATTACTATAATAATTGAAACTATTAATTATCTGAAACTTAAGAACTAAATATTGAGTTAAATTTTAAATCATTTAAAATAATAGATAAATGTATATACTTGCAATTTATATATCCAGTTATATTTAAAACAAATTTGAAATTTATATTTGTTTATCTAAATAAATCTGCAGCAAAACTACTACAGTGGCCTACCAACTTTGAAACCCGAAAATGAATGTTGATGATATGTGCACTCATCACCGAAATTATTTTCCAGCAATAGAGAGGGGAGTACATAACTTATTTCTTCCAAAATTTCTTTAAAACAATTCTTTCAAATTATATTGGAATATTTATATCAGAAAACTCTTTTAAATAATAATATTATTATACTCCAAAATCATTCAAAAGAAATTTTCAAAAACCTGGGACTTAGATTCTAAATTCCCAATTTTCATTTATTTTATTTTAGATCTTATTTCCAACCAATATTTATAAATTTCACTACCTAAAAACCAATATATTACAACCAAATACATATCATTTATAAAAAATATTTTATGTATAGAAAATATAGTAGGCAAAATTATTTCATTTACCTATATTCAAAACAAATATTGTGTCGGTCTGTCCTGTTAAGTGTTTAGAAATCCCTATTGATGTCATAGCATCCTATGCACCAATAAGACATTTTTAAATACAAAAGATAACAAATTAGCACAATATCAAAACCTTTTATAATACTAACAAATGCGCTCTCTCATATATATGCGCTCTCTCATATATATGCGCTCAACGACTCACCATAGGGTATTACTACCCTATTAATAATGAGTCAGACCCCTTAAAGCTAAGGTTTACTGCTAAACCAAGGCTCTGATACCAGATGTAACATCCGGCCTTTTTGTACGTTTTGGGTACACACACATGCCAACTCAAACCATACATAAGGGCGGATTGTTATTGGGGTAAATAAGAAAAAGGAAGAGGAAATAAAACAAAACAGAATCTCACAACGGAATGACAAAATATAATAATCAAATAACAGTTCATGAAGCTGTTTTACAAAATATTTGATTATACTTATACAACACATATCAGAGTTATACATACTAGAGAATAATAAATAATGCAGCGGAACAGCATGAATGCAGTGGAATAATATAATAAATAATAGTAATACAATCTTCGTCTTCGTCCTCCAGAAATAAGATCTTCTAACCCTGAAATGCTCAGACTGACCCAAGCGAATTGAAAAGACAAAACACTCGAGTCAGAACTAAAAGATCTTATGTAAGTTAAATCAACAGAAATAAACATGAGTGTAAATGGCATCAGAGATGTTTACGGGTTTTGACATCTCATATCCAGTGTCTAACGTGAGTGTAGTAACTTAAGAGATGCTCGGGATTCACATCTCCTGAGGATCCAATAAACTATTTACTATATAGTAATTTTTCGCTATTATAATAATGTCTATAGTAAATTAAACTTACTTTTAAATAGCGTTAAGGAGTGACCCAATATTCCCCTTAACATATAATAGTCCCAGTAGTCCATCCAGTATCAGCACATCTCCAGATCGGGAGACTACCCTAAATACTCCATGAGCTACGGGAGAAAACCAAACTCGTACAATGTGCGCTAGGGTAGATGACACGGCACACAAGGCAATGACATGGTAGATATACCAATTATGCATCCGGGCTGGTGCTAACGCGTAGCAGCTACTACCGTCCACCTCGAGCCACATCCCCAAAATAAAAAATCAAAGGTGGCCACCGAATCAATCCAAAAGTCAGAGTATAATACCGAAGGAGTGTGTCCGATAAGAGGGGCTACCTCCTTGGCCCGAGAATCGCTCCTATTTTAGCCACCTTATGCCAACTCATGGGAGTTGGGTCCACGTATATACTTTAAAGGAACGCCGCCGCCAACCTACTTTATTCTGTAATCTCCACCGCATACACGGCTATTAAAGTGGTTTCAGAGTTGGCAGAGAGTATGGCAACTTCCGGTCCCAGCCTTTTTAACAACCAGACGTTATTATAACACCACGGTCATTTCAAAATAATTTATACTTCAAAACTAGAATGTAATATCCATTTCAAAACCATATAAATACGATAACATTTCCATTTCAAAACCCAAATCAATATAATATCATTTTTATTTCAAACATATCCTTTCCAAACCATAGCACTTTCAACGTTATAACACTTTGAAATCAAAACACTTGAAATATACACTTTCACATCATATTACTTTGAAACTCATAACCTTGAAAACAGCTTCCACCACTTAAATGGATAAAATATCAAAATACTTTATATAATAAACTAGCTTCTCCAATTTCACAAATCACTTCCAAAACAACTCGAATTCATAAATTTTAAATTTAACCCAATCCCAAATCATAAATTTCGATACGATTCGGTTTCCAAATAAATTATCCCAGATTATATCAATTTCAAATCAGATGTGATCCATAGAATAAACCATTTCAAATTCAATATATTTCAACTTAAAAATTTCAAAACTAAGTTGGTAATTACGATTCAACAATTCAATTTTCTATTATTTAGTTTTGAAATATTTTACATAATAAATCCATTATCATTTAAATAAAACTCAAATTTCAAATAACTAAATATTTCCTTCAATTTATTTATTCTTGAAATATTCATTTAATTCACCTTAAACCAAAATCAAGTTAAAAAAATCATACCTTCTAAAATTTCAAATTTAATAAATTTCACATCAGGCTTATTTGAGTTTAATTCTTAACTAAGTTCAATTTCGAATAAATTTCAGATTTATCTGCCAACCTTAATTTGTTTCAATCATTATACCCTCTATATAAAAATATAATTTAAATACTTACCTATATTATATTTTAATAAAATCAAACTCCCTTATTTTTATTAAACAAATTTATACGTAGCTTAATTTCAAGAATTTGATTATATATAAAAATAATATTTATATAATATCAAAAAATCAATATTTATTAAACTGTATTTTTCTTTCCAAAACCATAGAAATCATTTCAAAATATTTATATATATATATATATATATATATATAGACCGACGGTGTCTGCGTATGATTTTCTATCCTATGGCCAAGTGATACAGATATTTATCATTTCAATTCGTAATTTAAAATATAAATACGGTTATACATCATTTCAAACCGCAATCTCAAATGAAATAAAAATCCATAACAATTTGTAGTTTATAACAATATAAAATACAACATCCATTCATCCAATATCAATCATCAAACATTTATCACAATCATCATCCAATTTAATTAATAGCATTAATATATAACAGATAATAAATAACAGATATTTACTGGCAGTTTATATTCAATAACAAATTAAATAACAATTTAACTGGCAGTTTATATGCAATAATAAATTAAATAACAATTTACTAAGATGATGATTAAAAAATAGGCCAAACAGTCATAAATAAATTTCTAATCACATCATAAATCAATTCAACAAACATAAGAAAATTAAGAAATTGTGAGTGGGTTAAAACACTCTCCTTTTTAATTTAAATTGAATTTAAATTCAATTTAAAACCAAAATTTGAAAAATCTCAGAATTTATCCAAACTAGCGCCAAAATGTCCGGAATTTCAATACGAACCTAGCAGCGAAAACTGTGCGTGAATTGGACCTTGTACGTAAAAGTTATGTTAGTTACAACACTTGGAAAACCAAAAAAAAAATATACTCACATGCCACGTCAAAGCTCTGGAACACAAACCCAACCATCAACTCACATACGCACGTGAAGAACAGCTATAGGCTGCCACCTACTTCGGCCAAACGCCGACCATCCACCCACCAATGCTTCGATCTGACCTTGCCAACGTCACGGCAACGTCGAGCCGCCGCTACGCCTTTCGTCGCACCCACTCCGGTCGCTCCTAGCACCACTCGCCGCCGCCGCCTTTGACTCTCGATTCTTGCGAACCCGATCAATGTCTAGGCGGATACTAGATCTGAGGCTTGCCCATCACCAACTCCCTAACCCAGCCCCCCGATCGTCGGTCGGCTGTAGATCCGCCGTTGGATCGTCCAGAATCCAATATGAACGGCCAGAATTAATTCGCAAATTCTGGACAAACGGTGCACCGATTTGAAAAATGAATCACACTAGAAGATTATGCTCTTCGAGAGCTTCAGATTGATATAAAATTTGATAGTATTTGAGGAGTTTGAAACTTTGGCTTTGAAATTGCAACTGGAAATTTTTGTTTTGTCTGCCATTGGAAATGAAGAGGAGCAACTGGAATTGTATGTGTATAAATGAGGAATAAGAAATAGGCTATGGTTTATAACAAGGTATATATAGGTAGGGCTGAGAAATAGAGGAACGGATACGATTGGTATGGACCGGAACGATAAATGGCCCGAAAAGCCTGTTCTGACTCCGGAACGAAAATGGGTCAATCCATATATCAAAATAGATGTTTTTGAATATTTTAAACACAATGGAACAAGTTTCAAGTCCAAATTCCATCGTATGAAGAAGTTATGCTAAAATCAAGTTATTTCAAATTGATTTCAATTGATTTCAATTAAATCTATTCCAAGGCGATTCAAGTCCGTACTATAACGACCCAGAATTTTTAATAATTAAAATTTGAATATTTAATTAATTTTAAATATTAATAAGTGAATTTATAAGTCAAATAAATTTTAATTCGAATAATTGGATTTAATTGAATAATTAAATCGATAATTTAATACGTTAAATTAAGGAAATAATTGAAAATTGGGTTAAATATGATTGAAAATGATTTGTAAAATTTTATTTTATCATATTGAAGTTAGAATGATATTTTAGAACTTTTAAAATCGAATTAAAAGTTAATTTGTGAAAATTGAATATTTTAATATTTAATCGACTAGTGAAAATAGCCAATTTTTGAACAGTCTCAGAATTGAACGAAACCAGTGCCATTGGATCCGTAATAGTTAGTTATTGTCGGATTTCAATTTTCGTAGCAATCGGAGTTATCGTTTGATCGTGGCAGCTCGAAACGCATCGAATTGTTTTTAATATTAATTTGGCGAGTTAAAATAGCCATTTTTCAAACTGTCTCGGATTTCGACGAAACCAGTTTCATCGGATCCGTAATGTGATATTATTGTATGGTTTCAAATTTCGTGTCGATTGGATTTACCGTTTGTCCGGTACAAATTAAAACGCCTAGAAAATCGTTTAAATCGGTTTAATTTAAATTGAGCGTTTATAGCCATAACTCGCACAGATGTCCGAATTAGCTTTCGAAACCTATTCCATTGTGTCCGGAACGCGGGATAAACCTTAGGAACGTCAGTTTCGGCGCGTAAATCGGAGTTCGGAATTTCCGGATGAATAGTGTTCGTTCAAATTCCTATAAATAGACCAACACCCCTCTCTCTCTAAATTAAAAAAAAAAACCCTAAACCTAAACTACAGCCGCCACCTACTTCCACCAACGGCCGAAAACCATTCCCTTTCTCCTCCTAATCTCTCAAAATCCGGCAACATTCATCGAAAATTACCAACTACAAAGTTGAAGAGTATTGTGAGGGCTTTAATTCTATACGGCTATGATCGAATATGGCGCAGCGTGGAGGGAGAGGCAAGGCCGCGTATGGCTTCAGTTTGGCACGCAATTCAAGGCACCTGGTGAGACTGAGCTTCGTGCTCTTCTTGGTGGTGGTAGCTTGCGTGTGGGGCTTTGAAGTGGAGGTCTTTGATCGAGATATAGGTTGGTGTGGAGGTTGCTAAATTTAACCCTAAGTGTAATGTAATGGGTTTCGGCTTCCTGTAGGAGTTTATGCGTGAAAGATGAAGAAGGAAGGGAGAAGGGGCGTTCGGCCCTGATGAGGAGAAAGCAGATCCAACGGTCCAAATAGAATAGGTTTATAATATAAAATTTATGTTGAAATTATTATATAAAAAATTTGTGTAATGTTCAAATATTCATAACTTTTTCATACGAGGTCGAAGACGCGCGAAACCAGTTGCGTTGGAATCGTATGGACGAGCACTACGCGATGAAATTGGATTGGAGTCGTTTGGATTTAGTGAGAATTTCGGGTAAAATTAAACGTCCGTTTAATTTTATTCGAAATAAATCGCTAAAACGAAATTGAAATCAAGGTGAGAACTTCTCACTCAATCGAATAGTTTCGATTTTTATTTTAAATAGTTAAATTTAAAATACTTGAATGCATTTTTGAATGATGATTTTTATCTATTGATTGTTAAAATAGACATTATGCGCCGTTAGTAAGCGGATGTTATTTATTAAAAACATATACCGCGAATATTTCATAAACAGTGAAATTGGTATTATATATAATAGCAATATATATATATATTGGCATATGTATATATTGCAGTTGTTGATTTGCCGCATTTTTTTTAGCGGATGAGACCCTATTGCGCCGTTATTGAGCGGATAATATTTTAAATCCCATATACCGCGATAATTTCGTACTGGAACGAAATTGGTATTGTGCTAATGTTTATGGATGCAGGAAAACAGGTTGGAGGGATCCAACTGGATTCCTCAACAGTTTTTATTGGATTTCAGATATTTTGATATTTGATGGATTATCATATCGATATATGATATCGTTGTAGTCGTGATTGACTATTTGGTGTGTAGCATCATTGGACCAAATTTTGGAATTTTAAAATGATTTTAAAGTGATTTTTGAAAGTATACGTTATAAAATATTTTTGGAATTGATTCATTTTAAATAACTAAACGATATAACTTTTAAAGTTATAAAAATTATGATTTTTGAGAAAATATAGTTAAAAGCTGATTTTTGAGAAATATGGGTTAATGGTTTTATGAAATAGTTTAAATTGGGATTTCTGAAATTATTGTGAAAAGTTTAAATATAGGATTTATAAAATTTGATTATTTTATAAGTCAAAAGGATGAAATTATAAAGGAGTTTAAAGACGTTTTTAAAATATTAATATGAATTGATTTATATAAGAGATTTATAAATGGACATTTATAAATTGAAATATTGAAATTATAAAACGAGTTTTTATAAGTGTTTGAATGAAGTAAAAATGGATTGCATAAGTGAATGGAATTTATAAAATTTTAAATGGTGAAGTTATAAATGAAATTTATAAATAGTAAGATTTATAAATTTTATAAAGTTATTAAAAGAATGGTTTTGGATAAATCATTGAATCTTATAAGTTATAGGATTTATAATTATGAAGTTCAAAGGAACGATCTTTGTAAACGAATAAATTATAAGTATTTAACTTATAATATGAACGTTTGATTTATAATTGAGTTATAAACTGGAATAGGTTAATAAAGGAATTTATAAAAGGAAGTTGTTATAAAATAAATAGAAATGGAATTTATAAACGTTGTTTTATAAATCCGCAAACGACTTATTTTGATAAGAAAATTGTTATAACTTATTTATGGAGTTATATTCACGTTTTAGACAGTGAATAATCCTTTAAAATAAAATGAATAAAAGGATGAAATTTGTTAACGTAGTATATTCACGTTTTTAAATAGTGAATAATATGTTAAAGAAACTGTTATGGATTTGATGTTTTAAATAGAATTAAAACGATCTAACGATGTTTTAAAAGGTGTTGAGATTCGAAACCATAGATTTCAACATTCATTGTTGAAATAGACGTTTTCGAGAAATAAAAGGAAATGGTAGACTATAACACTGTTGTTATGGTAAATGATTTCCGAAAGGAAATGTTTTGTATAGTATTGGGATTTATATATCTATTTTAATTTCGAATCCCTATACTAGTGATTTTGGGTTGTCGTAACGATGTTTTACGCAACATTCGTTTTGGCCCAAATAAATATGTTTAAGAGAATGATTTCCTTAAAGAATGAAATATATACTAAATTTCGATTTAAGTATATTGAATATTTTCCAAGTGTAGAAAATAAAAGATTTGTGGATTACTTATTTTTAATAAGTATGGAATTGTTTTCCGATATAAAGTGAATATTTTGAGAATTTATCTTTTTGAAGATAAATTGAAAATGAATATTAGAAATCGAATTGAAGTCGTATATTCATGAATATTTTGGAATGTAAATTCACTATTGAATTTATAAAAGGAAGTGGAATTTGTTTAAAAATAAATATTGATTTATTTTTGAAGTATTGAAAATTATATATCTTGTAAAGATATTTTGGAAAATAAATAATTTGGAAAATTATTTGGGATCTGGTGATGTTGTGCATATCCATTGATAGTTCAATAACCGACTATCAATATTTCCCTTTGAATGGGTATTTGATGTGATTTGTTTGAATTTGAATGCCACACTTATTTTTGAATAAGCGCTCACTATTCGGGTTAACGGGGAAAGGACCATGGGGTCGTATAACCCATTCCGAATATGTGATACGTCGTTGTGAATTGCATTTGAAGATCGGTGTTGAAGACCGGGTATTTGCGAGAGCGATAGGATGACCTGTCGATTGACTCTGCACCGAGTTGCTCCGGTATTGAGTTCTCCATATGTGATGGGAAATCCGATCAGGATTGTGGATATCCGGATTGCAAGGACTTCTTTGTAAGTGCCTTCGGTTTTGTTCGAGCCCGGAACAGACTTGTATGGATTGTATGTCTGACATTACAAGTTGAGATATAAAGCCGATTTCTTTCAAATATATTTCTGTTGGTGGCGGAGAATTTATTCTTTTAGCTTAACACCCTTCTCTGAGACGTACGAGCTCAGAGGTTATGTAGTTGAATGTTATCAGCGATATATTCCCAATTTGGTAATGTGACATGCTGAGTGTTGCTGAAATGATCATTGTGTTGATTATTTGTGATAGGATCGTTTGTTTGATCGTCTATCCTGGCGATCATTTCTATGATCATTTGTTGACCCAAAGCATGGCTTTTGTATAAAGTATGTTTTTGTGGACGTGACTTCGTCGAGCCTCACACCCCGTGAATGGTCAAAACAGGAAAGATGCGGCAAGGTTATGAGGGGTAGCGCCCTTTAGGATATGTGCATTTCCTTCTGGAAAAGGGTGGTATCATGGTATGGAGCCCAGATACTTACTCATGTTGAAAACACTTTATGATTGTGTGAATTGATTGCGAGCGCTCGGTTGAAAGGTCCCAAAGGACCGGGGGATGGCATATTCGGTCAGTTGTTACTCAGTTAGGGGTAACCCGGCCTTGTGTTGGTAGAGATCCGGTTTGGTTCTCGGGGATGTCCATCCAGAGGCATTCTCATGTGGCAATGGGAAGTTCCTTGGCCTGATCATTCGTTGGAAATCCAATTCCCAATACGAAACCTTGTACGGTATTAGTTGTAGAACCTGCCATTTACTTATGGTGGTCACCACTGTTTAGATGGTAGCTATAGTAGGCATACGATAATGGTCGTATGTTGGCTAAGATTTATATTCTACTTTCGAAATGTTTTTCCTACACTATGCACTAGTAATTATATCAAATGTTCTTTTAAATGTGTATCAAGCATCTTTGACTATCATAAGGAGAAATCTCCTCCGATTCTGCGTTTGCATTGTGTGTGTGTGCGGGAGGCCTTATGGTAGTCTCATTTTTAAAAGCATTGCGAATTGACTTTAAAAAATATTCCTCTATTTTGATTTTAAAGATAAATAAACTGTTTTGAGTTCTCACACCAGTCTTGCTTATGCTAGGTGATATGTGATGGGGGGTTCTTGCTTCGCGGTTTGGTGGCGAACGGGAGACTCTTACCCCCACACGTCCTCTTTACGGGGTTGGTTAGGCGAAGCCGTGACATTCGAAAGGGTGGCCGTAAAAGCAAGTTTGGGATACCTTTGTGAGCCACGGTGGGGCTGGGATGGTTGAAAAGCCTACCGGTTGTGACCGCTGTCGTCGACCTTCACAGGTGGTATCGGAGCATATGGTTAAGCGACAACCATGGTTCTGTTGGGTATTCTCATTAGAGATAGAGTCAGTAGTACTCTAGAATGAGTTTGAGTGTAATAATAGCTATGAGAGCGTATTTGTTAGTGAATATAAAATTGTTTTATATTGTGATGATTGGTTTATTGAGTGGCATATGAACTTTCGTCAGCGTGGTCTGGACAACTATGCCGAAGGGGTTTATAAACACTTGAATAGAACAATTCAACATAAAATTGTTTTAAATTGGGTAAATGAAATAATTTTACCTTGATTATATTTTATATATAAAGGAATAATTTTTCAAAATTATTAAAGTGCATATAAGTTGATTGTTTGGTTGTTTGAATAATCTAAATTGAAGAATAATTGTATAAGCAAAAAGAATTATAAGAATTGAATTATAATTAAAGTGATTTACAATTGTGAAATAAACTTATATATATAAGAAGTGAAACTATATGAATATATTTATGAATATGAGTTATAAATAAAAATGAATTTAAAGTTAAATGGAAATTTACTTTAGAATTTGGAAGCTGAATTGATTTATAAGTTGGAATTTAAGTTATGTAAAACAAAGTGATGTTTGTAAAATGGAATATAAATTAAGAGATGTTGAATGAAGTTGATATTAGTATCAAAGTAAATTAATAAAGTTAAGTGATAGGTATGAACTTAGATTATGTAAATGAAATTCAACTTTTATAATTGGATTGAATGTTAATCAATTAAATGTAAATAGTTGATATGAAATAATGAATGTAACTGTTAATTCATTAAAATCTAATGTTATGGAAAGTTGAAAGATTGAATGAAAATCAATTTAATTAAACCAATTGAAAGCAAAAGGAATTTGGTTGAAATTAATAAACATTGGTTGATATATGATTGTTAGTTGATTGTATATAATTCATTAAGTGTTAATGAAATTGGAAGCTAAAGTAATTGAAATTCAATTGGAAGTTAAGTGAATCTTAAATAGAATTGAATGTGATTTGGAAGTGAACCAACTTGAATATGAATTAGTGAATATGAACTAATTGAAAATGAATGTTGGTAAGAACATCCACTATTAATGAATCAAATGTGATTAAATTGAAAACCATTTCATTGAATATTAATGAGAATATGAATGAATATTTATTGGTTATGGATGTTAGTTGGATGATAGTTGGTTGATGTTTGCATTTGTTGCTTTTACTGCATTTGCTATGTTGGCATATATAGTTATTATGTTGCTATATGTTGTATATTGATACTATTGTCTACATGCATGTTCTCATGTTGTTTGTTGAGTGTTTAGTAGGTGCGGATCGCGTTTGCTTCGCATTTGGAGCTCGCTTTCGCGCTATATTAGCCGTATATGCTTGCTAATAAAATATAAGGTACATATCTCGGATTAAATATCGTACTTTTACATTTTTTCCCTGCGGGATGCCTCATTACTTGATGAGATATATATTTGTGATATATATACTGTCATTTTTTTTCGGATCGAGCCGCGCAAAGGAGACTATGGCGAATTTTTCCGAAAATTTAAGGCGTTAGAAAAAATTTGAGAAAATTGGAAAATTTTGAAAACTTTAACTTTTATTTGGAATTGAAAGTTAAACAATAGTAATTGTTTTTGAAAAGATAACTAAGTATGATTTGAAAACTTAGTAAAGTTATTATAAGAAGTTTAACTATGGATTTTGGGAAAGTTAATAGATTTTGTAATTTTTCTTACTTGATAATTTCGAGGACGAAATTCTTTTAAGGGGGAAGATTGTAACGACCCAGAATTTTTAATAATTAAAATTTGAATATTTAATTAATTTTAAATATTAATAAGTGAATTTATAAGTCAAATAAATTTTAATTCGAATAATTGGATTTAATTGAATAATTAAATCGATAATTTAATACGTTAAATTAAGGAAATAATTGAAAATTGGGTTAAATATGATTGAAAATGATTTGTAAAATTTTATTTTATCATATTGAAGTTAGAATGATATTTTAGAACTTTTAAAATCGAATTAAAAGTTAATTTGTGAAAATTGAATATTTTAATATTTAATCGACTAGTGAAAATAGCCAATTTTTGAACAGTCTCAGAATTGAACGAAACCAGTGCCATTGGATCCGTAATAGTTAGTTATTGTCGGATTTCAATTTTCGTAGCAATCGGAGTTATCGTTTGATCGTGGCAGCTCGAAACGCATCGAATTGTTTTTAATATTAATTTGGCGAGTTAAAATAGCCATTTTTCAAACTGTCTTGGATTTCGACGAAACTAGTTTCATCGGATCCGTAATGTGATATTATTGTATGGTTTCAAATTTCATGTCGATTGGATTTACCGTTTGTCCGGTACAAATTAAAACGCCTAGAAAATCGTTTAAATCGGTTTAATTTAAATTGAGCGTTTATAGCCATAACTCGCACAGATGTCCGAATTAGCTTTCGAAACTTGTTCCATTGTGTCCGAAACGCGGGATAAACCTTAGGAACGTCAGTTTCGGCGCGTAAATCGGAGTTCGGAATTTCCGGATGAATAGTGTTCGTTCAAATTCCTATAAATAGACCAACACCCCTCTCTCTCTAAATTAAAAAAAAAAACAAACCCTAAACCTAAACTACAGCCGCCACCTACTTCCACCAACGGCCGAAAACCATTCCTTTCTCCTCCTAATCTCTCAAAATCCGGCAACATTCATCGAAAATTACCAACTACAAAGTTGAAGAGTATTGTGAGGGCTTTAATTCTATACGGCTATGATCGAATATGGCACAGCGTGGAGGGAGAGGCAAGGCCGCGTATTGACTTCAGTTTGGCACGCAATTCAAGGCACCTGGTGAGACCGAGCTTCGTGCTCTTCTTGGTGGTGGTAGCTTGCGTGTGGGGCTTTGAAGTGGAGCTCTTTGATCGAGATATAGGTTGGTGTGGAGGTTGCTAAATTTAACCCTAAGTGTAATGTAATGGGTTTCGGCTTCCTGTAGGAGTTTATGCGTGAAAGATGAAGAAGGAAGGGAGAAGGGGCGTTCGGCCCTGATGAGGAGAAAGCAGATCCAACGGTCCAAATAGAATAGGTTTATAATATAAAATTTATGTTGAAATTATTATATAAAAAATTTGTGTAATGTTCAAATATTCATAACTTTTTCATACGAGGTCGAAAACGCGCGAAACCAGTTACGTTGGAATCGTATGGACGAGCACTACGCGATGAAATTGGATTGGAGTCGTTTGGAGTTAGTGAGAATTTCGGGTAAAATTAAACGTCCGTTTAATTTTATTCGAAATAAATCGCTAAAACGAAATTGAAATCAAGGTGAGAACTTCTCACTCAATCGAATAGTTTTGATTTTTATTTTAAATAGTTAAATTTAAAATACTTGAATGCATGTTTGAATGATGATTTTTATCTATTGATTGTTAAAATAGACATTATGCGCCGTTAGTAAGCGGATGTTATTTATTAAAAACATATACCGCGAATATTTCATAAACAGTGAAATTGGTATTATATATAATAGCAACATATATATATTGGCATATGTATATATTGCAGTTGTTGATTTCCCGTATTTTTTTAGCGGATGAGACCCTATTGCGCCGTTATTGAGCGGATAATATTTTAAATCCCATATACCGCGATAATTTCGTACTGGAACGAAATTGGTATTGTGCTAATGTTTGTGGATGCAGGAAAACAGGTTGGAGGGATCCAACTGGATTCCTCAACAGTTTTTATTGGATTTCAGATATTTTGATATTTGATGGATTATCATATCGATATATGATATCGTTGTAGTCGTGATTGACTATTTGGTGTGTAGCATCATTGGACCAAATTTTGGAATTTTAAAATGATTTTAAAGTGATTTTTGAAAGTATACGTTATAAAATATTTTTGGAATTGATTCATTTTAAATAAATAAACGATATAACTTTTAAAGTTATAAAAATTATGATTTTTGAGAAAATATAGTTAAAAGATGATTTTTGAGAAATATGGGTTAATGGTTTTATGAAATAGTTTAAATTGGGATTTCTGAAATTATTGTGAAAAGTTTAAATATAGGATTTATAAAATTTGATTATTTTATAAGTCAAAAGGATGAAATTATAAAGGAGTTTAAAGACGTTTTTAAAATATTAATATGAATTGATTTATATAAGAGATTTATAAATGGACATTTATAAATTGAAATATTGAAATTATAAAACGAGTTTTTATAAGTGTTTGAATGAAGTAAAAATGGATTGCATAAGTGAATGGAATTTATAAAATTTTAAATGGTGAAGTTATAAATGAAATTTATAAATAGTAAGATTTATAAATTTTATAAAGTTATTAAAAGAATGGTTTTGGATAAATCATTGAATCTTATAAGTTATAGGATTTATAATTATGAAGTTCAAAGGAACGATCTTTGTAAACGAATAAATTATAAGTATTTAACTTATAATATGAACGTTTGATTTATAATTGAGTTATAAACTGGAATAGGTTAATAAAGGAATTTATAAAAGGAAGTTGTTATAAAATAAATAGAAATGGAATTTATAAACGTTGTTTTATAAATCCGCAAACGACTTATTTTGATAAGAAAATTGTTATAACTTATTTATGGAGTTATATTCACGTTTTAGACAGTGAATAATCCTTTAAAATAAAATGAATAAAAGGATGAAATTTGTTAACGTAGTATATTCACGTTTTTAAATAGTGAATAATATGTTAAAGAAAATGTTTTGGATTTGATGTTTTAAATAGAATTAAAACGATCTAACGATGTTTTAAAAGGTGTTGAGATTCGAAACCATAGATTTCAACATTCATTGTTGAAATAGACGTTTTCGAGAAATAAAAGGAAATGGTAGACTATAACACTGTTGTTATGGTAAATGATTTCCGAACGGAAATGTTTTGTATAGTATTGGGATTTATATATCTATTTTAATTTCGAATCCCTATACTACTGATTTTGGGTTGTCGTAACGATGTTTTACGCAACATTCGTTTTGGCCCAAATAAATATGTTTAAGAGAATGATTTCCTTAAAGAATGAAATATATACTAAATTTCGATTTAAGTATATTGAATATTTTCCAAGTGTAGAAAATAAAAAGATTTGTGGATTACTTATTTTTAATAAGTATGGAATTGTTTTTCGATATAAAGTGAATATTTTGAGAATTTATCTTTTTGAAGATAAATTGAAAATGAATATTAGAAATCGAATTGAAGTCATATATTCATGAATATTTTGGAATGTAAATTCACTATTGAATTTATAAAAGGAAGTGGAATTTGTTTAAAAATAAATATTGATTTATTTTTGAAGTATTGAAAATTATATATCTTGTAAAGATATTTTGGAAAATAAATAATTTGGAAAATTATTTGGGATCTGGTGATGTTGTGCATATCCATTGATAGTTCAATAACCGACTATCAATATTTCCCTTTGAATGGGTATTTGATGTGATTTGTTTGAATTTGAATGCCACACTTATTTTTGAATAAGCGCTCACTATTCGGGTTAACCGGGAAAGGACCATGGGGTCGTATAACCCATTCCGAATATGTCATACGTCGTTGTGAATTGCATTTGAAGATCGGTGTTGAAGACCGGGTATTTGCGAGAGCGATAGGATGACCTGTCGATTGACTCTGCACCGAGTTGCTCCGGTATTGAGTTCTCCATATGTGATGGGAAATCCGATCAGGATTGTGGATATCCGGATTGCAAGGACTTCTTTGAGAGTGCCTTCGGTTTTGTTCGAGCCCGGAACAGACTTGTATGGATTGTATGTCTGACATTACAAGTTGAGATATAAAGCCGATTTCTTTCAAATATATTTCTGTTGGTGGCGGAAAATTTATTCTTTTAGCTTAACACCCTTCTCTGAGACGTACGAGCTCAGAGGTTATGTAGTTGAATGTTATCAGCGATATATTCCCAATTTGGTAATGTGACATGCTGAGTGTTGCTGAAATGATCATTGTGTTGATTATTTGTGATAGGATCGTTTGTTTGATCGTCTATCCTGGCGATCATTTCTATGATCATTTGTTGACCCAAAGCATGGCTTTTGTATAAAGTATGTTTTTGTGGACGTGACTTCGTCGAGCCTCACACCCCGTGAATGGTCAAAACAGGAAAGATGCGGCAAGGTTATGAGGGGTAGCGCCCTTTAGGATATGTGCATTTCCTTCTGGAAAAGGGTGGTATCATGGTATGGAGCCCAGATACTTACTCATGTTGAAAACACTTTATGATTGTGTGAATTGATTGCGAGCGCTCGGTTGAAAGGTCCCAAAGGACCGGGGGATGGCATATTCGGTCAGTTGTTACTCAGTTAGGGGTAACCCGGCCTTGTGTTGGTAGAGATCCGGTTTGGTTCTCGGGGATGTCCATCCAGAGGCATTCTCATGTGGCAATGGGAAGTTCCTTGGCCTGATCATTCGTTGGAAATCCAATTCCCAATACGAAACCTTGTACGGTATTAGTTGTAGAACCTGCCATTTACTTATGGTGGTCACCACTGTTTAGATGGTAGCTATAGTAGGCATACGATAATGGTCGTATGTTGGCTAAGATTTATATTCTACTTTCGAAATGTTTTTCCTACACTATGCACTAGTAATAATATCAAATGTTCTTTTAAATGCGTATCAAGCATCTTTGACTATCATAAGGAGAAATCTCCTCCGATTCTGCGTTTGCATTGTGTGTGTGTGCGGGAGGCCTTATGGTAGTCTCATTTTTAAAAGCATTGCGAATTGACTTTAAAAAATATTCCTCTATTTTGATTTTAAAGATAAATAAACTGTTTTGAGTTCTCACACCAGTCACATGACTGACTCGGAGTTTATTGTTTTCCTTGCTAAACTCTGGGTGCCCACCAATTTCTACACGGGCAGTCAAGATTTAAGGTTTATCAGGATATTCTGGATATTCTGGAGTTGCTGGATGCAAGATGGATGGCATGGCGTATTACTAGTATATAGTATTTCTTTTCCGCTGCACTGTTTGTTGTTGTATGTTGTTGTACACTCTGATGATATGATGTAATGAAATGTAATGTATGAAATGTAATAACTGATATAGTCCTTTGTTTAAAGATTATTCATTTATTTATTATATGTTGTTCCGCTGCGAATTGTGAGATTCTGTTATTGTTCTGTTGTTTTTCTGTTCCGTTCTATTTTCTTTCCTCCCTATTTTCTATCTTTTCTGTCTTTTTCTTTTTCTTAAACATTGATAATTCGTATTTCTGTTCATCTTGAGTTAATCTATGGAGATTAGTGTATATTCAAGGAGTACGGATTTGCGGGTCATCACACGTACGATCAAAGACAAGCCCGATCGCTACGAAACTTGTAATCATATAGTAATTCACCGTTACGGATCCGATGAAATGAGTTTCGTCAAAATCCGAGTCAGTGGCCAAAATGGCTGTATTTCACATTATTAAATTAATATTTAATTAACTAAATACTTTTTCTTTTCAAATTTAAAAATTCACAAATTTCATCATTTTTAATTTCTTAAACAGTTACAATAATTTAAACAACTTAGATATCAATTCAAATTTAATTGATTTACCCATTACAGTACTTAAATTTCAATTTTTATAAATTAATTAATTATCAATTGAAATTCCAATAAATCATTTATTTCATTTTAAATTCTGTATTCAATAAATTATCAAATGGATGAAATTTACAATTGGTTCATGATCCATTATATTAATATTCCCAGATTTCATCTAAATTCCCATTAACATAATAATTAAATATTAAATTTCATTTAATTGCAATTTATCCAATTATTATAGTTCAAATCCCATGAACTGATAAATCTTTATTTCCATTCTATCAATTCAACAACTGTTTCAATTAATTAGGATTGCACTAATTTAGTTGTTTATTAACCTACATTAACACTATTACCTTAATTTACATTCAATTACTATTAACAATGTGTTACTTCATTAGTCATTTAAATAATTACATTTGTTTTTCTATATTCACTTTGTAACCAAAGATAGCCTTTCAATCCTCTTAATAAATTTTAATTCCATTAACTTATTAATAATTCTCTTAAGTTACTTTGTTACATTTCGTTTTAGTTATCGTTTCATTCTCCAATTTATAAATTTTAATTTCTTCCAGATTTAATTACCGAAATCTTATTAAATTAATAAATTTAATAATCAATATTTATGGGTCGTTACAGAGTTATGCAGCTTATACATCTCAAACTAGACAAATATAAACATCTGTCTAGTTATTACGACTCAAGTACATCACAGAGATACCATACAATACTAGAACAGCGGAACCACTATATATCTACACGCTGAAGCCTCCTGCTCCATATCTCCTTCAGAACTCGTCAAAGTTAACCTGAATCCCTTGGCTACTCATAAAAATTTGAGTACCCAAGAGTTTAATAAAATAGAAAATAAACACTTAGTCAGACATGGTTCTGGTGTGAGTAAGCGGGTTAAGTTGTTTAACTTTGAAAAAAATTTGAAACAAAACGTATCTCGTAAGACTTTCCGCACATAAACACGAAAACGTTTTTACCTTCCGATAACCAAAACATTTGATAGGAAATCCAGAATGCTTACATCTCACGTTCCAACATAGTTAGGCACAATCAAAACGTATGGCACTTATTGGAGATTGGACTCCATACAATGTCAGGGCTACTGGAGTACATCCCGTCACAGTATGTGGCCTAGATCACCATACCGAGGATCCATCCTAAATCCCCTGCAACACAAGGCCGAAACCATCATTTACTGGATAGTCCCGTACAAGATAATCCTGCAGTTGTTCATGACCAACTGCCCACTAAGCCGAATAAAAGAAACATCTAGACAGGGGTAAATCTCATCCTACTTGAGTGCTACCCACTTACCTTTGCTGCACCTCCCATGTTTTAGCCATTCCCGGTTGATGGGGCTTGAGACTACGATTACCTTTTCGAACACATCTATCTTAGAATGCTCATCGCCCTCCCGACAATGTTCTGAAAGCATTCAATCCATACAAGTCCGTTCCGAGTTCGAACGGGACTGAATGCACTATCTCGCTACACTCATTCACCCTCAGAGTTAACGACAATAGCCCTTGCACTCTGAATCTTCATCTCAATCGAAAGCACTATCTCCGTTAACTCATTTTGGAATCACCCTCGGAGTTAACGACCATAGCCTTTCCTCTAAATCTTCACTTGATCTTCACTTGAGATTTCACGACCTAACGTTTAATTTGGATCGATGTGGTTTTCGAAATTCCAAATTTGGAAATCCGATCCCGGTATCACCGAAATCCAAAACGCCGTCTTAATATCCAAGTTGTTCAAGTTTAACAATTTGATTCAATTTAATATATTGAATTCACACAGCATCATTTACAGATAAATACCACACATTTATCATAACTATAATCAATATCACATCACATAACATCACATATTATCTAACTATAAGTATCAATCAATCCTTACATTCCACTCAAACAATCATCCATAAACAGGAATTATTAATCCCTATTATAATTAATTTAATTAACTTAAATTAAATTAAGTACCTGAGAATTAATCACCTATCTTGATTTATCAATCATTAATTGATTAATCATTCTTTAATTACTGTATAAATTAATTTAATTACCTTATAAACCAATTAATTAATCTTTAATTACATATTAATTATCCTTAAATTATTCTCTTAATTAATCATTCTTGATTAATAGTTCTTTAATTACATTAAGTAATTAGTCTTTAAATTAATTACACAGATTAATTATTCTTTAATCATTTATATTAAGTATCTCTTAATTACTCTCACTAATTATTTAACTATAATTAATTACATTGATCCTTAATTAATTATATTAATTAATTATACTATAATCACTTCCATTGATTAATTATCTTTTAATTAATCTTATTCATTAATTAACTAACCTTTAATTATTCTCATTAATTACATTAATTAATGATCCTCTAATTACTTTTATTAATTAATTATTCTTTTAATTAATTCCATTTAACAAGAAATCTTTAACTTAATTACATTTATTAATTACCCTTAATTAATTACTTCAATAATTAACTATTCTTTAATTACGTACATTAGTTAAATTAACTCCTCGATTAATTACATTAATTAATCCTTTAATTAATTACACTGAGTAATTAACACTTAATTACTTCCACTAAGTAATTATCCTTTAATTACGTTCCATCGAGTAATTTCCCTTTAATTAATTACATCCAGTAATTATCCATTAATTACTTACACTAAGTATTTACACTTTATTAATTACATTAAGTAAATATACTTAACCCATTATCAAGTAATTCCCTTTAATTAATTAAATTAAATTATCCACATTAACTTAATTAATTACATTGAGTAATTAATTCCTTTAGTTATTTCATTAAGTAATAACCCTTTTTATATTAAGTAATTAATTTCTAATTACATCCACTAATTAATTATTCCTTAATTAATTAATCTTTGATTACTTAGATTAATCAATCCTAAATTAAGTAATCAAGTACCCTTAATTAATTACATAAATTAATTTATCTTAATTTAGTTACCCAATTTATTCATCTTAGTTAATTAAGTAATTATACTTTAATTACTTTTGTTAATAAAACTTGATTAAATTAAGATAACCCATTTACTACATTAAACTCTTACGTACCATTTAAATTAATTTTAAAGCTTGAATTTGGTTTACACAAAATCATCATCCTTTAATTTATTAAAGTTAAATACCTTTCACTTAAATTATATTTAAATTTCAACAATTACATTTTAGTTGAAACATTTATGAACTAATTACATGATTTATCTAAAGCAATATTTATATAAACCAAACTATTTTTAAAACAAAATTTAAACTTTGAAAATCCATACTTTTAAATCTTAAATTTGTTTTAAACATCTTATTCTAGACTTCAAGTATTCATGTATTTTAAAACTGGTTAATATATACCTGGAAATTTCTTTGAAAACTTTGTTTAAAATTTAATTTTGCTTTCATATTCAAATTCATTTTATAGTTTAAAAAGATCTGGACAGGATTAAAACCCTGGAACAAAATCATTTTCAAGCAAACATAGCAAAACCCCTGAGAAAACCCTCAACTTCCCCGAACATCAAATCGCATAACCCTTCCCTCGAGTCGTTCACGAGAAAAACATCGAAAAACCCCGGGCCAAACTCTACTTCCCCAGAACCAACAAACCCAGATACTCGTATCACCACTCTGTACGTGCACGATGAAATAGCCCAACGCCGACCATCACTCAGGCCCTCGCCTAGCTATGGACGATCACGCAAGCAAATCGACCCTTCAGAACCACGAAGTCGATGACCAGACAAAAATCGAGCAACTCGATCAAAACAAGAAACCTTATCAGATCGAAAAATAAACGCCGGCCATCATCTACGACCTCCGGCACACATGCGATCGACCCACAGTTGCGCCGCGACATCTAGCTCCTAGTCCTCCTTGTACGATCATCTCAGGTGATCCACCGACTCCACACGAAACTTATGAATCAACACGACCAAGACGTGACGTGGAACCCTAGATCACCACATTCTGACCACCACGGCCAATAATAAAATACAACCGCAATTTTCTCATGATCATCAACCCTCCAGTCAACTTCGACCACGATCTAGAAGACATCCACCATGCCGATCGCCAAAAATTGGCGATAAACCCAAAAACGAACATCTCACAAATTCTCGACCAATACTAAGTTAAAAATTACCAAATTCATACTAAAATTCATGATTCGTTTATACGAATCAAGTTCTATAATCCAAAGATGAAATCATAGATATTGATTTTCAACTTAATTTAGCTTTTTACTATTAATCCTAAATTCCCAGACAATTTAGTAAATATAACCATTTAAAATTATTTTTAAAAACAAGATCACAATGTTATTATCATTTTCTTTTTAGTAATCAAAGCCTAATATTGATTCATTAGGAAAATAGGAATTTTTATAGTTGTTCTTACCAGAAATTTAACAAAGACATACATGCTAACAAATACAGGCATTTTTTTAATACATAGCAGCATTTCAAACCAGATTCAAGTTGAACATTCATGCACACACATTTAACATCATCACTCAGATATATTAGCACCAAAAGATTTTTGCTTTAAGTGTTTACTGACCAGAACTAGAAGAAGCAGAGAACATTGTTTTATTTTGTTTCCTGGAACTGTTGAATTTCGAAACCTTTGTTTGTTAAAGAACTGGCACTTGATCCTTTAAGTTCAGTTGCTCTATTGTTTTGATTATTGCTGTTGATCTTCATTTTTTTTTTGCAAGATCTCAGGTTCGAAAGTTTTTGAACTGATGTTGTATTTAGTTTATATGCTTAAGAAGAAGAAGGTACTGAGGAAATTTTGAACTGAAAGATATAAAACAGGTTTTTCTTTTTAAACATTAGTTATATACTTAATTTTATTTAAAACAAGGTGTTAACATTTGTTAACTTAAGTTGTAAAATGCTTACAAATGTCTTTGCATGTTTTTAGGGCCTTACACATGTTTGATTTCAATATTATACAAATTACTTATTTTACAAGTGTTTAAAATTCATTTAATTAATTTCTTATATTTTATATTAACATGTTTATGTTTACTTCAATTTATGTTTTATTTATATATTTTTAACATACATTTTCCAAAGCTAAATTTAAAAGAAAGAAATTAAAAGAAAAGGACATTAAATTAAATCTTATTATAAAATTTAAACTTAAGTTATTATACTTAAATATATATATATAAACCAAATTTGTTTCAAGAACCAATTTTTAAAAGAAAACATATTAAACTTTTATTATAATATACTATTTTAAGCTGTCATATTTTTAAACAAAATATTTATTTTAAGTGTTTTTGAAAATATGAGATAAATTTTTAAATAGCTTTTGAAAAGTTTTATATTATATTCAATCATAATCTTCCAAATCACAATAGATACGTACATATATATATATATATATATATATATTATAATTTGAAAATATTTTTATTAAATTGAAACCAAACTTCCTATTCACAATGTATATACATTATAAATAGAATACCTTTTTATTAGCTTAGAAAGATTAATTTTTATCAATTAAACATTAGTAACTTTGAAAAGAAATAAAATTTGCCAAATTAAATTATTATTATTATTATTATTAGTTTTTGAAAAGATAAATTCTGTTAAATTAGATCATTAAATCAATATTACACAATTAGAAATAATTATTAATGGAAATTAATGCCTAAAATTCTGGGATATCACAGGTTGTCACATTTTTTTCATTTTAGAAGTTTCCAATTATTAATACAGTCAAGATTTCATTCATTATAATAATTAAAATTTCTAATTTATAGAAACTTAAGAACAAAATACCGGTTTTCCTTTCAAATCATTTAAAATAATATATATACGTATATCTTATATATATATATCAAATCATATTTAGAAAGATTAAAATTAAGATTTGGTTATAAAAAATGTGTAGTAAAACTACTGTGGTGGTCTTTCCATTTTGAAACTCGAAAATGAACGTCGATGATGCATGCACTCATTACTGAGATTATTTTCCAGCAATAGAGAGGGGACTACTGAATCTATTTCCTGTAAAAATTCTTTTAAAACATTTCTTTCAAATTACATTAAAATTATTTATATCCAAAATACTTCCAAATAATAATAATAATATATTCCAAAATCCTTTGAAAACAAATTTCAAAACCGCGGAACTTAAGTCTCAAATTTCTAATTTATATTTACTTTATTTATAAATCATATTCTGCAACAAATATTTATAAATTTCTCTATCTAACAAACATCATATCACAAAAAACTATATCCATTTATAAAACTTATTCTTTTATATACAAGGTAAAATTATTTCATTCACCTGTATTTCAAAAATTGTGTCGGTCTGCCCTATTAAGTGTTTAGAAATCCCTGTTGATGCCATAACGTCCTATGTAGACCAGAATTTATAAATACTAAACAGAACAAATTAACACAATATAAAAATATTTTATAACACTAACAAGTACGCTCTCATATATATATATACACACACATATACACACACACACACACACACACACACATATATATATATATATATATATATATATGCTCAAACAACTCACTCTAGGGTATTACAATCTTATCTCTAATGAGTTAGACCCAATAAAGCTAAGTTTATCGCTAAACCAAAGCATTGATACCAAATGTAATGACCTACATTTTTGGATAGTTTAAATTGGCAATATACCACATATGTCAGGCTCAAACCATTCAAAGGGAGGAATGTTATGGTGTAAAAAAGAAAAAGAAGAGAAAGAGAAAAAACAAACATGAAATCTCACATCAGAATGACAAAATATAATAATCAAATAACAGTTCTTGAAGTTGTTTACAAATAACATTTGATTACACTTTTACAATACATATCAGAGTTACACAAGGTGAAATAAATTAATAATGCAGTGGACCAACATGATGTAGTGGAACAAATATGAAATAAGAAAGATAATATACTAAGTCTTCATCTTCGTCCTCTAAAAAAAGTCTTCAATACACTGAAAAGCTCAGACTGACCCGAGCGTAATGAAAAGACAAAACACTTGAGTCAAAATTAAAAGATATTATGTAAGTTAATCAACAGTAAATAAATATAAGTGTTACGGCTTCAGAGATGTTTACGAGGTTTGAAATCTTTTATCCAATGTCTAACGTGCTTGTAATAACTCAAGACATGTTCAAGATTCCATCTTCTAAGGATCTGTTAAACTATCTACATACATAATACAATACGCTACTACAATAGTGTCTACAGTAAAGTAAAGTATTAAAATAGCGTTAAAGCATTACCTATATCTCCCTTGACATATTTTATATATTCTGTTTAACGACGCAAATTCTATCGAATTAGAAAATCGTTGATAAATTTCAAATTAAATTTAACTATAAGCGCATGACGTACAATTTTAGTACATGGCGACTACGGGTCGATCCGTAGGGAATTGCTAGATTTTAAAATTTTCTATTCAATCAAATTAACCAAAGATTTGGGGATGTTAAGCTAAAAATGTAAGAAAACTAACAAAAAGAAAGTGATAAAAATATGATAGAAAAAAGATAATTTAGAGATAAATCCACTCTCTAGATCACATAGTTCAACAAAACATGAAATTATGATCTCTCTATTTTGGTCATTAGTAAGTTTAATTGATGTGCTTGTCATAAGTATGGCCTATTTATGCTATTAATTAGCTCAACATAAGCTATCAAACTATAACACACAATTTAAACTGCATTTTAACTCTCATGAAAAATGACAACAAGTTGAAAATGAAATCTATTTTAAGTATGGCCTATTAACAATTAATTAGAAATATAGACCATCAAATTTTGATTTCAATATTCACTTCATTACCATCATCATATATAGATGAAGAGGTAATTATTGTTTATGATTGTTTAAGCATAGCCTATTTGTTATGAACAACATAGACTGTCTAATTCAACATGAAATAATAAATCACATCAACATTCATTTAAGCACAAAAGAGATCAAAATTAACAAGTTTTGTTGAAGCTACATAATTAGAGAGTTTCATTACCCCCTTAATTGAAGGGGTTTAGCCTCTCATATTTGTTATCAAATCAACAAATGTTGCTTGCAAGATTGAACAAAAAGAAGAGGAAAAAGAGAGCAAAATGAAAAGAAAATCTAAGTAAAAAGAAGTAAATATTAATCTATTTGCATGAAAAGTAAACTGCACTACTAACATAAGAAGAGAAGCATGTAAATAAAATGAAAAAAATAACTAACATTGCATAAAAAAATTAAACGAAAAGAAATGGCTAAGTAGTCATGAAAAGAGAAATAGAGCTTTCTTTTATTTTTTAATCTAAGCCAACAAAGAGAAGAGAGCCTAAGAGATACTAAAGAAGAGAAGGGGGTTACATGAAGATAAGGGGTATTTATACATGTTTGAAAACCCTAATTCATTTTTTTGGGAACTACCCAAACCACCCTCTTAGGAAGTGTGGTGGACAAATTATCATTAGCTTCAAATAATCCTCATTTAGATGTGTATGAAGCTTTAAACTCTATTAGCATATGCATTAGCCTCTAATTTGTACGTGAAGGTGTGTAGGTATGTAGGGTCCTCCATGATCCATGAAATGAATTATTTCCATCTTCATTCCTTTGTATGCACTCTTGTACATGCATATATCTTCATGAAGCCACTTGTATTTGAATTTAAATTCATACAAAATAACATAGAAATTTTCAATTAAATTTTAGAAAATCAATATATGCACAAAAATGACCATTTTACCCCTGGATGAAGATGAATATGTGACGATTTGAAATAATTTGAATTTTGGTTTGAACAAGTTAAAATACTCAATATGATTTATTTAATTTAAATTGATTAAATATAATGGTAAAAATATGCAAATTTACGTGCACATCAAATACCCCCACACTTATCTTTTTATTCGTCCTCAAATAAGGAAAAACTAAGATAAATCTGTTTTTATAGGGATCATGATTGCATTGAGCGTATGCAACAAGCTGTTAAACTTCTCGGTGTCCCCAGTAGGACGAGTACTGTCTCATGAGCGTTTTCAATGGATACCACCCACAAAATTCAAATGCAGGATGAAAATATTACAAAATGCAAGATTTATTTACAATGAGATGAATGTGAGTTTTGAAAATATTTACAAATCGAAGATTTACTTTTAAATATACACAAATAAGTTAAATATAAGTTTTGGTCATTACCTTGAAAATTTAAGCCATTTACTCGTCTAAATTTTCAACAAAAATGAAGTTATCAAAGCAAATATACTATAGTTTAACTTATTGTTTCAGTTGATAATACAGTGTAACTATGAAATAGATCCTTAGTTAATTATCAAAATTTATCAAAGTGGTATTTTCATTTCTTTTCAATAACAAGTCAAATTAAATAAGTTAAAATAGTGCTTGGATTTCATTTGCTTACTCTCTCTATTTTTTCTTTTGAAAATTTTATAGATATTAACAATATTTACATATGCCTAACTCAAATAAACTAAGGCCAAATATATTGCCCGTGCACTGCTCCGTGGGCTTATGTGAGGGGAAAACAGAGTGTGGCGAGTGAACATACAAGTGTGAACACTTATCGACTGTAGGCGTTATTTAGAAAGAATTTGTATATGCATACACCTAACTCAGATAAACTGAGGCCAGATATACCGATCGTGCACTCCCTTCCGGGCTTACGTGAGAAGGGTACAGAGCATGGCGAGTGAACACACGAGTGTGAACACATGACTCTAGGTGTTTATTAAGAAAAATACATACATATATACAAGATTTTTTTTTGGTTTTCTTTTGAAGAGAGAGTTTTTCATAATCATCTTAGCACCATTTAACTTAGAAGAAGAAAAAAAATGTTATACCCTTATATTTGAATTCACCACTTTTTAAAACAAAGATTTTCAGTTAGGATATTTCATAATTAACACGTTTGAACCTTCCTATATACTAGTTAAACCATCGTTATTTGTAATCAAACTTCTTTTTTATTTTTATTGAGACAAATAAATTTTTCAAAAATTTCGTTTAATTAACCAAAACCATATATTTATCCTATAGTGCTTCTTTAAAAGTAGATCAAAATGCTTAAAAAAATATCTTTTTCGTTTTTTAAAGATTTTTTATTTAGAAAAAAAAAATTGGAAAGAAAATGTAAAAATATACCATGAAAAATCGAAAATGATGATGAGTTTCCCCACAAACTTGATTTTGACCGTGTCCCCACAATCAACCCAAGTGGAGGGAGAAAAATAAAACAAAAATAAAAAGATGACCTACATTTGCATGAAAGTATGAGATCAGAAAGTATATCGTCAAAAAGTAAATGAAACGGTCTTCCACAGACCGATTTATTTGTCTCGTCAAGTATGCAAGACACAGCTTAAGCTTGGAAAACCAAACCATAAATGATTTCAAAGTTGAATGTTGATTTGGAAAAATGAATGTCGTTTTGTTAAAAATCTTACGAGTTGTTTCCTTTTTGATGATTTTCGGGATTGATAAAACGATTGATTGAAGTTCAAGTTTATTTTCACCAAATTAAGATTCAAATTTATCATTGAAAACTTCTTCAAAATTGTTGATTTCAAAATCAAAATGGTGATTTAAATCTTCCCCTATGGAGTTTAACAACTCATCTTCAAAAAGTCCATAGAATTCGTATTCATTAAATTCGTCTTCCTTTGTTGGATTATCAACAACTTCACTGCATGTATCATGTTCAAAATCCAAAGTTTTTGTATTCAAATTTTCGAAATCGGAAAAAAGAAGATCGAAATTTAAATCGAGTTTCTTACCCTCAAAAGAATTGAAATCCAACTCAGTTACCGTTGTTCCAACAATTTCACTAAGATTGTCGTTTTCAATTTTAAAATTTGTTATTTAAAAATCGTCAATTTTGGTAAAAGATGGATTATCACTTGAATCTTCACACGTTGGGATTTTATTTTGTTTTTCATGTAATTTTTTGTATGTTCCAATCAACAAATTCGTGTGATCATCGTAATTTTCGTTCATTTGTTCAACAAAATCCAACTTATAATCATTGACTTGAGAATTTTCGATTTGGACGTGTTGAGAACAAATTTTTTTTACTCGCATCGTAGTCGAGATTATTCCCATTGCAAAAATTATTTGAAAAGTGGTTCACATTTCCATTTTGAAATTGGTTTTGGAGTTCGAAGTTGTATTGGCATAAGTTATAATCGAAATCATTTAAATTTTTTGGAATCCTTAACTCGAGTTATTACACAAATAATTTATACTTTGATTTTGTTGTGTAGAGAGTTCAAGTAAAGATGAAATGCTATTTTCAAGAGTCGAGAGTTGGTCATTATTCTGAAAATTTTGTTGTTCAAAATTCGAATCATTTAAACAATAGTTGTTGTTGAAATATCCATAAGAATTTGGTGTGAAATTATATGGATTATATTAATTTTCACAGCTATCGTAGAATTCTTGTGGGTAAAGAAATTGAGACATTTTTCAAAAGTTTTTTTTTTCTTTTTTTGGATTTTTTTTTTTGGATTTTTTTGTTTTACAAAGGAAAGCTACTTACCAAAAGAATTTATTTTTAAAAAGGAAATTTGATTATTATTTTTTTGGTTTTTGAAAAGGTTTTATATTTTTTTGAATTTTTGTCTTTCCAAAAAAAACTAACTTAAATTTTTGGATTTTGTAAATTTTCAAAGGAAAAGGATTAAAAAAAAGTTAATTTTCAGTTTTTTACTTTTGGGTTTTGAATTTTTTTTTATGCATGAACTAATGCAACTAAATGAATGCAAAGATTTAATTACAAATTATTTGTCCTAAGTAGCTCCTAACCCAAAATTGTATAATCACACTTTGTGTTAAATCAACTAGATAGTTCTTAGCCAGGTAACAGACAGGATTTGTCGGTGCACCATGAATCACCGTAGCAATGCAACCGAAGGTTTAAGCACATTCAGAGAAACAATTCAGTATAATATTTACGAATCACCGTAATATTTATAACTGATTATTGCTCTGTCGCAGCCTAGACGCCAAGAAATTAAATTGTTCAAAGAAGACAAATTATCAATATACAATTAAGTGTTATTAATGTCTAACCGTTATTATTAATCAAAATCTAAGATGAAATGATAAACCGAAATTAAACTTGTATTAACAATGCAACTACGAATGAATTTTGTTTGTTTTTATTTTTGAATTTTTTTTTTGGACTTTCAATTTTTTTTTAATATATCAATGCAAACGCAAGCAACCAACAATGCAAAACGGATAAAAAAGAAGATAAAAGTGCAAATTTTCTTTTAAGCAAGCAGTTTATTTGGCAAGCGGAGCGGCAGTTTTCAACAAGCTAATCCCTTCCTTTTCTGTTTTTGCAACCTAAAATTACACACAAGATATATACAAAATTTTTATTTTAAATGATGGAACTTAAAACAAATTAAAACAAAATGAAACAAAAAAAAATACATTTTTTTTTTTAAAGACTTACACAAACTAAAATTAAACAAATTAAATCAAAAGAAAACAAACTAAAAGAAAGAAAAGTTGCAGTCAATCCTAAAAGCCCTGCCCAAACATTTGTTTTTCTTTGTTTTTTTTGAGAGAGAAGATATTTAAACAAAAGAAAGCAAAAAAAAGTTTGGAATAAACAAAACCGAATAAAAAACATGGTTCAACAGGCCCACTATCCAAAACAAAGGCAACTTCTCTTCCTCAAAATTAATAATTGCGATTCACAAACTTCTCTTTCTTTTTTTGTTTTTTCGTTCAAATCAAAACCAATACTCCAAAAAAAAAATTCTTCTTTCTCCAATCCTCAACATTATTCCACACGCACAAATTCCAAACAAAATTTCGCAAATAAATTCATACGATTGAAGCTTCAGTCTGCATGGGTAGGCAATTGTGGTCTGTGAATTGACGAACTCTGGTCGCGGGTATCTGAGAAGCTCGATGTCGAATTGGATAATTGGCGGCGGCGATTGGAGGATTGGGGATGGGTTGCGAAGTGGTTTCGATTCGATTGTGTGATGAAGGTGTTCGAATTGGATGGGGCTATTCGATTTGGGTGCGGCGATCTGGGAAGAGGCGATTCAATGGATTTCAACGAATTTCGATTCGTTGGTTGACGAGGATTGGTGTTCGAGCGGTATTGCTGTGTTGGAAGGGTAGTGTGGGTTGCCGCTGAAGTGGAGATGCGGACAGCCTATTGATGGTGAGGAAGGTCGCAGCTTTAGGCTGGGGAATGATAGCCGGTGAAGTTTCAGTTTGTCAGGCAGCAACCAAGAGGAAGTAAGAGCAGAAAGAACAAGAAGGTGGGAAGGTATGTGCTAAACTTTTATTGTCGCAGCAGTTGGTTGTTTGAGTGTTGGATATCAACTGTTTTTGTCTCTTTTGTCGCAGCAGTTTAAGGTTAAGGAGTGAAGGGGTTTTTGGAGGAGGAGCAATGCAGTTTTTAGGCTCTGGTTTGTAATTCGAGATAAATATTGACAGTTGAATATTGGAGGAGGAGCAAGAATGCAGTTGGTGTTTATGAGTGTAGCTAGTTGAAGTATGGAGATAATATTGACAGTGAGAAGTGGGATGCAGGTGTGTGGTGAAACTGGGTTGTGTGATTGTTAGAATGAGAAGTGTTGTTGTTTGTTGCTTGAAGGATGTATGGGGTAGGGGATGTTGGTGATGTGCAAGGGGATGAACTGTGAATGTGGTGAAGTTGATGCCCAGAACAGTGCAGTGGTAAGGAAGTGGCTATATGTTGGTTGAGGATTGAATGGTAGGTTAGTGATGAGTTGTTGTATTGAGTTGAAGCAAAGTCGGGTGATTGAAGAAGGAAGAGGAAGGTTGTTAGTTGTGTGTAGATAGTGAGGATTGTATGGTCAGAAATGCTTATTGCAATGAAGGGTGTGTATGGGTAATTGAAGTGGTGGTGGGTGGTATATTGACTGTAGTTTGCGCAGTAGTGGATGTTGTGTAATTTGAGAAGCAAGGAATAGGTGATACGTGTGGTGGTCGGGGAAATTGTTTGAAGAAGGGGAATAGGTTGTGTGTAGTTTTGGCAATGGGACGGAGTTTGTGATGTGTGTGCTGTTCAACAGCAGTTTGTGATGTGCAGGAAATGGTAGAACAGTGGGTTGATCAGTGGACAATGTTGTATGTGAAATTTGGTTGTGGTCATTGCAGTGTTAAGGTGACTGGTGGTAGGGCAGCATGCAAGAGTGAAGGTTGTTCGGAGGGGTTGAGCAGTGGAGAAAGGAGACGTGGTGAGTTGTTTTGAAAGGGAGAAAGGTTAGGGAAGTTTGTAGGGCAGCACAGTGGAGGTTTTGTAATTGAAAATAGAAATAGACAGCAAAAGATAATGTAAATGCAAAGTGATAATGCAAATTATGTAGAAAAGAAATGTACAAAGAAAATTGTAATTGAAAATAAAATGGAAATTTTGTTCTTCTTGTTTTTTTAATTGTAATTGTGTTTTTTTTAAAATAGAAATGCTTGTAGAAAACAACAAGCAAACAAATTAGAATGAAAGCAAAATTCACACAACAAACATACAACGATTTTTTGTTTTTAAATGCAAACACACACAAAATAAAAAAACACTAAAATCAGACAAAACTAATCCAAATAATAGAAAATCAAAATCGAATCAATTTCCTTGGCAAGGGCGCCAAAAACTTGTTCGTCGACGGAAATTCTATCGGTTTAAAAAACCGTCGAGCGAATTTATATAAAAATTAATCACGAACGCACGGCGTACAATTTTAGTACATTGCGAGTATAGGTCGATCCGTAGAGAATTGTTAGATTTTAAAATTTTCTATTCAATCAAATTAACCAAAGATTTGATGATGTTAAGCTCAACATAAGTATCACGATCTCTCTTTTTTGGTCATTAGTAAGTTTAATTGATGTGATTATCGTAAGTATGACCTATTTGTACTATTAATTAGCTCAACTTAAGCCATCAAATTATAACACACCATTTAAACTATTTTTTAACTCTCATGCCAAATGACAACAAGTTGAAAATGAAATCTATTTTAAGTATGACCTATTAACTATTAATTAGAAATATAGACCATCAAATTTTGATTTCAACATTTACTTCATTACCATCATTGTAACGACCCAGTATTTCGAACCATTCGCATCCACGCATGTCGGACTTAAATTGCTCAAAACAACATATTGTTAATTTATAATTGGCAAAACTCAGCATATATAGTAAATAAAATCAATCACAGAATCACAGACACAGAGTAACATAATAATAAGCAGTGGAGTAGATAAATAGTAGTTCATGAAGCTACTATAGAACATCAGAGTTCGAAATAAAATATAACAGAATATCTCAAATGCAACAAAGTCTTGAATACAAACAGATGTCATTTCTGAATAAATCAACTGGAAAAACTGAATAGATAAGACAGATCTCCAAGAAAAGCTCCAATCTCCAAAGGTGAGTCTCAAATGCTGCGACACTCAGTCTGACCCGAGCATAAAGCAAAACACAAAACATTCGAGTCAGGATTAACATTCTTATATAGTAAATTCAATTCAAGTGAAATGTTAACTGAAATGCAAGTAATTTAAAGGATGTTTGGATTTCCATCCTCTAAGGATCCGTGGAACTATCTGCTATATAATAATATACGCTATTATAATATGTCTATAGTAAGTAAAACTATTAAAATAGCATTAAGGCGTTATTCATATCCCTCTTAACACATTTTATATATTCCCGTATTCTACACAATGTCGTACGCTCCACCAAACCGGTGGTTTACACAGAGGACACCACATAGGTACAATATAAAACAAAGTCGTAGAAGGCGCAATAAGACATGCGATAAGGCATTCGAGGCAACGGCAGGGTAGATATACCATTTGCACTGCCGGATTGGTGGTGACGCATAGCAGCTACTATCACCTACCTCGTGACACACTCCCAAATCAAAGGGTACACATAATCAAATTACAAAAGCAATAGAATGGTATCGAAGAAATGTGCCTGATCGAAGGAATGAATCCATTTGGTCCGGTATAGTTCCTTTTTTATCCACATCAAGATGACTCATGAAAGTCAGGGCTACATAAATTCCATATAGAATCGTTCGCCAAACCATTCTATTCATTCTGAAATCTCCACCGCGTACACAGTTGTTAAAGTGGTTTTCGATATTGGCAGGGAGTATGACAGTATCCGATCCAGGTCTCTTTAACAACCAAACGCTTATTTCATACCGTGCTCATTTCATTTTAAATAGTTCATACTTCATATCAAAATATCGTATTCATTTCAAAATCATATCAATTCGATATCATTGTTCAGTTTAAATAATATTCATTTCCAGGATAGTAACGTCTTCAAAATCATAACCCTTTCGAAATCATAACGCTTTTGAAATCATAACACCTCCGTAATCATAGCAGTTTTGAAATCATAGCACTTTTGAAATCGTAATACTTTAAAAATCATAACACTTTCGTAATCATATCAGTTTTGAAATCATAGCACTTTTGAAATCATAACACTTTCAACTTAACTGTTTAGATATTGTAAACGGTATATTTATTAAAATAGTTATAAATTAAATTAGTTTATATATAAAAATTACCTTATATAATAATTTTAGTTCCTCCTATTTCGCAAGTCAATTCAAATCGTCTTAAATTCCAAAATTCAATTTAAATCAATTCCATTTTAAACATTTCAACTTAAAGTTCAAAAATTCAAGTTTAAATATTCAAACATTTACAATATAAATTTCATTTATATTTCAACATTTAACTTTAATTTTATTCAAATTCGAAAATATTAACTTAATCATTCTAAAAACAATTAAATGAAATCTCAATTTATAAATTTAAATCAATATTAAATATTCGGTCTCAGTTTTATTTAAAGTTGAGAATATTCATTTAACCACCTTTTTAACGAATCAAGTTATAAATCATAATTTTCAAAATCTCAAAATCAATAAGTTCAAATAAATTCTTATTTAAATTCAATTATTAACCAATTTAAATTCCAAGTCAACATTAATTTATCTTCCCAACCTTTATTATTAAAGTTATAGAATTTATTTCTAAAATATTAGTATAAATTGAAGTAAATACTTAAACATATTATATACTGATTAAATTAACTTTTATTAAATTAAATCTTTGTTATTAAATTTATTTTTTATTAAATTTATTTTTTATTAAATATTATTTTATATATTTTAAAATAATAAAATTATAAGTAAAATCTTAGAATTTACATTTTTCAAGATGACTTATAAATTAAAATTTCCAAAACATATTATTTTAAAAATCTAAATTTTAGACGTATAAGATAACATTTATAGCTATTGTATTTTAAAAACCAATGTTTATTAAAACCCATATATTTCCTTTCAAAACTTTAGAAATCATTTTCAAGAATATAGATCAATAATGTCCGTATATAATTTTCTACCATATGGTCAAGTGGTATTGATATTTATCATTTCTACGGGTGTATATCATTTCAACCCGTAATCCCAAAATTCAAAATCAATGAAAATCACTTGGGTTTGTCATTTCAACTCATAACAATTTTCCTCTAATCTACAATATCGTTTGAGTATGTATCATTCAACCCATAAGGATTTCTAAATTAGCGGAAAACTTGCAGAGTGAGAACAAATATGATAATAATATAACATACCACAACAGACATATATCATCAGTAACAAATCAAATAGAATAAATACAACTGAATATGGTGTCATATATCACAGGTGAACAATCGCAGATAATATATCATATTTAACAATTAAATAACTAAAATTCAAATTTTACAGCATATTCCAACTATCATTTCAAGTGAAATTAAATTTACTAAATATAAGAATGTTGATCGTGAGTGAATGCTCACCTTTCGAGGCTAGAGAAAATTTGACAATGAAATTGAGCTACGAATCCAAGCACAAATTCCAAAATACAGCATGATGAACGCGAATGTAATGAAGAAAGCAGGCACGACGGACTAGAATTGATGGAACAAAATATAAATTAAGATTTCTATAACATATCATAATATATGGAATTATTACAAAATTTATAACATAAATTCAAATAGATTTTTAAACATATTATTTATATGTATAATGGTTACAAACTCTAATTTAAAATAATAATATAAATTTAAATAAATACCATTCTTTCCAAAGGCTGTATATATATAAAAAAACTTCTTTATATACATTATATATAAACAAGATAACTTACTTATATATATGGCTCACATTATCATTTTACATATTATATAAATACTTTAAACAAATTTGAAATTGAAATATAGGTACCCTGATATACAAATAAGTATACACTTACACAACAAAACAATTATATATATATATATATATATATGATGTACTATCATATAATGTTGTGATATAACACTTATAATATATACCTTAATATATTAGACTTATATATAGCGGACCTATATAATACCATAGACTCTTATACTATAACACTGTAACCTATATATAGTCGACTTATATAAAATAATATAGCTTATTTATTTCAAAATTAATGAAGATAGAATAAAAACCTTAGAAGAGAGAATGAACAATTTTGAAATAGAAATAGAAGAACTAAGAAAAATATTAGAAGAAACATACAAACATAATAAAGGGAAAAACATTATAACAAACTCACAAGAAAATAGCCTCTCCAATACAGATGAAACAATACAAATCCCCTTAATATGCAATCCTGAATGTTTAAGAGAACTCCGAACATTAACTCTAATAAACATCAAAGGATTAGAAATTCAATTATTAGCATTTATATATACGGGAGCAACCAACTCAACAATAAATTTAGAACTAATACCCCAATACTTAATTACAAAAGCTAATAAACCAAAACAAAGTACCCAGTTTGATGGCACGACCAACATTATAACAAATATAATTACTAATGTACAACTACGATTTCATACTACTTGTAACAATTGGTCACCACATTATTATCTAAAACAACTATGGGTTACTAAATTAAATCTAGAAAATATAAACCTAATACTTGGATTAGATTTTCTCTTAAGTGACAATGGAAGTTTTTCCTTTAATAAAGATTATTTGCAAATAGCTAAAAAGACAACATTAACCCCGCTTATATCAGAGTTTCTACCTGAGAAGCGTGGTGGAGAGGATAAGATAATACTCCAGCCCAAAAACCCAAATTAGAATGTACTTGTGACATTCCGGGCCAATGCCAACAAAAAGAAACTAATAAAATAACAACAGAACAATTATACTGTTATGAAAATATACAAGATATAGAAATAGATTTAATCCAACCAAATAAAATAAGCAGTATTCTATTAACAACTGATGACATAAACCAAATTATAAGTAAACTAGAAAAAATAGGAGAAAAACCAACAAAGCACTGGGAAAAAGATTCTATTTATTGTAAACTAGACATAATTAACCCAGATATTACGATCAAAACCAGATCACCCAAGTATGATAATTGGATGATTGATTAATTTAAAATGCATATAGATATTCTAAACAAACTAGGAATCATAAGAAAGTCAGATTCTAGACACAGAACCTCAGCTTTCATAGTACAAAAAGAATCTGAAAGAAAAAGAGGACAAAGTAGAATGGTCATGGATTATACCAGACTCAATGATAATACAAATGAAGATGGATACTGTATTCCTGACAAAGATGTATTAATTAATAAAATAAAAAATAATTACTGGTATTCTAAATTTGATTTAAAATCTGGATTCTGGCAAGTCAAAATGCACCCAGATTCTATACCATGGACAGCTTTCACCTGTTCAGAAGGACATTATGAATGGCTGGTAATGCCATTTGGACTAAAAAATGCACCACAAATATTCCAAAGAAAAATGGATGACATATTTAAACAATGTAGTAAATTCACATGTGTGTATATAGATGACATATTAGTTTTTTCAAAAACAAAAAAGGAATATATAGCACACCTATATACAATATTTAAGCTCTTTGAAGCACATGGGCTAATCATCTCCAAAAGGAAAATTGAATTATTCAAAAATTCTATAGATTTCCTAGGAGTAAAAATAGGAAAAGGACAAATAGAACTCCAGCCCCATATATCCAGAAAAATATTAGAATTTGCAGATAAAATAGAAAATTTGGAACAACTACAATCATTTCTTGGACTAATAAATTATGCAATACCTTTTATACAAAATTTATCCAAATATACTGGACCTTTGTATAACAAAGCAAGTCCCAAAGGAAAAAGAGAATTCAACAGTGAAGACATAAAGCAAATCCAAAAAATCAAAGAACTAGCAAAAAACCTAAAGCCACTAACATTACCATTGGCTACAGATTATTTAATTGTAGAAACAGACGGTTCCTCGTTAGGATGGGGAGGAACACTATTAAGTCAAAAACACAAAAATGATCCTAAATCTACTGAAAAAATATGTAGATATACTTCGGGAACGTATAAAGAAAAAGGCTACATGTCTTCTTTAGATTATGAAATTTTAGCCATAATATATGTCTTAGAATCATTCAGACTTTTTATAATCCCACAAAAAGAAATAACAATAAGGACAGACTGTGAATCCATAGTAAAATATGCCAATAACAAAAAAGAAAAAGGTATAATAAATAATAGATGGCTAAAATTCAAAAATGCTGTTTTAAACTGTGGAACTAGAATAATATGGGAACATATTAAAGGTGTTTCAAATATATTACCAGACAAATTATCAAAGCTACTTAACTCCTTCGAGATTTGTAATCTTACTAACTCATTTGAAGATTGTAATTTTGTTAACAGAGAAGAAGAAATAGAGATGGCTACTACAAATCAGTTAACAAATAGCAAAAGATTTCTGAAGACATACACACACAATAGATTTGTCACAAATGCCCAACTGTCCGAAGAACAACAAATGATATTAAACAACATATGGAACCTATCAACCACTTCTCAAGAAAATAAACAGAAGTTAAGTATGTTACACACTTTGGTTGAATTATTCACAGAAACAAAAAAACACAAAGAAGTTCACACACTATTGTTTGTTCAACGGACCTAGTGCCGGCATATATCTTGATTGGGAAGAAATGGTTCCTACCCTTAAGGAACTTGAACAAAACTCAAAATATGAGAGACCATATTATAAAGGCTATTACACTTATGAGACAACCAAGATTGCTATTGAAAAAATTCTTGGAACAGATTACATAGTCTCTGACACACTCAAACAAATACAAAACATAGCCTCGGGAGTACAGAAAAAAGAGGAGATCACAACCCCTACGGAAATATGCTTAAAGCCCAGAACAACATTTGCAGCTATTACAAAGGAGGCCAATAAAGAAAAAATGGTACAGCTTGGACATATCCCACAAGCTTCTCCGATACAAATAAAAAGTCAGGAAATTTCTTTTCTTGAAACACTTGACAAGGAAATACAATTTCTACAAAATACAAAGAAGCAAAATGCTCCAACATACAAAGAGATTTATTCTCTAATCACAAAAATTTCTTCACAAAAAATCCCTGGATTCAAAAAAAACTGGGAAATTTTGAGAAACCAAAATATTCCTTGCACTAATCAATTTGCAGACTGCAAAGAATTATCATCAGACTGCAGGTGTACGATTGTGGCATCCATGCCACTTGTCAGTCTTAAACTGTCACAATACAAATATCTTGTCCATAACAAATTCACTTTAGATCCAACTACTCTCTTAAACTATGGTTTTGGCAAAGACATCTATATAAATGGTTGGCATCCTACAGAACTACCAGAGCCTCTACATTCGATAGCATACTATTTTACAGAAGTCCTTGATACAGAATTACATTTGGATATATCTACAGTTCCTCCACATTACGGCAACAACATACTTGATCCCGCAAGACATATAGTAAAAATTAAAGCACACGGTTTTGATCATGACTACCCAACTTGGGAAGAGCCTACAAATTTCCTTGACAACTCAACACCCAAGATGTATGATCAACAGCACTATGAAAAATACAGAGCCTACATTATTGGACAAAACCTAAATTGGACAAGCACGGACAATAAATTTTTCAAACTACATGCTGAATCCCCAGTAACAAAAATATACATCTCTAGGAACATAAAAGAATTTGAACCAGAATACAGGCCTTTTGAAATCTTCCATCCCAGGCCCAATACTATAAAGATCTATAGAAAATTACATATGTCATTAACAGAAGAAGACAAAGAAGGTTCTACCAGCAGCAAGACAAAAGAAGAAGAAGACCTAATGGACTGATGTGACAAAAACCTACCGCACAGATAAAAGTATCCACTAAAAGTACATACGTGGCGAATACAAAGTCTAGTGGATTCTTGCTTTTATTTTAATATCTTTTATTTTTTCTAGTGCACCATTATGTATTAATACAGTGGGTATGAAACCCACAGCTGTAAGTTATTAAGTTGTATTTCTAGAGTGTTCTGAGCATGGCTATATAAAGACATGTAAGGCCTTCAGAACACATATCGCTCTCTCGCGTTTGCATTGTAATCTCAATGCTCTGTTGTAAAAATCTTTAATATTATCTTTTTTAATGTTTAGCATTTCTGTCTTCATGAACTAAATATCTAAGACGTGAATCAAGGAAGAAAAGTGAAGCGGCCACGGTATGATTCTTATTTATATTTCTTCTTAGTTTGAAATGGTAGTTCATATTTTTATAATCTCTGGAATTATCTTATATGTTGTTTAAATTCAAAAGACGTAAACTCGTTTGAAAGAGAAAAGTATCCGTTTTAGCCGTTAGTCGTAAGGACGTTGGGCATTTAGGGGAAGAAACTCTTAGAGTGACAAGGTGAGAATTAACAACATATAGTGTTTTTTTCAGGATGTATAAACATAATGGACATAGAGTTATGTGTGAAGAAGAAAGTAAATAATATCAAAAATAGTGCCTGCCTAACTTGGTATTCCTTGATTCATGTCTGCTTTCCTAAATATTATCAAGTTAAACCTTTTAATGGAATTCCTGCAAAATCATCTAGAAGAAGATTTTCTCACAAAATTACTCTTTGTTCTAAAAAATATGGACTTAAGTCAAAAAGACCAATATACTATTGCATACATATTTAAAGACAAGTATGCAAATGAACTTATAGACTTAACTGATTCCTCACTAAATCTATATCAAGTGATAAATGAAATAGACATATTTCATTATTTTACACGGACAAAAAATAAAAACGTAACCTTGAGTCAAAGATTTCTAAAACAGTTTCATAAAGAATGGATGAATATGTTGGTACAACATGAAGAAAGATACAGATCCACAGAATATGATTTTGATATAGATATTTACCATGACTGGTAAACATCCACTATTAAGCCAGAGAAACCACAGAATGTTAAGTAAAAAATTAGAAGACTCTGACATAATAGATAAAGAAAAGGTAATTAGGTTCCTAATTCCTTACTTAAACATTCATTTAGTGCACCATTGGGATAAAATCCTCCAAGTTGCCACTAAAGTAGTACAAAACGGAATACACCGTGGCGATTACTGTAGCAGCCACTGTAGCAATTACTGTAGCAAAAAACAAAAAAATTAAAAATTTTCTAATATCTCTGCCTGTTTGGTATATATATATGTATATATATGTGTATATATATACAGTATTTACATACAGACATATAAATAACTTCTTTTATATAGACACTAATATACAGTAACCCATAAAATAATATATACCTCATATACCTACTACTATCAAACAGTGAAGGCCAGACCAGGTGACGCGTTGCGAGGCCTGGACGCAAGCACATGTGGGGATGTTCGGCCATGATAGGTCGATCGATGATGAAGAGGTGTGCTAACTGGACTGTAGTGAAGCTTGGTCGGAGGCTGTTGGTGGAAGGGCTGTGCAGGCGAGAAAGGAAAGCGAGTGGAGGGGAAATGAAGCGGTGGGTGGCGGATAAAAGGCTAGAGGGTGGAGGTTGATGGACGAGGCGGAGCGGGCAGCTGCTTGAGTTATTCGGCCTGGCACTGGAGCAGACTGTGGTGTGAGGGTATGAGGAAAGGGAGGTCGTGCTCATTCATGGTGGAGGGGTTGAAAAGGAAAGGGAGAAGTGGCACGTGAGGTCGGAGGGGTGATGATTCAGGCTAGGAGCGGTGAAGGAGGAAGAAGGTGGTGCTGTGGTATTGGGCAAGGTTGATCGGGTGGAAGGCCAAGCATGCAAAGGTGCTTCGTATGGGTTGGTCGTTGGCCTGAGGAGATGGGACGCGGGCTTTGACTGGGTGATGGCGGGAGGTTTGTTGCACGGTGGTGGAAAGGTATTTCGAAAGAAGAAAAATGCAAGCTTCAATCATGAGCGAAGCAACACAAAACTTTGTGTGTGTGTGTGCGCGCGCGCGTGTGTTGTGTCTATATATATATATATATATATATATATATATATATATATATTACACACACAACCAAAAATAAATGGAAGGGGAAGATTGCAAAGGGAAAAAAGGTGGGTATTGGCGAAATGAAAAAGAGAGCAGGTATAAGGTGCAAGAAACAAAGAGACGTGGCTTTTCATATATATATACATACATACATATATATATATAAGCTGCTCAATAATTATATTATTATATAATATTATTATTGTGAAGTAAGCAAGCACGAGAAGATTAGCAGGTGGTCAGGCAAATGAAAAGAACACGTGGACTCACAATTACAATCGAAAAGATAAAAGAGGAGGAGAGAATGAGAAATAGGACAAACCATCCAACATATTCAAACCGGATTGGAATAGGAAAAGTTAGAAAATAAATTCTAGGAATATAAAAAGCCTAGTGCCTGTTGATTTACATGGTGAATAATGAAAGGACAAAGGTTCAAAACGGATACCGATATGATTACCGTTTTCATTGATTTTGTCATGTACCAAACTCCAAAATGTGTGAATGAATACTATGGAGATCAACACGACGAGACGAACAGAATGCTACACAGATATGAGCGATACGATCATCCTATCAAAAGTCGATATTCGGTACCGAAAATGTTGCTAAAATGCCGAAAATAAGATAAACTGCGCTAGATAAGTTCAAATTTGACAAAACAGAATACGACGTCTCACTCAAAAAATGATTTACATTTTTATTATGTAAAAATATTCAGCTTTCGAAAGTATTTTATTTACATCAATTTTAACTGATTTAAATTGAAATTGAAATTGCACAACAAAACTAACTTCCACATTTACCAACGAAAATATGCCATTTGCTATATTTGAATAGGCACATACCAAATACCAAATTTTCATTTCTAAATTTTATAATTAAATTTTAAGAAAAATCTCAGTTAACTACATTATAAAAACCGTTAAAATTTACGAATCGTCACAATCATCATATATAGATGAAGAGGTGGTTATTGTTTGTGATTGTTTAAGCATAACATATTTGTTATGAACAACATAGACTATCTAATTCAACATGAAACAATAAATCACATCAATATTCATTTGAGCAAGAAAACAAAATTAGCAAGTTATGTTGAAGCTACATAATTAGAGAGTTTCATTACCCCTAAATTGAAGTGGTTTAGCCTCTCAAATTTGTTATCAAATCTACAGATATAGCAAACAACATCGAACAAAAAGTAGAGGAAAAAGAGAACAAAAGTAAAGGAAAAGCTAGGTAAAAAGAAGTAAATACTATTTTACTTGCATGAAAAGTAGACTACACTACTAACATAAGAAGATAGACATGTAAATAAAATGAAAAAAAACTAATTAACATACACTAACAATGCCTATGGTAGGATACTACCATTTTGTGGATTCGGACTGGCGGTAATGCATAGCAGCTACTACTGCCTACCTTGGAATATACTGTCGTAACCAAATCGAGGGGTGACCATCAAATCAATCACAAGTCATAATATGGTATCGAAGAAGATTGTCTGATTGGAGGTGCGACCTCACTTGGCCCGGCATGGCTCCTATTTTAGTCACATCAAGCTGAATCGAGAGTGTTAGGGCTACGTTAATACCTCATACAGAATTGTTTTCCAAACCATCATACTTCATTCTGGAATCTCCACCACATGCATAGTTGTTAAAGTGGTTTTCGGTATTGGTAGAGAGTATGACAATATCTGATCCCGGTCTCTTTAACAACCAAACGTTTACTACACACCAGATGGTTCTTTTACATTTCCAAAATCATTTCATATTGATATCAAACTATCATATTCTCAAAATCACATCACTTTCGAAATCATATTCACTTTCGAAATCATATTTTCAAAATAGATTAAACTCTCATTTCAAAATCATCATATTTACTCAAAATATGTCGTTTCACTAGAAAATATCATTCCAAATCCCAACTTAGGTCATAGCATCATTTAACCATATTCACTTTTAAATCCAGGATTTAAATATAAGAAAAGAATTCAGCCTTGCAGAGTTTAAATTTTTAAAAATAGTTTGGATAGTCTTAAATAGTTTAAATAGTTTTAAATACTTTAAAATAGATAAAAATAGTTTTAAATAGATTAAAATAGTTCAACATAGATTAAAATAGTTTAAATGGTTTAAAATAGATCAAAATAGTTTTAAATAAATTAAAATATAAAATGGTTTGATTATTGGAAATGGTCTATATAGTAAATAGTTTGAAAATTCTAAATAAGTATGAATTTAAAATAATATATTTTAAACAGTTTATATTAAGATAATAAGTTTGAAATTAATATCAAATTAAACTATTTCTTCCATTTCAACAAATCTGGACCATATCCAGTTTTCAAATCCACAAAACTCGATTTTAATCTTTCTATTTAGATTCTCAATAAAACCATTTAAATCTATACTGATTTCATATCCATGTTTGCTATTATAAATTTAAACTACTTTGAATTCAATCGATTTCAAAGTTTATATATATTCAAATGTTTACAATAACTAAATTTCGATAAATTTCATTTATATTTTAAAATTCTACTTTGAAATTTCAATTTAAATTCTTTAATCAATTACTTTAACCCAATTTCAATTTCAACATTTAAAGCTTGGATTTCGAAAATAATTCAGTTCATACAAATCTACTTTTATTTCATTTAAAATAATATCATTTAATTGGGTTCAAAAATTAAGAATTTAAAATCATTTAATTTAACCAATCCGGCGTCCGTATAAAATTTTCTACCCTATAGTCAAGTGGTACAGATAGCTATCATTTCAACTCGCACTAATTTAAATTTACGGGTATATATCATTTCAACCCGCAATCCCGAATTAAAATCGAAATTCCATAAAATCGTTCGAGTTCATTAATTCAACCCATAACGATTTTCCATAATCTATAGATCGTCCGGGTATGTATCATCTCAACCTATAGTGATTTTTCTATTAATAACTAAGAGAACTTGCAGTGTGATATCAATATATATAAAATAACATAACATCCATTCATCCAATATCAACAATTAAACATCCATCATAATCATCAACCAACCAACCAACAAATAACCAAAATTAACTAACAAGTACTTAACTGGAAATTTAAAATTCAATATTAAATTAAACGGCGATTAAATTCAAAAAAAGTCATATTTAAATGGAATGGCAATTTAAATATATCAAACAACAATCAATCAGTTTCTAATCACATCATAAATCCAATTTAACTAACATAAGATAGTTAGTAGTCATGAGTGGGTTAAAACACTCACTTTTCATAATTGCAATTGATTTCCAATTTAATTTCAACGAATTAAATATTGAAATGATAATTAAACAATTGTTATAACTTACAATTTCAAACACATTTCTATGTTTATTGTTTACAAACCAAGCAAATAAATTCACATACTGATAAATCATTCTACATTAACCAATTTCAATTAATTACGTACAATTTTATCATTTAAATACAACATTTTGTTTAGTTCCTTATTTAAAATTTATAACCAAATTTTACTTTACAATCATTTCCATTAATTAAAAGTGCATTAAAATAGTTATCAACCTTAAATCAGCCTTACTAAATCATGTTCTAACAGTCTTTCCCATTTGTAAATCGTAAATTCTTATTTCACACAATATTGAATTCCAAAATCTTATTAAATTTAATATTTTTAATTATCGAAAAATGCGGGTCGTTACATGGCGAGAAACCCTTAAGGATCTCTTTACAGATAGAAAATGCCAACCATAAGAAATTTCAAAGTGCGTTTGTAGTGACTATCGCTATAAGACCATACCAAATCAAATCTGATTCCAATCCAAGTCCAACCAATCTTATATGCTTTATTTCAGGGCTATGCAATAAGTCAGAGAAGATCATACAAATCCAAACAAATCATTTACATGTGCCATTTGCTTTCCAAAGCAAGAATCAAAATCGAACATCATAATATAAAGTCAAGCAACATATTTACGGTTTCAAACAATATTATAAACACTTCATATTATTTAAGTGGTGATTTAACTCACCTAAAACCAAGAAAACAACCAAGTACAAGCTTCCACTAAGCTTTCATCTTCCTACATAAATCAAACAACCACCTAGCCCAACCATCCTCCTTGCTCGCTCTTAGCCATAGGCACAAACTCATGGTCATGCATGATGTGGGTTGTATGCTCCAAATTTTCCAAATTTGAGTTGATGAAAGGTGTTGCTATATTGTGTTAGACTATATACTAGAGTTTGGTGAAGTTTGGAGTTGGTTTGAATTAATTAGTTCTTAGAAAATTATGAAGAAAGAGGGGTGAAGAGATAGTTTATTTTTTGCTTAGAAATTATAAAAGTGAATTCAAGAGGGGTGTGTGTGTTTATATAGGCGTCAAGGGTCACCATACCCTTCCATTCTCGCCCCTCCATTTCTGGCCAAGAAGGCTCAACCTCATGTGCCCATCAGCTTACCTTTCCACTTCCTTTACTAAAGCCTTAAGGATTCCCCAAGTGCCATCCTTTACAGATATCTTCACTCAAGCTTCTAGAAGATTCCCTAAAAGTGGTTTATTGCAAATTATTTTTTTGTTATTAATGATTTCCTAAGTATTTTAGTGTATGTAAAAAAAGTTTGAACAACTTTTGTTGAATAAGAGCTGTTTATCAATAAAACGATTTTCGGTCACATTATCGATATTTCTTAAAAGTATCTATTTTGTATGCATTTCTCTAAAACAAGTTTACCATTAATAAGTATTAATTAAAAGGGGTTAAAATGGTTATTGAATCAATTTAATCACATTTAATCCAAGATTCAAATATTTAAATATTTCAGATATTAAAATACGAAGTGTTTGAAATTCCGAGTTATTACATTTACCCTCAAATAAATTAGGAATTAATAATATTGAAAAGTCATTCGATAACACGAAAGCGTATAAAGTAAAATTGTAGGAACAGATATGTTATATGGCGATTAGCGAACATACACCTGATAACCATACATCACTAATCAAGAAGGACAAATGGATACTATACAATGGATGATCGAGGCACACAACTGGAAACCAGAGATCTTATAAGAAATCGTTTACAAAGATGGAGGAATAGTTAATTTTGGAGATAACTCAAAAGGATACGTCATCGACATCTGCAATGTTAATAAAATTAAAATTCATATTATTTCATATGTTTCGCAAGGTAGGAATTTAAAACATAACATGCTTAGTATTAGTCAATTGTGTGATAAGGGTTTCAAAATTAATTTTGAAAAAGACTTTTGCCACATCGAGGATAATGAGTATAGAATTATTTTTTAAAGAGTTAGGAAATGTAAAATTTAAATTTTGAGCATGGAAGTGTCTATTGATAATCTCTATCTTTTGGCTGAAGTCAGTCACCCTTGGATTTGGCATAGATGAGTTGATCGTTTAAATTTTAACACTAATCCAAAGTAGTTGGATATGAACTTGTTGGAGGACTTCAAAAAATGATTTTTTGTGTCAATAACCTACATGACGCTTGTTAACTTGGAAAACTTCACAAAAGTTCTCTTAAATCAAAAGACATGATTTCGAATACACATCCCTTATAACCTCTTCACTTAGACTTTTCTGGACCATCACAAGTACAATCAATAAATCATAACGTGTATGTTTTTGTAGTAGCAGATGACTATTCGTGATGCATTTGGATAATATTTCTAAAATATAAGAGCGAAGCATTTGAAATGTTTAAATTTTTCACTAAAAAATTCAAAATCAAAAGTCAGTGAAAATTAAAATGATAAGAAGTGATCATGGAGGAGAATTTGAGAACGAAAATTTTGAAACTTTTTGTAATAAGAAAGGAATTACACATAACATTCTTTACCTGAACTCCTCAATAGAATGGAGTTGCAGAACATAAAAATAGAACTACACAAGAATGTGATAGGACTATACTAAATGATAGTGATTTACCAAAAAAAATTGGGGGGAAGCAGTTGCTATAACATGTTATTTTTTGAATAGAATTTTAATAAGATAATTAACCAAGATAACACCTTGTGAATTATTTTTTGATAAAAGGAAAAAGTATCTTACTTTAAAGTTATTAGCAGTAAATGTTTTATGCTAAATATAAAAGATAACTTAGATAAATTTGACGCTAAATGCAATAATGGTATATTTACTGGTTAATCAAATAGAAGCAAGGCATGTAGAGTTTTTAATACTAGAACTAACACCATTGAAAAAACTTTACACATTTCATTTGATTAAAATTTAAAAGTAACTAATAATGAGGAAGAAAATATTAATCCTAGTGAGAATAATGAGATTACAATCAACGAAACGACTAACAATGAAAATAATAATACCATATATACAAATGAAAGAACATATTTTTGAAAGACCGTTTGAAGGAAAATATTCTAGGAAGTATAGAGACCGTTGTGAAAACTAGAAATCAACTAAATAAGATGAGTAATGTAGCATTTGTTTCAACTAATAAACCCAAAAATCCAAAAGAAGCATCAATGGGTGGTTCATGGATTCTTTCCATGAAGAAGAACCAGATCTATTCACTCGAACTAATACTTAGGAATTAGTTTTACAATTGGATTAGTCTATAATTGGGACTTAGTGGATTTATAGAAATAAATTGAATGAACAAGGAAAAGTATAAAAATAAAGAACATCTAGTTGCACGAAGATATAGCCAAGAAGAAGGAATAGATTTTGATGAGACCTTTACCCATGTAGCTAGATCAGAAGCCATAAGAATTCTACTTGCTTTGGCAAACCATAACAGATATAAATTATTTCAAATGGATGTCAAAAGCGCATTTTTTAAATAGTTTTATTAAAGAAAATGTATATGTTGAACAAACCCCACTTTTTGATAATGAAACTCTCTAATCATGTTTATAAATTAAAAAAGCATTATATGGTGTAAACAAGCACCTAGAGCCTAGTATTAAAAAGTTAAAACATACTCAATACTATTTAATTTTGAAATATGTAAAGTATATACTATGTTATTTATAAAAAGAGTTAACAATGACATTCAACTATACAAATATATGTAGATGACATTATTTTTAGGTCAACAAATGAACAACTAAATAAAGAATTTGCTAACATAATGACTAAATAATTTGAAATAAGTCACATGGGAGAATTAACATTATTTCTACGTTTACAAATTAAGCAATGGGATGTTTATAGGTCAAGAAAAATACGCTAAAGAATCAGTAAGGAAATTTAGAATGCCTAACACAAGTTGTAAAGACCTGCCTTTTTGACCATCGAAAGTCGACATCTAACACTACTACTGTGTTCAAATGTCGCGCATCCAATCGACAAAAGGGCATATTATTAGGGTAAATAAAAAAAGAACAGAGTATGAAGGAAAACAGAATCTCATGGTGGAATCGAAAAAATATAATATAACAAGGACAGTAGAAACTGTCACTCCAAAAATATAGAGTATATCAGAGTTAAAAACAAACCTTATCAGCTGGACAGTTATAAAATCTTGACCTTAAAAATGCTGATAGAGATACTATATAATACAGTGAAAAATGAAACATTACGATGGGTGAATCTCCAGTCCCCTTCAAGATCTCTATGACACCAAAGACAACCTGAGAAAACACTCGGTCTAATTCGAGCACTTTGATTAAAAAAACACCCTAATCAGTCTGGAAATACCAATGTGAGATAACTCAAATAATGGCGAAACATATAAAAGTTCTGTGAGACCACGTCGCTAACGCAAAACGAGTTTTTACCTCACAAGAATAACATCCATGCAGGCAGGAGTAGAAATAAACATCATAAATTAAATCCAAATAAAAATGGGCATAAGTAATATTAAAACCAAACTTGATAGAATGAACTAAATAAAGTACCAGTTCAAACTTGATAGTAGACTAAATAAACAATTAAATGCCATGAAGAGTGGTTGACTCCCCTTGTGGCAATTTAAAGATAAATAGATTCAAGGATTCGAATCAAAATAAGGAAAGAAAATTTTCTATCAAATGACATGGAAGGTGCGCCCCATTTTAAATATACCTCTAGTAATATACTTTTGAGCTTGATCACATTTCGTGTGACACTTCTCGATAATCTCCAAGCCAGACCCCTCCAACCTTACCGAGAACCCGAATATTTCACATCTAAAAATCTAAATCATTTTTCACGTGACGGTGCACAAAAATCTAGATGAGATGTGAAATATCCTAATGGGAGCAACCCCACATAGCTTGCTCACTTTCGCGCTTTTGGTTTAGTCATTTTTGACAAAAGATAACAAAGCTTAAAGAGCAGCAAATCGTCTTTAAGGTGACAATACACCATGAAGAAAGCTAAATTCGATAATTAATAAATCAACTACCGTGAATGATTAATATGATCGTATATGGAAATTAAATATCATATATTTATCACTACTCATTTATTATAAACAAGTGTTATCCTTTGGTGGAAAATGAAGCCAGGCAAGTGAGGTAGCGTTACCTCTAGGTATCGCCTTGACGACATTTTTAACCTCCGAGATACAAACAAGTGCAAGCCTCAATGTTTAGCATTAAAAGAATGACTAGATCCTTTCCATATAAGCGATATCTATTGCGAACTACTTTTCCATAACCGAAATTAAACTTTAACTTTTTAAAACTGAACTTATGCTTGATTTGCATATTATAGTATTGGTAATACACTTTCACAAATACCCTTTTAAAAACGTTCTTTTATGAGACAAAACTTATTATACCAAGTGAATTAAAATAAGGGTCAAAAACAAACGTCGTTAAAACATTATTTACTATAAACCCAAAAAAACAATTTACACTTAGCTTTATTTATAAATAATTCCTTTTAAAGGACTTTTCTCATTTACAAACCATTATTCATAAATTTAAAACAATATTTATTGTCCTAAAAGATAATAAAGAAATTAAAATACATTTTTAAATTTAAAACAATATTAATTATCTTGAAAGATAATAAATCACATTTATATTCTCTTTTTAAAATCGATTAACTTTAAATAGTTAATTATTTCCAAACATTTTATATCATTCGTAAATTAACTTTAGAAATCTTTATTAATTATATAAGTTAATTTACTTTATTCACTTTTATTAAATCAATTAATTAACTTTAAATATCATTATTTAAGAAGATTTATTATTTAATCATTATTTGAAATGAAAATTCATCTCAAACATCATCAATTAAAATGATAAATAAATTTTAGATACCATTAATCAAACAATTAATTAAGTTTAAATAATCATAAATCAATTGGAAAAAATAAATTCAAACTTCATTAGTTAATGATTTATTTAACTATAAAACATTGTTTACTAAAATGATTTTAACTAAATTCCAAATATCAATAGTTAAAACATTATTTAAATTTAAAATAACCATTAATGCAAATGATTAATAAAAATTTAGAATCATTAATTAAAATGATTTAATTAAATTTAAATCTCATAAATCAAAAGATAAACCCAATTTAATCATCATTAATTAAATTGGTTACTTAATTTAAAAATGAATAGTTAAAATGATTAATTAATTTAAATTATCATTAATTCAAATAGTTAATGAATTTTAACATTCTGTTTAGTGAAAACACAAGCTCAAGTTCAAAAACACACGATAGGGTTTTAGGGATGAAAATTAATAAATGACGATATAGCGAAATCGCTATAACAACACTTAACAAATAGAATGGAATTTCAAGAGTTATTTCAATTAACTATCAATATAGTAGCATAAGGATGCAAATAACTAATTATTGGCGAGAAACCCCTTAGGGCCTCTTTATAGGTTCTCCTTGCAAAACAATGGTTATTGATAATACAATCACACACACACAATCATATGGGTTCATAACGATCAAATTAATATGTCATTCATTTTCTAAATGGAAATTCAATAAAACAATCAATCAAATAATTTAGCTAACATCCAAGCAATCAATAATCGTTTACAACGTTATAGATATGATATAATAGAATTGAATGTGAGTTAAACTCACATTGATTTTTGTTTCCGCAGAAACGTTCTGATAATGGTCTAAAACCAAGCGACCATTATATTTTAGAATAAATTCCAATGAGCTCCAATCCCATTCAGTCTAATTACATAGCGTCGATGGCTTCGATACAAATCCAATGCAACAAACCATATCTGCATCTGAACTTGTATGTAAAACATATAGATTAATTATTATCTTGATTTATTTAAACTTGATTGGCATAAATCAAATAATAATGATTGTCATTAATTACCTTCCCTCAATCTCGAACATGACCCAAAAGCACGCGACCGAGATCGCAACTTACTATCGCCTCCATGACCTTCGAGACGCCCCTGCGCTACCACCCTCGCAAGCGCCGACCTCCCCCTTGCCCTCGATCCTAATGCCGATCCCATCCACCTCACCGCCGAGCTAAATCGAACCCCTAAGCCACTGTGAACACGGTCTATTCTCATCCTCCATTCTTCGCCAAACGGTAATCCAACCGGTCGATGTCTATGTCTTATCACAACGAACATCTTTGTAGTTGGAGGCGATGGCTGAATCAGCTTCGTTTGGCTCCGACAATCATGGACTATTGGATTTGGCCATATGAAAATGGCATCCAATGTTTCTCCTAGGGTTTGGCCAAAAAGAATAAAGATAAGGTCCTTATATAAGCTGGCCTAACACTATTCACACTCTAATATTCACGAATTCCAATTGAAGCCTGCTCACTGGCGCTCTATATGTTATACCTCTATTGCGAATACAGTAGAACTAGTGTCGAGCCCTAACTCGATCATATGTAGAAGATAGCTTTTCAAACCCAATTATTATATTAAATTTTCAAAATTATTTTCTACGCATTTCAAACTCGCATGACCAAATTATACGTCTAATCGCCATGAAGTTGTATGGCATATTATAATTCACTATTATGGATTCAATGAAACCGGTTTCATTGAAATCAAGACGCTGCTCTTAAAAGCTAATTTCATAGATTTAAATATTTTTTTATATTTAATTATTGATATTTATTCGATCTATTTATATTTGTAAATTAATTTACAAATTAAATTCACAAGTATTATTTATTAATTAAAAGAAGTTAAATAAATTATTAAATCCATTTAATTAAGATTTAATTCACAATTTAAATATATAAGCATTCCTAATATTTGAATTATAAGTTATTAAATTAAAAAATTCAAATATTTAAGTATTTAAAATTAATTAAATATTTAAAATCAAAAGGCTAAAATTTGGGTTGTTACACAAGCGATAGACCAACACCTACAACAACTAGAAACTTAATAAAAAAGACAATTCAAAGACGTTGACTACATCAAAAAAATCCTTTTCTAGCATTGACAAAATGCTATCAAAACTTTTAGGCCTTCGGTAAATGCTGTGAGACGACATGTTACTAAAAGTATGAAACTTTTTGTAGCCTTGTAGAAAACGCTACCAAAACATGATGTATTGTAGTGTTCTAGAAACACTACGAAAGTGTATGCTTATTAACTTCCACTATAACACCCCGGAATTTTCCGGAATTAAATAAGAAAATATAATTAAAAGTTAAGAATTAACCTAAAAGGAGAATTTTCACAAACATCTGAATTTGACTATGGGACTTGCACCATTGCGTCCGTAGTAAATCAATGGACAATTTCCATATATAACTAATTGAAATCTGAGCTACAAATAAAAATTTATAAAGGTTTGAATAAATTTGAAAATTAAATAGAAAAAGAAACAAAATATAAAATAATAGTAAATAATTAACCACGAGACGGTTGACTCGACATGGGCTAAGTCGACTATAGGCGATCAAACAAGCCCATGGGCGATCGACCAAGCCCATGGGCGACGACCAAGCCCATAGGCAGTCGGCTCGACCTCGGTTAAAACAAAGGATCAGATGTTTTGACCGCATTGTTCATTCATTCAATATTCTTTTGTGCCTGCCAAGGCTTTGGAAAGCGATGGAGATCGGTTAGCGCTCTGATTCGACGGTGTTGGCTGAGGGAGTTGCTCTATAAATTCATAGCTAGTGCTTAGCCTAAACTTAATCTTCTTCCTTCTAGCGAAGCTCTATCAAAATAAAACCCTAAAACATGATTTTCTAACTCAATTTCTAAACTCCAATTCTCTTCCAAATCTCGAGCTAAAATAAAAAATAAAAGAGTCTTACAACTAGAGAAGCGGTCTAAGTAGAGATTGAAGAAAAAGGCTTGCGGCATTGGGGTAAACATAGAGCTTAGGACAGAGGCGAGTGGGCATATATATTAATAAGATTATTAAATTAATTGGTTTTAATTTCTACCCTATTCGGATTAGACTGTAATTTCTATATTTAATCTACTGAAATTGTAAATCCAGAGTCTGAAACAGTGAATCTTTTTCTCTAACTGCAATTGACATATGCAAATTGTAGAATCCTAAATCCAATGCTAAAATATGTTTTTATACTACTAAATTGAGGATTTAAACAATGTGAAAGTTGCGTAATGATTAGAATTCTTAATGATTAGATCTAATATTGTAGAAACATAATGATTAGATGCATAATGATTAGATCTAGTATCGTATAAATGTAATGATTAGTCTGCATAATGATTAGATTTCATTTTTGTTGAAGCATGGTGATTAGTTGCGCGATGATTAGCTATAATATCTTTTGGCAATTAAAAGTAATTAAATTAAATATGAATTATATAATAAGTAAAATGAAGATGTTAGCTTGTAGGTAACCGACATATGATTGACATAGGTTGACTATCGTATGTCATTTTGGACTAAGTAAACTGTTTGGGCCTTATGCTATTAGCTTGTAGGCAATCGACCTAAGACCGACATAAGTCGACTGATGTACGCCACTTTTGGACTTATTAGACTATTTAGTGTCCTTATGCCTTTTGATCTGTGGACTTTGTTGTCCTTTAAACTATTTGACTGGTAGACATTGATGTCTTTTATTTTGAGGTGCGAATTTAATTCACATTTTCCATTTCGTGAATTGGGTACGGTCTGTTGTTTAGATGGCTAAAGGTGCACTTATATGCTAGGGCTAGGATTATTGGTCATTAGTTTGTTGTGATCGTATTTTCGATCTTTTGTTTGTTGTGATCATATGGGCTTATGGCGCATAAAGCTGGGTTATATCCAGTACCGGTTGGAGTTAGGCATAATAATTCCCGAAGGTGCATAAGATGTATTTTTCTACCAGGATCAAGGGGTTGGGCGTGGATGCATTCAATGAGTTGCTATGCAAGTTTACATATGCGTTCTTCCTCTTTAGTCCTAGTATGCTTTAAAGTAGGATAGCAGGTTGGTCCCTATTTATTAGGCGATTGTTTGCGATCTATTGTTATTCCTCATGTTGTTAGATTATTGATTTATGACGTTAGGCAAGTGAGGTTAGGTGCACGGACACTGTATACACTCTATATCACTTAAAGTAAACTTGGAGTCAGTTATATATAATTTCCTTGTCAGTCTTGTTCTCATTCACCTATTTGACCCATTTCATTTTTCCCCACCACAAGTGGACAAAGTAGCCATTGATAGGTCCATTACTGCCATCAGATTATCGTGCCCAGAGTCTAGCTCTATTTATCTTCTGTCATGTATTTTCAATCAATACATTTTCTTTTTCAGTACTTTGCTTATGAGGGATTATTTTATGATACTCTGATATTTGACATGTATTGATGATTTTCTAAGACTACGGTATAATGATAATTGAGATTGGATATTTTTGATACTTCTGAGATTCTTATTACTATTGTAACGACCCATAAATTTTCGATAATTAAATTTGTTAATTTAATAATATTTTGGTAATTTAATACCGAACAAAATTAAAATTAGTGGATTGTTAATGGAAATAATAGCTAGAATGAATTATAATAATATAAATGTAAGTTAATTGTTAATAACTTGAATGAAATTCCAATGAATGAAATAATGTAAATGTTATACTTGGTTATAAATTGATATAAGTAGACAAATGTAGACATTGAATTAATAAATGATATAGTATGAAATAAATTATCATTGAATAAAATTTGTGTTATGTAAGAAATTGTAACATTTGTGTGTAAATAATGAATTTATAAGTGTGATTTAAAGTTAATGGTAACAATTAATATACGTTACCTATTTAATTAGCCTGTTATATTAAATTTGAAACCAATTGCAATAAATGTAATCAAGTATTACGTAGATAAAAAACCTAAATGCATGCAAATTTGAATATTATTTGAGTTAATGTAGTTAATTTGGTTACGTTTTAAAAAAAATTGAATTTCAAAAGGTTGTCGACATACATAGTCCCTTCATTTCTTTTATTATTAATTGTTGATCCGTTTATTTCTCCTTTTGTTTAATACCTGAGTCTAGACTTTTAGGTTGTATTTAATTCTTGCCACTTTAATATGCAAAATTTTGCTTTCGTTTGCAAGCTTTTCCATTCCTACGTACATTTCCTTATGCATTATTAATGCCTAAAGCTTTCAAAATAAAATGTAACACTAGTACAAAAAGTGCATATTGCTTCGCCTCATTTGAATCGGTTGAAGTAAAAAACTGATGCAAATAGAACTATTTGCATCAGTTCTATCTTAATAACCGTTGCAATTGGTATGTGGAAAGCAATAGATAATAAAAATCAAATTTGCATCAGTTGTCGCCAGCAACCAAAAAAAATACATCGATGCAAATAGTTTTAGTCGCATTGGTTTTAAAGTCAATCGATGCAACTACATTAATTTGCATTCCTTACCAACATAGTTTTGCTCGACGGATCCAAAATAATCATTTTCGCATCGGGTCACTAGCGAAGGTGATGCAATTTCAAATTATTTAGGTTTTCAAGGTTAGATCAAACCACTTCTGTTATGCATCCGTTAATTCCCGCCATCCCAATTTTTTCTGCTGCTTATTTTCTCATTTGTTTCCCCTAAAAAGTATTTCGCCTGCTTCAAAACAAAAAAAACCCTAGAAATTGATTTTCACTGTTAATTTCAAACTTTATTTCCTGGATTAGATTTGGTCACGGCTTCTCATTATCAAGGTACCAAATCTTCCTTTTTTACGTTACTGGAATTGTATTCCTTTTTAAGTTGGTCGAATTGGATTTCGTGAATCAATGGTAGTTTATTGTCATGTAGTTGATTGTTTAATTGGATATTTTTTATCGTTTCTGGATTATCATCTTTTATTGAAATTTTAAGAAAATCGAGCAGTCTGTGATGATACAAGAAAGGCTTGTTTCTCAGTACATTCGCAGTAGCCGTCTAAGAGCTTTTGCTTTGCCAGGCTTGAGAGCTTATGCTGTTCATTCCTTCCTTGGATGTCTGAGGCTACGTTTCTCATATTTTTCTCCTACGCATGTTTTAATCCAACCTATTTAAGGTTTTAATCGTTTTTTGGGGATTGATACCAATTAGGGATAAAACGATAACTTTTCTATAGTGGCTACAAATTTTGTTTGCAACATCTCCTACTCTGTTGCTTATAAAGTGCGCTCTTAAGTGCTTGATTTTTCAGTTTTATCTGTTCTAGAGTATGTAATATTAGCCTATATTTTTACCATGAGATTGTATTGGCATTTACTTTTTAGTATTATGCTTCACCAATGCTTGCTAGTACTAAACAAGTAATGCACATCCAAAGCTATTAACAAGACAATAAGAAAACCATCCATTGGATATGAACCGAAGCTCAGCTGAGATTATGTTTTACAAAAACTGACAGATAGAAGGCTTCTACAAATCATGCATTATATAAAGTAATTTTTGTTTTAGCATGGAGCCTTACTGCAAATCATGATAATGCCCATCACCTGTGGTTGGATAACACTAGATTGTTTAATATCAAGGGTGGTTTCTAGTTATTGAGTAAGATATAACCTTGTTGTACAACTAATAACTATTTAATTCTGAAGACTAGGTTCTATGATATGGTTGTTTTCTAGATATTGTGTAAGATATAACAATTATGTTCATCTAATATCAATTCAATTCTCTATTTGGTTTCAAGGTTATGATGTGCAAACCTCGGTTTACAAGGAATTTTTTGAAGTAGACATGAAAATGACCAACCATGTTTAAAACTAATATTCCTCTCATTTTCATTTTCATTTTCATTTATTATTTCTAGGTTAAGCAAATTTTTCGCCTTACATCTCCATCTATTCATAATTTTTAATTAAAACTATAAAAATTAAAAGCTACGTTGACCTTATTTACAGTACATGCAGAAAAAGCAATTTTGAAGGGTGAGTTTGCATTTCATTCTTTTATTGGGACTTGTTCAGATTGTAATGCATCTACCCTTAGTTATCAGGACTTGATCTGGACCGTTGTTCTCTTCAATTTGGAGCATTCTAACCGGTTATTAAACCAAGAACCAATCGATTAATTCAGATCATGATGAACCTCACTACCCATGTCACTACAAAACGAATTTGTTGGCCATTAACTACAGGTATTGCACTTGATTTTTTGAACTACTTTTATTTTATAATTTGACATTTCATCTTGGGCTTTGAGGGTGATGTGCTATTATTGACGTGATATATGGGACTGAGATGTCCTTGTTTTTAGATTTTTGACTTTGAATTCATTAGAGCATGGCTAGCAGCAAAAGTTGGTCACAAGAGTAATTTTTTGAACTAATCCACAATCATTCACCCCAACAATACACGAGTTTAATAGACATTTTAATTATTGGATAATAATTTGGTTAATAATGTGTTTAGATTTTGGTGCCTAGGGCTTTTTGGATGCCTTGAGCACCAGCTTTGCTTCAAAATGTTTAGTACAATAGTATATATGTTTCAAAATCAAGCATACATACTGATATATTAAATTATTGCCAATGTATCAATCAATTATGGCATTCTCTTAAGTTGATGCCTAGGTAAAAATCACTTAACGACGTTTATAGGTAGAAATAAGTTCCTAACATAAAATATTTTAGATACTGTTATTTTATCATTTAATTCATAATATTTGATTAGGATGGCTTTTCCATAATCGTACGCTGTTAAATCATGTTATTGAAGAAGTTGAAATCTTTACACGCCCACCACTTTGTAAGTATTATCTTGTAGCTTCAAGACACGAAATTAGAAATAATTATTTATCACTTTATTATTATATACGCTATCAGGTTCTATAGTTTTAACAATCTCAGAATGCTCCAACGTCACATAACAAAATCTTTATCTACTACCGGTCAGTTTGTGCATAGTTCTTAAAAGAACATCTGGTATTCGGGAAAAAAATCGACAAACCAACACATAGTTTTGTCAAAAAATAGAGTTTTTCATTGTAACTTGTGTTATTCATAGTTCATATGGTACAAATCCTAATTATGAAGAAATAGTAAGTGCACAAGTCCACACAGTTAAGCTGAAAAATTGACATGAACAATGTCAACCCATGCATTGTGGTACAAGTTCAACAAAGACACAACGTATTATTGTAGAGTGTTATGAAATCGAAGACACTTTAGCTGCTGCAGTGTAATATTGATCTATATTTATATTTTAATTTATTGGATTTTCCATTTTGATTGAATTCCTATTCGTTGTTGTATTTGAATTGAGTAGTATTTTTTCCATCAAAGTCGAATTAATTATCATTTAATTAAAAAACTGATTGTTATTATTAAATATTGATAGTTAAATATTAATTATCAATAATGAATTAATTATTAGTTATTAATAATGAGTTAGTAATTATTAATTATTACAAAATGCACAACACTCTTTAATTTCTATCCAATCTGTTACCTTCTAACAAAATTATTGTTTAAAAATGCTATTAACCTCTAACTAATCTCTAACTCTAATCCAAAGTTATATGTAGACGAATGCTAAGGTTATTTTTTCTAATGAATAACCACTTATATACTAGTATTATACTGTTTTAATAGTATTTCCTTTAGTTTATGGATTTATAATGTACTTGTTGAATGATGGAGCAACGCAACACCAATTTCTTTGATGTATATTTATTTAAAATGTAGGTATTCTCATTCAAGCTATGTGCACTACAAAAATAAATTGAATTAAAGACTGTAGATATCAGTCCTTAATTAAATGTATCGGTCTTTAAATTATATCTAGAGACCGACTAAAGACCAATATTTCAGTCATTGATTCTTAAGTCCCAAAAAGTATTTGAAACTGAAATTTCAGTCTTAAATTTAAAGACTGATATTTCAGTCATAGATATTATTAGTGATTGAACTTTAAGGACTGAAATGCAGTTTCTAATCAGTCTCATCATACATTTATATGTATGTATATATGTATTTATGTGTATATACTTGAGTAGTATATACCAGTAAAGATGTCACAAGCAATTGAAATATTGTCCAAAGTGCAATTTCAACAAAACAATTGGCTGAATTGAGATTTAACTTTATAAATTGGACATTCAGCATTATATTATTATTTAATAATGGAATACATTAGATACAACTAAGATAGTAACATAACGAGTTAACCCAATACAACAGATAGCTCTGTAAACATGCGCTGTACGAATTTACAAATCAAATATGCATGACTCCTTTTCAACTCTTCTTCAATATGGATAATAATCTTCACTTAAATAATTCGATCTCCTACCTGCAAAAATAATCACAACTTCTTCTTGAAATCGGAATAAGCTTCGTCATCACGAGCAACTGCCACTATCGACCCCGTCACCCGCGTTTCAAGATTTGGAGAGTTTACAGCTTTATCTGAGTTATTGAGAAAGCAGCCACCTTGATGTTGCAGTGATGAACCCAATGCCTTGCTTGAGTTTGGATCTGAGAACCGCCATAAGGTGACGTTGCTTGGAAGCTCGTCACCAGATAGGGTGATCAAGAGTTTGCTGCTGCGTCAATTATTTTATCACGAGCGTCGATCTGATCGTCTCACAATGACTGAAAGATTGTGGCTTGAACTCACTGTTGATAGCTTCAGGTTAGCGATGAGTGTGCACATTTGTTACTACCTTCTTTGTAACCTTATCTTGCCTAGAACATGGTGAAATCTAACTCAAAATGATCTTATCAAATTATGGCCCCCTTTGCATGGAACTTTGGAGGAAGACCCCTAGGGTCTTGCTAAAATAAATTTGGGGATATAGAGATCTAATCTGAAAGGGAAGATGTGGAAGGTCAATATTGGAATTAAGTTTTATTTATACGACATAAAATAATAACGAAGGAATCTAAGATATAATTTTAAGGCATGAATTTGGATGTGTTTTAATTAAGAGTATAATTTTTAGTTTAGAGAAAATAAATTTGGCAGAAAGTAAAGACAATGATTATGGATAGGGAGAAAATAAAGAGGAAACAAAGTAGAAATAATAAAGTCGTGTGAAGAAAATAAGAAAAGGAATGAAAAAGTGAATAAGCAAAAATAGATATTTCTTCGTAATATTTAACAAATACAAGAAGAATAGAAAAAACCTTTTCACATTCTTAGAATTTAATTATCGACATAATTGACATATGTTACCATGCATTTTCCATAAAGGAAATATATAAAGTTAATAATTAAAAGCCTTGACTCTTTTTCATAACATACTATTGAATTTTTACTAAAAATGAAAATGAAGGGACATAAACTACCACTTGTCAAGTAGAGAAATAAAGAATGTGAGAGATGATGAGAATAAAGAATTATTAACTCATCTTTAATAGTATAATATAAATTAGGACCATATTCATTGCCTGATTACCCCATATTCTTTGCCCTTTTTGCAGCAGCTACTCTTTACTCCAAAAAAGCTAATTACATGTAGAAAAGTTTAACAATCAACAAATGAATATGAAAGTGCTTTACATACTTAAAGTATTAAAACATCCTTAACTAAACTTTTACTAAATTTGAATAATTTTTACAAGACCTAGTTAATTTAGTTAAATATTTATAAATTAGATTAATTCTTATAATAATCTTTTTACTGGTAATTTAAAAAAAATAGTTATAGTTTGACAAGATAGGTAGCCACTAAATATATTAAACCTCTCATACCCTAACTGTTATTCTTTAAAAACTTCATGACACCCTATCACTTAAATGTTTAGCATAAGGAAAATTGGTGACTGAGCCTAAAAACTGACATGATGTTGTCATAACCTTCCTATGAATGATCTTTGTTATTGAACAAACACTATAAGTATAATGATATGCCTTTCTTACACCTAAAGAAGGCACTTAATATATCCTCAGTATTCATATGCTGATCATCTAAGTGTCTGAAAGACTGGTCGTGGGGTAAAGAAAATAAAACGACGAGGAAACAAACACATATTTTTCTCACAATGACAGAGTTACATACAAATCATCGCAGAATAGTACCTATGTTTACTCCAAAATATTACATCAAAGTTATAACAAGTACCGTTCCCTACAAGAATAGCTATATCAGCCCGCCCAAACTACTAATACATAATATACAAGACATAGTGGAGATATAGACGACTACTAGGTGATGATGAAATCTCCTACTCCATACTACTTTCCAAAATTCTCCAAAGAAACTTGACTACTTGGTTACTCATAAAATTTGAGTACCCAAGAGTTTAAGGGAAAGAAATAAAACTCCAAATCATACATGGTTCTGGTGTGAGTAAAGTATAAATTTTAACTTATAAAAAAAATCTTTCAAACCAAAGGTATTTCGTAAGACCATGTCGCACATAAACACGGGCAGGTTTTTAACTTACAATGACCAAAACATTTTTACATAAAATCCTTTGATACTGTCATAATGTCTAGGTTTACAATAAATATGGAAACATAGCTGAAATTGTTATATTAATTAAATTCCTACGTAATAGGTATACAACTAAGTCCATAAAGGCACATATTGGAAAATGGATTCCATCAATGACAAGGCACCGGGGTACCACCTGTCATAGTGCATCTCTAGATAAAATGCACCAAGAGCCACACATGGACTCTCTACCAACACAGGACTAGCCTGCCCCTTACTAATAGTACCAAATACGATCATACCTAGGTTATGACCAACAACCACAATGAATTAGAAGCATAATATAAAGGAATGATATCAACTCTAGAAAAGGATGGTCATACCTTGATGAGTGCGACTTACTTAGTATAATGCATATCTCCTGATTTTAGTCATTTTCGATTGTGAAGCTTAAGGTTAGGATTTACCTTTCCTCCTGGTAGACCATCTTAGAATGCTAACATTGCCCTCCAAGTAATTAACGCAATGATAGCATTCATCCATACAAGTGTCCAAGGATCGAACAAACATTCAACAATTACTATCTTTGATTTTGTAATCACCCTCAGGAAGAATAGTACAACTCTATAGCATACTTCATAACCATCTCAGAAACGTTTTAGTTTGAAGTGGTTCAAATAAGTCATATATATTCGAAACTGATGTGTCTAAACTAAATGGTAATTTCTAGCTAACTCAATTCCGGTTCTTTGTGTGTATGCAACAAGTATTTGAGTCCTCACCGGGGAACTCGAATATACAAAACATACTTCCTGAGTTAAAAAAGGTCAAGTTATAAATAGCAGACAATTTTCTACTTAAGGTAAATATATAGAATTGTTATACGGATAACCATATACTTAATTAAAACATAACCCATTGATAGAAATTATATCTCCTATATCTATTACGTTTTCGATATTTCGACCTTACTCTTTCCCATGCCTAGAAAAAAATTCTAGATCTCATGATGTAGGATCAGCTTACTCATCGGCTTTTAGTGCTAAGTATAGGATGACTTACTTCGTATAAATGTGTTACCACATTAGCATTGGTTTATATTTGATTCAGTTAACTTGAGGGTAATCGATAAAGATCCCTTGATATAAAACATTTTAGAAAAAAAAGTTTTGAACAAAACCGATATTTTAGAAACAAAGCAATATAAAACCCTTATTTTTTTAATTAAATAATAAATTAAACCCTTACTAAATAATAATTAAATAATAATTAAATTAACTTAATCGGTAATCAATTAATAATTAAACCCTCTTTAGAATAAATAATTAATTATTAATTAATCTAAGATAAATAATTAAATAATAATTTATCCCTAATTAATAATTAAATAATAATTAACTTTTAATTAGTTAACTAGTTATAATTGAATTGCCTAATTAACACTTAAGTACTAAATACTTTAGTTAATTAATGATTAAGTACTAGTTACCTTAATTAATTAATTAATTAATAATCATGAATTATATAAATAATTAAATAACTAAAAAATTACTTCATAAAACTTAAATTATGTTTGAAAACATTTTCCAAAAAGGATTCATAAGTGAAAACACTTTAGATCCGGAAATAGTTTGTTTTAACGAAGTGTATTTATAGCGACTGCAAATCGGGTTTCTAACCTAATATTATTTAAAAGGAACTAGAACATTTATGGTAGGACGAAAAAACTCAAGAATCGACCAAAAAAACCAGGAGAAGGAACCAACAAAGGCTCAAGAGACAAAAAAAGAAATAGCCTAAAGGGATGGATCGCTAGCGATCCATAGCCCATGGATCGCTAATGTTCCATAGGTATTGCTCGTGGGACAATCATTCTTCTTGCATCAAGATTTAATACATTTTTTAGGGTTGTCCGTGAAGTTTCATGATATTCCAAGCAAGCTAGTTCGAGAAGTGGGCATTCATCTGATTCCAATAATAGCTAAATGCAATCTGCATATAAATCATCATGAAAACAATGCATCTAGCCATGAAATTGCATCGAGAGTGCCTACATAAGGCAAGGAACAAGATCCAATTGAAACAAGCTAAAAGTAACCTAAGTGCATGGATTGCTAGCGATCCATCATATTAGGTCGTCTTGCTATAAAACTTTGGGAGAATCTTCGTACCTTCAGATGCAAGCTCCTGGCAAAGCGGCCTAGCCCAATAGCTCTCCAGCTCCTATAAATACAATCCTACCTTCAACTTAAACAGGATCTTCTGGACTGGTTGCTATAACTCTACAGGAACTATTCTCCACTCTTATCCTCCCTCACAACAGTCATACGGGGGTTCACTGTGATTCTCTAGTGAACTCTTGTACTTGTTACTTGATCTAACTTAGGAGATTCAATCATATTGTAATCTGATTCAACTTGTAACGGCAATCGGTTAATAAAAAGTTATCAAGTGGACGTAGGTTTCATAAACAGCCGAACCACTACAAAAATCTTCATGTCTTTTACTACTTCTGCTCTTTTACATTTATTTTCTATATTATTGCTCTACAAGAACAGGGCTGGTGCTTTCACGCTCAACCAAGGGTGTTGATCCATTTTTTGGGTGATCATTTCGGTGCTTTCACTTAAAATTGAACTCGGGCTTAGATCTATCTATCTTCTTTGGATCAGACAAGTTCAGAAGTTAGATCCCCAATTCGTTCCTTAGAAAATCAGCTGTTGAGGATCAATGGCATCAGAAAGGAAGAGAGATGCTTTCAGAAGATCCGTAGGAGCTGTAATAGCTGGAGAGGAAACCAATCCTCATTAAGTTGAAGTAAATGATGCCAATAACCTGATAGCTAGACCAAATTCTGGCGCAAATACAAGAGATCAGGTATCGGCATATTCTATTCGGCATGAAGTTGTCACTAGAGATGAATTAAATAAGATGGTTGATGAAATTAATCAGAAGATGGAAAACAGCCAGAAATCTCTCATGGACAAATGAAATGCCCTTTTGACCTTACAATCACTTGCTACTCCAATAACCATGCCAGAGGCCATGGCCATTATGGAACAAGAAAACCTTTTTCTGGCCTAAACAGCAGAAACATAAAGCAGCATCAAAAGGGAGTTGCAGGTGGAGCTGCAAGAATCACCATAAAATGAAATGTAAGCACTTCACCAACTGCAAAGCATCCCACCGTAAACTTGAATTTGGGGACCAAAACTCCACGAGAAGATATAGCATTAGATCTCTCTAACTCCGAAGACGGAGAACAACTTGGCAACGATGAGTTGAAAGAGAACATTAACGTGCTAAATATCGGAATAGAGGTCCAAACTGCCCTCATTCAACCAACCATAAGCTAATGAAACTCCGAGGGAGCGGCTTTCTCGAAGATAGGAGAGCCTAGGCTTCATCCCACTAACCGAGACTGCTTGCAAAATCAAACACTTGGTATAGTCACGGACAGCCAACCCATGTATTACTGGACATCTGAGGCATATATCACGGACATGGTCAAGCATCTAATGAAAAAAAAGTAGGAATATGAGAGATGATGAATGGGGATCCGCTCCAAGCCAAACTCCCTTCACTAATTGACATTCTAAATAAACGATATCCTAAAAAGTTCACTATGCCAATTATCCCATCCTACGACAGAATAAGGGACCCGAAGCCGCACATCTATAAGTACAGTTGGTAAATGGATGGAGCGAATGTTTCTAATGCGGTTTGATGTAGATGTTTTCTAATCTTTCTAGAAGGAATCACTTCCATGTGGTTCACCAGGGTCCCACCTAAATCCATCTCCACTTTCGGTGAATTAGCAGTGAAGTTCCTTAATTAGTTTAGGCTTCACACGACGCAACCAAAAGACAGTAAGTCCTTAACGAGCCTATTCCAAGGACGAAATGAGTCTTTGAAATCCTTCATGAAACTATTTAACACCACGGTCACTAAAGTAAGTGATCCAAATGAAGATAGGGTCTTCATGGCTCTGGTTCGTGTTATATATCCAGACACTGTATTCGGGAAATGGATCAAAATAAAGCAACCAACCACCAAGAAGGACTTTAATCGAAAGATGAGCTAGTAGTTGAGATTGGAAGAAGTAGTAGGGCTAGAAGGAAAACCTGCTAACCTGTAACCAACCAACATTGGGCAGAATGGTATGGCCGCAAACCAAGACGCAAATACCTCCGGTACCACCGTAGAAAACACAGGAAAGGATGGGAATAAAAAAAAGAAGAATCATAATTCCAACAAGCAAAACGGAAGTACCGAGCGGCTTAAAGATTTCAGCCCCGAAGACTACACCCTGCTCACTGATACTCCAGAGAACATCTACCTTACGACACAAAGAATGCAAGAGTATAACAAGCCGCCTAAAAAAGAAGCAACTGAACATCAAAAGTGCTTAGGAAAGTACTGTCGCCTCCATGAAACACATGGTCATAGCACGAATGAGTGCCGTCTCTTGAAGAACCTGACTGAAGTACTGATTCAGGAAAACAAGCTTCAGCAGTATGTGTGGAATTCGCAAAATCCTAACCAGCTCGCAGTACTTCAAGCTCCTAGAGATCGGGGAAACCAAATTGGAACTAGCATATAGGGATCTAGATGAACTGACCAGAGACTTATTATCAGAACAATATCTGGAGGACCTCATCCCACAGAGAAGAGTTAGGGAGAAATGGAGCGGTATGCAAGCTCATTAAGACATGCTTCGAAAGATTCGTGTTTTGTGCTCGAAGACGGAACTCCTGCCAAGCAGCAATGGACCCTGAATGATGACATAGTGTTCCGAAATTGAGATTCTGAAGGAATAGAAGCTCCAACCCTTGACCCCATTGTCGTGACAGTAGGAATCAGACCAGTTGTGGTCCGACGGGTATTAGTAGACAGTTGTAGTTCTATGAATATCCTTTTCAAACGCACATATTATCAAATGAAGATTGAAGGACATATCCGCTTGCCTAATGAAAATCCATGGATTCATCATTGAACCTAAATAGCCTATCGAAACAACCGTACACATAGAACTCAGAGAAGGTGACCAAAAAGTCATCCTCATCCAACTTTGTGATTGTAGATGAAATATCCTCTATGATGCTTTCTTAAGTCGGCCCACTTTGGTAGATTTCAAGATTTCTTTAGCTCAGTGACGTCTAACAATGAAATTTTCGACGGATAATGGAGTTAGATGATCAAAGGAGACTAAAGTGCCACTGGAAAGTGCTACATCGTAGGAACTATGCGAGTCCAGGAGAAACGTAAAAGGGAAGAATGTGGGAAGAACTCTCCACATTATGAACTCACTGAATAGCAACTAAAGAGCCGCCCCTAGCATGGGGGCTATAGCCGATTTGATAAGGCTTTGGACCCTAGAAAGAAGAGTTTAGAGGAGGATTAGGTAGAATTAGCAGAATTGGCAGTGTATGTCCAAATCGACATAGATGACCTAACACGAGTCTCGAAGATTGGATCACATCTTGGGAACAAACTTATCACACTGCGTTCGAAGAGCTGCTGCAATATATAGAAACTCCACCAATCCTATCCAAGCCAATAGATGGAGAAGACTTGTTCATGTACTTAACAGTCTCGCCCCATGCTTTAAATGTCTCGCTTATACGAGAAGAAGTTAAGATCTAGGGAGAAGTATATTATATTTGTAAACGATTCACTGAAGCCGAGAAGAACTATCGAAAATTGGAAAAATTAGCATATTATCTCTCGATCGCGTCTAGAAAGTTACGATCGTACTTCCAGGAACACTTGATCAAAATACTAGTATATTAAACCTTGAAGCAAGTGTTATTCTACCTCGAGACCTCGAGGCGACTTATCAAATGGAACATCAAATTGAGTCAATATGAAATTACTTACCATCCCTAAAGAGCAATCAATGGGTAGGCACTAGCAGACTTCATTGTCGAGTTTACGATACGAGATACCGAAGAAGAAATAGATTCAAAAGTGGAAACACGTTGAAAGTTGTTCGTCGATGGTGCATCTAACAACTTCATCTCAAGGGCAGGAGTAGTGCTTGAGAATCCGAAAGGTCGATCACTTTGCTATACCTTATGCTTGGAATTTCCAATAACAAATAACGAAGCAAAATACAAAGCGTTAATTGCCAGGCTGAAAGTTGTGAAGGAACTCGAGATAAAGTCCATGCACATCTATAGTGACTCTCAGCTAGTTGCCTGCCAAGTGAAAGGTGAATACCAAGCTCAGGGAGAGAACCTTGCCCTGTATCTGTGTAAAGTGCAGGAATCATAGAATGACATCGAATATTACACCATAACTCCTATCCCGAGGGAACAAAACACAAAGGTGGACTATATGTCCAAATTGGCCCATTCCGGAGAAGCTCAGTCCTTGGGGCTAGTCCCAGTCGAAACTCTATCCTCTCTAAGCATAAGTGAGATGGATATAGATTGGATCTTTGAGGCAACCGAAGAACTGGAATTGGGGATGACTCCTATCAAAGACTACCTACTAAAAGGATCACTCCCTGCAGACAAGAATCAATGGAAAAAGCTACATCAGAAGGCGCCGCGGTTTGTAGTACAGGATGGAATACTCTACCGAAGGGGATTTTCTACCGCATTGCTCAAGTACGTGACTAACTATGAATCCCGAAGAATCCTCAGGAAAGTTCATAAAGGCAACTGCGCAGATCACACTGAGAGGCAAACCCTCGCAAATAAAATTCTCCAATATAGGTACTTCTGGGCAACAGTAAACCGCGACACAGCATATTATGCTAGACGATGCGACTAATGCTAAAAATTCGATAAGACCAAAAGAACTACTTTGACAGTGCTGACATAGATGGTCAGCCAGTGGCTATTTGTGATTTGGGGAGTGGATTTGATTGGCGTATTACTAATGGCCAAAGGAGGAGCCAAATGTGCTATAGTTGTTGTTGACTATTTCACCAAATGGGCCAAAGCGGAACCACTGGCCACTATTACCATAAAGTGTGTTATTAATTTTGTCACTAAAAATATTATTTATAGGTTTGGAGCGCCACAAACGATCATCATGGACAACGGGACTCAATTCGAAAGCATTGAGTTTAAAGACTTTTGCAAACGTTTTCAAATCGAGAAAGGCTTTTCCACTGTTGCACATTCACAAACAAATGGGCAAGTTGAAGCCGTGGACAAGATCATCAAATGCACCATCAAAAGGTGGCTAACTAAACCTAGAGGAAATTGGATTGATGAACTTCCACTCACACTATGGGCCTACAGGACAATGCACAAATCTACAACCGGTCACTCCCCATCCGCCCTGGCGTATGGTTCAAAAGCAATTATCTCGGTCGAGCTAGAAGTCCCCTCTCATTGAAAACAAAACTTCAATCAAAGGCAAAACGAGCAACTACTATCAAGTTGCTTGATTTGATCTACAAGAAGAGGGAAGAATCCAAGTTAAGGACTGCTGCTCGTTAGGAAAAGGTCACGCAATATTTCAATTCTAATGTTCGAAACCGCACTTTAAAAGTGGGAGACCTTGTCCTCAAAAGGGTCTACCTTATAATGGAAGCATTCAAACCAAATTAGGAAAGGCCTTATGTGATCAACCAAAAGCTATGCGATGGCACATTCAAGCTAATAACTACAGATGGAACTCTGATTCCCCGAGCTTGGAATAGCGAATCGTTACATCGTTAATTTATCTAAGGTTGTCTTATGTATTTCCTATTTCCCACAAATAAGTCATCCTGGAATACTGGAGGCATTATAAATAAGAAAAACTTGCACAAATTTTATTAATAAAACTGCTTTTCTTTTTAATCCAATAAAACTATGTTCACAAAAGTAACTTGCCGAGTCAACAGGTTCGAATCGACTCAAAACCATCCAATCGCTGCCTAAGAAACCACATTCATATATGCCCCATCTACCCATCAATTCGAAGAATGCAAATCGACTCATACAATGGGATTGACGATACTCGATCCCTGCCTTCTAAGAACCGGTGTTGTTTCGACAACACCGTGAAGGCTCCAGTCAAAGTCATGCACCTCTATAAGCCATGCATTGCTTCTTGAGTTGTGGAACCACGCTTTCAAAACATGAGCTCCTCACGTTGCCCAAAGATTAGTAATGTCGAGAAATTCCAAACCATTCCGGAATGATGAGTCATATCAATCCCACAAGCCACACATCCCATAAGTCATGCACACTCTTAAAAGCAGCGCATTTCATAAACCGCTCATACTCTTAAGTAACGGTATTGTCCCAGCGATGTTGGAAAACTCGTCTATTGTAGGACTAACAAGAATCCACTCCCACTATCAAGAGTAATCGATATGGGTTCAGTAATATTATACAACTATAAATTGGAAAATAATTTCGATTTTTAAACGATAAAATTCCCGAAATCAAGACGCTTGAGGGATCACCTGGATCCACTAGTCATTTGTCAAGTGTTCGAAGAAAACAACGTTGTAAAGTAGGGGGCACATACATACCTACATTTAGTTGAAAGGAAAACTACTCCATATGCCCGTTTCTCTAAATAAAGAATTTTGGAAATCACGACGGATATAGTTATAAAAACAATCATGCCATGTGAATATATAAGTAATGAAAAAGCAAGTTAAATACATGACAAATATGGAAGAGCACAAAAGAGATGACAAGTGAAAAATTAATCTTTTCATTCCTTATAACATTTTCTATACAAAGTAAAAATGTGGGAGCCATACCCACAAAATATTGGCCAACAAAAAGAAAAATACAAATGCTACAGCAACAAAAGTAATAAGTGCACAAACTCTACACTTGCATAAAACACGTATCAAGAAAATTAGAATGTCCCAATATCCATCTCTATTGTTACTTGAGTCTGTCAATGTTTCTTTCCACTGCTTCCCTTCCCATCATTGGTCGGAAGTTTTTACTTCTTCTCAGAATCCCTGCCAGGAGTTGTGACGCTACCTGAAATATCAACTATCGCCTCCATGCTAACATCTCCTTCCTGTTCTTCGACCTTCCCAGAAGCCTTCTCCTTTGTCTTACACTTTTGGGACTTGGGGAGCTCCTCGAAGACTTTCTCTCCTCAATTTTTTCCTTCTTAATGGCTAGCATATACTATTCAGTTTTATCTAGCTAGCCAGTTTGGTCTTCCTGCTCTCGTGCTTTAGCTGCTATGAAATTGCCCTTCAAAGATACGAAAAGGGTCATCCAGAACGTGCAATGCAGCAACATTCTCGAATTCCAGCCTTGGTTGTGAGCCAGACACGAGTGTAGACATCGAAGTAGTTGCAGAAACAAGTGTCGAGGAAGTTGAAATAGCAGCAGGCCTAGGGACCGAACAAATCGGCAGGTCGGCAAGCAAAGAAGACGAACCTATAAGATCAAAAATGAAAGCATTAAATTCGTCTTGTTCTTGTGGCGTAAGCTGAAAATTATCAAACTCGGGGGAAACAAGAAGGTTACCTACATCAGAAGAGTAGCCAAGAATTTCAATCCCATGCTCCCTGCCTTCTTCTTCTTTGGATGGCTGCACGATCTTTGGAGAAGTTCCAGGACCACCCGAGGCTTCCGAGGCAGCTGCTGAAGGGGTAGACAACAAGGCGGCATCGGCTGAACTCGGAATAGTTCCTAACTAATCACAAGGCTATTTTGATGACTCTCCAAGCCCAAAAATGAAAGGCTCTGATAGCGCTTTAGAAGTCATAGTTGCACCAGCAACGGTAGCCTCCTATTCCCTCTCAATTCGAATGATCTGCCGACCCTCTACCAAAGCCTTCTTCAACTTTTCATTGAGATAGACATCCTCCAACTCTTGCTCAATGTGTACATCCCTGTTCACTCAAAAATGGGCCAGAACTTCTTCCTAAACCACATCAGGAGTGCTCGGGAATTTAGGGTCCAGATAGCTGAGGCTTCACTTATGTAGCAAGGAGTTAACATAGAAATTCAAGATGGTGTCATCCATCTTCACCATTTTCCTTCCGAAAGTATTCTACAACTCTAAGTAGTCCGTTGTCACGGCGGCCTTCTCACCTTTAACTTGGGTCTTCTTAGCGTTAAGCTGCGTGACTCTTTCCTGAAGAGAAACAATCATTTGGGTCTGATCTGAAATGGTTTTGTCATGGGATTCCATCATTCCCGCATAATTAGCAAATTTTTTATAGGCTTCAACGGATTTTTTATGATCAGTAATAGATTACTTTTGAGATTTGATGATCTCGAGATGAGTTTCAAGCTCCTCTTTCAGCTTAACCTCAACGACATAAGCCTTCTTGATTTCATCTCGGGACATGATTTCGATTTGTGGGCCTCTTTCAATTCCTCCAGCAAGCTGGCATTGCACTTACTCTCTTGAAGTGAATCATCCCACTCCTTTGCTAATTGCTCGATTCTGGCATCACGTTCCGTTAACATCCTCTCATAATCGTCCTTTTTTGACTCGAAGGAACGAATCTCTTGGTAGTTGTTATGGTTGGTGTCTGCTAATTGCTTGCATAACTTCTCCCATCCTTTAGCTTGAACCAAATTTCTTTGAATCTCCTAGAGATGGGGCATATAAGAGTCTTTACAGATTGGGTTCGGGTCATGATCAAATTTAACTCCCTTTAGAAACCATTTGAGGAGCGCAACTTGGAGTTTAGGGGGACCAGATGGTAGAATGTAAGCCGGCCTCCTTCGGGGATGAAGGTGAAACTTGAGCAGTGGAAGTCGGAACATAAATTCCAACAATGACTAGAGCTAGGGCAAATGCTTGGTGCTTGGAAGGATGAGAAACATGATCTACCTTCGACCTCTTGGATGCCTCTTCCCATTCATCAGGAGTTTTGCTCTTCTCATAACTACTCCTGTAAACTTTACCTCGTTCCCTGTCGTCCCGATGACGAACTTCGGCTTTCAAATCTTTCCTCCTTCTTCATTCTCCCTCGATTTCTCAACGCCGTTGGAGGCTTGAAGTCCACCTTGACCAGCATTGTGCTTTAGTAAATTGTTGAAGGTCCTCGTAAAGTCCATGGCCTCTCGTAGTACTTGGTATAGAAAAAATAAACAACTTTAACGACAGGAAATGGACCTAAATAATGCACAAGTAAGTGAACGTGCCCCTAGTGAAATGTGTAACATGACATGGGTGGCCTAAAAGGACTTCGCAAACTGGATCGAGAGGTCACCACAGTTGGAATCAGGCTAACTCTAGACATAGCATGACCGGGGCGAGGAAATAATCCTTTAACTTCAAATTGTCTCTGTCTACATAAATGTTACTCAAATCCCTAAAGCTAATAATGATTTCCTTAGGCGGAGAACCATGAAGTCGCTCGGCTGTTGGGAAGCATCTTTAGCATGAATCTCTTGGGGAGGCGAATCCAGGAGAATAGGACTCATTCTTGGGGTTTCATCGCACGATTTGAAGTAACTGTCACCAGAACTTGCATCAAATTCATCATCATCAGAGGAGGAATCATAGCTACTGTTGTTCTCAATTTCATCCTCCTCCTTTTCCATTATCACCACAGCCATACCCTCACACTGCTTGAATTCTTCTTCTCCCTTCTCCGCGATTGAGAGCATCCTAATCGGGCAACTGGCTTCGGTCATAACACCTCTTCCTTTATGAATTTCTTCGGTTAACCAATCAGAAGGACCTTCTCCTTCTGGAAGATCGACTTCTTTGGATCCATGTGATGAAGAAGTGGAGTGTGGTTGAATTCTGGAACGAGAAGGGGACGGAACTTCAACGGCTATGGAATATCTCCCAGGATGCAACAACCCATACCGAAGCAAATTCTCATCCATTAGAAAAAACTTGACCGATCTCTCTTTGGCGTCTATGGTATTAAGAGTATAGAAGATTGGATTGAGTGGTAATTTTTTGTTCGTTATCGAAATAAATGCAAGGAATATTCAATCTATCAAAAATCCCACAGCAAGTATTAAATCTCAACAAGTAAAAGAGAAGACTTACCCCCCATCGTCCAAAGACGATTAAATCCCTTAGGGCACCTAACGAAAAATATTGGGTCTTGAATTGGGACAGGTTACTTTGAAGCCGCAGCATAATTTTACAGTTTCTTTGATCCTCGATGATCATAAGGGATGGACATTCGTCTCACTTCTTGAATGAGAGAAAATATCTCAACTCATCCAAGCTTGGGGCATGATTGAACGTTAGCATAAAAAACGTAAAGGCAAGTCAAAATCGCGTATCCATTGGGGTGAATTTTAAATGGAGAAATTCCTAAGTTCAGAAGGATTTCTCTAAATCAGTAATTGAAATGAGGCACTGCGCTATTCAAGCATACGTCATTGTCTAGAATGCCATGCTGTAAACAAATGTTATGCAGAACTTTACTAGAGATTAAGGAGGAAGCTCTCTCTAGAGGGCTAAATAGAACTCCAAAGTTCGGAGGAGTTCGATCTACAAACGGACCAACCGAAACTAATTGATCATATTCTACTGGTAGTGGTAAGGAAGTAGGCGCTGCTGAAACCGTTTGTGAAGGTGCAACTGATGTTGATTCGACTTTTGAAAGTGCCAGAGTTCATCCATTGGATTTACGACGGGACGAGGGTGCTTCAGTCTATACAGTAGAACTTGTATCTAACACGGTCAGGTATCTATTTTTAACTAAAAGCCCCTCTAAGCTTAACACTTGAACTCTGAAAAAATATCGATTTGTACCGACACATTGGGTTTCAAGTGTTGATTAGGGCAAGTGCAGAGTGTTATCTATGTGGGATGGGCTCGGTGTCCTAAGCACTACAAACATTCTGTCCTGTGTAGATAGTTCACTCGTGGTGAAGAAAGAAAAGAGCTTTTCGTATCATTCATTAAATTTATTTCTCCTACACTTACCGGTTATCGACCAACGATTGATAACAGTTCCTCTATCCAAAGCGACATGGATAACTCTTCCTATTCCAGGTACATCGATTGTGCAATGAAAGGACCAATCCAAAGTGGGCAACTATAGATCAATGGGTCTAAATTAAGCAAAGAATTCTCAGCATATGTCGATTTCAGTTTCCTGGAAAGGGATAATAGCATGAGCTGCATACGAGATGCTACCCAAAGCTATTCATCTCCTAGAAAAACTGAAATCAACCCGCAAGATGTCGTACTGAATCAGTGTGTGACTCGGTGTAAATTAATCCTGATTCTAAGGACAGAAATAGCAAAACATGTCAAGCATCAGGGCAAGACCTGAGCTTCGTTCCATGAAGAACTCAAGATTCGATTTACTATTTTCTTCCACAAAATCGCAATCAACTTCAATTCTCCATTACATCCATCACCAACATAACTTCATCACCAAATCACTAAACAAATGCCGAAATCTACATTACGCACCTCTAGTCAAAAGTCAAAAGGCGCACACGGTTATACTAAGGTTATTAATGACCCAAGGAAGATAAGCGGTGCCGATCCCAATGGGTAAGTTCATGGCGATCCAAATAGATAAAGTTTCAAAAGTTAAGGGTTGAGTCAACGCGACGGCGATGTCTGGTGGGGTCGATGGCAAGAAGCTTCGGCAATGGAAAGTAGCAATGGTGATGGTGGAAGCAAAATAAGGGTTTGAAGATTTTGGATCAGGTCGTAAGGTAATAGGCTCGGCTCGCAAGTGAAAGTGTAGAATGGTGGAAAGTTGGCTACTGTTAAGTTAAATAGGAGATTTCGCAAAAAAATTCTACTAAGTCCTTGGATCGCTAGCGATCCATGGGCTATGGATCGCTAGTGATCCATCAAATTGTAACCAATTTTCTTCAAACATGCCAAGCATGATCCACGTCTTATTTGCAAGCATATGGAAAGTTGTGGGATCGAAATTGATTCATTATTATGAGCAACGACAATTCACATCAGAACTCAACAGATGGCTGGATAGCCAAAGCCAAATTCGCAAGACGGCCTCAATGCGATCAATTGAACCTCACAAAAGAGAAACTCTAAAGAAATTACTTCCAGAGCATGCATTGTTTCTAACAAAGACATGCTCTGATGGGCAAATGTTAACCGGGTTTAACCTAGTATAATACAAAGGGAACTAGAACATTTACAGTAGGAAGAAACAACTCAAGAATCAACTAAAAGAACCAGGAGAAAGAATCAAGAAAGGTTCAAAAGACAAAAAAAAAGTAGCCTAAGAGGATGGATCACTAGCGATCCCTGGATATTGCTCGTGGGACACTCATCTTCTTTCATCATGAGTTAATACATTTTTTAGGGTTATCAGCGAAGTTTCATGAAATTCCAAGCAAGCTCGTTCGAGAATTGGGCATTCATCTGATTCCAGTAATAGCTCGGTGCAATCTGTACACGAGTCATCGTCAAAACAAGGCATTTAATCATGAAATTGCATGGAGAATGCCTAAATAAGGCAAGGAAAAAGATCAAATCAAAATGAGCTAAAAATAACCTAACTGCATAGACCGCTAGCGATCCATGCTCTATAGATCGCTAGCGATCCATCATATTAGACCATCTCGCTATGAAACTTTGGAAGAATCTTTGTATCTTCAGATGCAAGATCCTAGTAAAGCGGCCTAGCCAAATAGCTCTCCAACACCTATAAATACAATCCTACCTACAACATAAACAAAATCTTCTGAACTGGCTACTAGAACTCTACAGGAACTATTCTTTACTCTTCTCCTCCCTTACAACAGTCATCCAGGGGTTTTGTAATTCTCCAATAAACTCTTGTACTGGTGACTTGATCTATTCAATCATATTGTAATCTGATTCAACTTGTAACTACTATCAGTTAATAAAAAGTTATAATGTGGACATAGGCTTCATAAATAGTTGAACCACTATAAAAATCTTCTTGTCTTTTACTACTTCTACCCTTTTACATCTATTTTCCATATTATTTCCCTGCAAGAACATACCTGGTGCATTCACGCTCAACCTAGGGTGTTGATCCATTTTTTGGGTTAAAATTGACTATCACTATATGACCCGTAATTTTCAAAGAAGTTGAAATTTTGTTCTCTAAATCTTTAAAACTTTAACACTTGTAAACTTTACCACATTGTCAAACATAAAGGAATGTTTTGGAACTATACAAGTTTAACTTAAAAATATATTTTAATTTAAAATCCAAGTTCAAAGCTTTTATACAAGGGATTACATGTCGCTTAAATGAGCAAAAATGTTAACTTTCTTAGCATATATCATGGATTCAAGACCATAATATTATATTCACATCACAAGCACTAACATATGCCAAGATCTCAACTTCTAACTAATATAAACATTAGACTTCATTTCAAGTCTAATTTCAAATCATGGCACATAAGCACATATAAATCATAACCAAACATCATTATAATCCAAGCACTTGTAGATTCATACAAATCAACAATTATTTTACCCAAACACACATCATATATAAAATAGGTTAAGCAATAATATATGTTTTAAAATCTTAGTAAAAAGGTGAGAATTTTGCTTACCAAAATTGATGAAATAAACTGAACTTAAGCTAAAACTCGTACACATCCTAGATCTTCGCTTGCCTTTGGAAAAATGGAGTTTTTGGTGACTTGAAATGGAAATATGGTTCGGCTAGGGTAGGAAATAGGTTTGGCCAAAATTGGTATGGGGGTGTGTATAGGATTGTTTTGTGAAGTTGGAGTTGTAGGAAATAAGGGAGAAGCTTAAACAAGGATTTGGAAATTTCAAAGTGAATTAAACTATGATTTTTAAACACTAGAATTTCTTTTGAAATCCATGGAAGTATTTTATAACTTAGAGAAAGTTTTTGAAGTGGAAATGAAACGAGAAAAATTATACTGAAATTAGGAAATGAGTATGTATACGTATAGATGAATTAAATTACCAAAATGACCTTAAGGTACATACTCTCCTCTCTTAGCTTGCCACCTTACCATCCATGCTTCCCCACTACTTTTTCCATGTTTTCCTTTGTTCCCCCTCTCTCTTTTTTGAGCCAACATGAAATTAATACAAGTTTACTTAATGTTTTTATGGAAATGATACTTTATGTCACTTATTTTTACATATATATTCTTCAACTTATTTAATTTTCATAATATGTCATATCATATTTAAATAACTTATATAAATAAATAAATAAATATATATATATATATATATATATATTAAAATGTACCCTAGCTTATATGTAAAATGTGTGTATCTATTACTCATATGTTCATAATGTTTTCCAATAACTTTTAGACACTGAAAAGTCGAAAATTTAGAAAACGATTTTTGGTCACATTTTCTATTTTTCTTTGAACTCGTTATTTTTGTAAAAAAAATTTGAAATCTATCTCAATGTCATTAGTTATCATTTAAAAGATTTTTATTTTGAGTGCTAAAATTCATTAATTAATAATTAAAAATTAAAATATATTAATATATATATATACAAAGCCATTAAATTCTAGGTCGTTACACTCTTCCCCCTTAAAAGAATTTCGTCCTGAAATTAGCAAACAAAGAGATAAATCATACTAGCTTAAGAGGTCATATCTTATATACCATGGAATCTATATAAGGACATACACTAATCATCCATAACACAATAATGTATACACTATATATACAAACAATGATTATCCTAACATCAATTCTGCGTAGGTTTCCTTCGTATGATCCACCGTCTTCAAAGTACAATCTTGGGGATCCTTGCTCCACTGAATCTTTACTAACTTCACCACCTTATTATGTAATCTTTTCTCATCTTGATCTGCAATATGCATCAGCTGTCTAATCAATGTTTGGTTTGGTTCTATCTCCAAATCATCTTGAACCGACGATTCTACAATCAACGAAGGGTCATGAACAAATTTTCTCAAATGGGACACGTGGAAAACATTATGGACCCCTGATATCCTTTTTGGTAACTCAACTCTATAGGCAAGTGGTCCAATCCTTTTAATTACCTTGAAAGGTCCAATATACATTGGTGCTAACTTTCCAGCACTTTCGAATCGAACGACTCCTGTAATAAGGGAAATCTTCACAAACATAGAGTCTCCGACTTCAAATTCCAAATATCTTCTCCTTTTATCAGGATAACTCATTTTTAAATCCTAGGCATCGTCCTTTTTTTATCATTGCAATCTTTTTAGTATCTTCTCAAATCATATCTGGTCTAAGTACTAGCCAATCTCTAGTCCTAACCTACATACAGGTAATTTGCATGGACGTCCATAGAGGGCTTCATAGGGTGCCATGTTGATGCTTGCTTGATGACTATTGTTATAGGAGAATTCCACTAAGTGAATATTATCTTCCAAGAATCTTCTAAAATCCAAAATACATGCTTTTAAGAGGTCTTCCGGAATCCGGTTTACCATTTCTGTCTGTCCGTTTATTTAGGGGTGGTATGTTATAATTAAGCTTAGTTTAATCCTAAAGCTACTTACAATGATTCCCAAAACTAATTAGTAAAGATAGGATCTCGATCACTTACTATAACCACCGGGACCCTATGCAATCTAACAATCTCTCTCATATAAATTTTGGCCAAAGAGGCTGCAGTCCTTGTCGGTTACTGAAATAAAATGAGCAGTCTTCGTTAGTCGATCCATGATAACCTACACTCCTTCATTTATCCTTCTTGTTAAGGGCAGACTATCGATAAAATCCATTGATATCATCTCATATTTCCAATTTGGGATTTCTAAAGGTTGAAGAAACCAACCGTCTTCTGGTGATCGCCCTTTATCTGTTGATAGATCAAGGATGTGCTGACATAAATTGAGACATCCCTCTTCATTCGTTTCCACCAAAACACCCATTTCATATCTCGATGCATCTTGGAAACAACTTAGACGGATATTATATTTGGATTGATGACTTTTCGATAAACTTCTTGTCTAAGGCCATCTACATTAGTGACGTAGATCCTCCCATTCATATGCAAAACGCCTCGATTATCGATCTTAAAACTTGCATACTACCTCTCATCAACATCATTGATGATCTTCATTAAGCGCTTATCTTCCTTTTTCTTACTGGCAATCGTTTCCAATAGTGTCAACGTAACTTCCAAGAGGGCGAAAACTGCATTCCTACTTAGAGGATCCGTCACTACATTTTCTTTTTCTAGCGTATAGAGAATATTCAAGTTTTAAGCTACTAGGAACTCTAAACATCATTGTTGCCTTAGGTTTAGATCCTTCTGAGTGAAAAGATACTTCAAGGAATTATGATCCGTGAAGAGCTCGAACTTTTCAACTATTTAAAGAAGGATGTTACTAACTAGGATCCCTAAAGATTAGAAATAAAAAAAAGAGGAAAGAAGGGTTCTTACCCGGCAATTAATTCCTCCACATCTTTAACGCAAATACTACGGCTAACAAATTCATCTAATGTGTTGCATAATTCTTCTCGTGAGGCTTTAACTGTCTACTTGCATAGGCTATAACCATCCTATGTTGCATCAATAGTGCACCCAAACCAACTCTACATGCATCTGTATAAACATGTAACCCTTCCTCCATCAATAATAGCCAAAACAGGGACACTGGTCAACCTATCCTTTAACCTGAGGAACGCATTCTTACACTTCAAAGTCCACTTGAATTTAACATCTTATTTTGTCAGCTTGGTTTGGTGAATAGTGATATTGGAATAATCCTTTATGAACTTTCTATAATAACCCGGCATCCCTAAAAAGCTTCTCACTTCAGTGGGAGTTTGGGGTCTTTTGTAGTCTTACATAGCAGCTACCTTAGCTGGGTCAACTGAAATGCCATCTCCCGATACAACATGATCTAGGTATCTTACCTTTAATTGCCAAAAGTGGCATTTAGAAAATTAGCCTTAAGAATGTTTTCCTTAACGTTTCTAACACCTCTTCCAAATGGTGTTTATGCTCTTCTTCAGTCTTGGAATAGGTAATGATGTCCTCAATGAGAACCAACACGAACTTATTGAGAACATCCCTAAAAACCTGATGCATAAGATCAACGAAAAATGCAGGTTGTCAGCCCAAAAGGCATAATTAACCATTCATAGAAAAAGTTCGGTCCTCTAAAAGAAATTAAGGGTATGTAATCCCCTACTACCCTTAACTGACGGAAACCCATAGCATGGTCTAACTGGGAGAATACTTTAGCTCAATGAAGTTGGTCAAACATATCATCTATGCGAGGTAAGAGGTGCTTATTCCGAATGGCCTGTTTTTTCTACTCCTTATAATCCATGCACAATCTTAAAAAACCATCAGACTTAGCTATAAAAACTACTACGAGCCCCAACTCGTAAGGCTCTACCTAATAATCCTCTTCCCAACAAATCATCAGTTTGACCCCTTAACTCCTGCTTCTCTCTCGAGGCCATTTTACGCAGAGGATGAATAATCGGTCTTGCACCGGGAACTAGATCAATACAAAATTCAATTTTCCAATAGGGATGTAAACTATTAACTGGCTCCAAAATATCAGGGAAATCTTTAACCACTAGTATAAACCCTAACCCTTCTTAGAATGATTCTAAGGTATATAAGAAACTACACAATAATTTGATAGGCTCATCATAAGGCACCATTACCTAACTTCCCAATTTGGTTACTAAAGATATTATCCTTCCAACATAATCTAAGATAGCTCTATTCTCCATTAGCTAATCTATACCAAGTAAAATTACAAACCCCTTGAAATCTAGAGCAAACAGGTTACAAGAAAAATGGTAGGTAAGATATGAAGCTCATACATCTTTACAAACACTACATAGATTAGTTACGCCTCCTATGGGATTTGAAATGCAATAGGGTATCTACAATTTTGGGAGAGAGTTGCAATTTTCTAACCAAATCAAGAGAAATAAAGCTATGGAAGCCCCGATCTAAAAAAACTCTAACAAAAATACCACCAATAAGTAAAGTACCTTCCAAGATTCCTTGCCCCTTAGCATTTCTGGAAGTTGAGGGTTCCCTCTTATTGCATAAACTTTAACTTGTTGTCCCTCTTCAACAATGGGAAGTCCTTTACAATGTGACCCAACTGTTGGCAATTGTAGCAAAGCGTCTTTTGAACCATCTGAGAGATTGATTATGCCTTTTGATTCTTACAAAATTTTGGAGTGCAACCCTTTTTATTACAATTTTGAAAAATGACTTTCTCGTACCGTTTCTCCTATACCTTCCTTCCCAGATTTCCTTTACCTTGCTTCTTCCAATTTGGATTAAATTTCCTTTTGTTTGAGTTATTTGTATCGCTATTGGATGGTTCTACTATTGTTGATGGGTTCTTCTTTAAAAGCACTTCATACCATAAGGCCATGTCCACCGAATCTATAAATGATTCCCTATATAAGCAGTCATCTTTTCATAGAACTCTTCTCCCATACCCAACTTGAACATTTCGTATTTTTCTTTAACAGGGTGTCAATAAGTCCAAGGCCAAAATGATATAACTCATTAAACTTCATCTCATATTCCGTTACGACAAGTCTTCCTACTTTAGATCCATGAAACTTCATATAAACAAGATTTTCCCACAGCTAGCATGAACTGGTCTTTGAATACTTCTTTGAATTTTGCCTATGAGAACTCGTCTTTGGGAACATTTGCCGTGATAGAATCCTACCAGGCAGGTGCACCCTCCTGCAACTGCCATGATGCCATGAAGCGTTTATGATCATCCGAAATGTCCAAGCCTTTGAAAACCTTCTCACATGACTATAACTAATTATATATTTCAGTGATGGATTATGTACCCTTGAAAGGTTTTTCTCCTATTTTGTGAAATACTTGCAAAGAGCTACAAAGTTTACTCGAGGCTGCGTTGGAGTTACTGCCTCAGCAGCTACTCTACCCCTTCTATCATTTGGGGTTCGTCCATTGGGTGGTTGTTATGCTACTGTTTCCCCTTCCTCATCCCTTTCTCGTACCTATTCTTACTATCTGAATAAAGTAAGATATCTATAGAATACGTAGGCATGATTATCTTAGCGAAAAGGAGCATAAAACCAAACATGTAAATGCTGATCAGAACTACATGAATATGCACTCTCAAAAACTGTACTCATTCTAAGGTACCACGAACCCTATCTCTAATGAGTCGACCCCAACCAAGGCCTAGGTGTTTGCTCAACCTAAGCTCTGATACCTAGTGTAACGATCTGCCTTTCTCACACCTAAAGACGACACTTAATACATCCTCGATATTCGTGTGTCGATCATCTAGTGTCTAAAAGATAGGTCGTGGGGTAAAGTAAAAAAAAGGACAAGGAAAAAAACACAGATTTTTCTCACAACGACACAGATACATCATCACAGAATATTATATATGGTTGCTCAAAAATATTACATCAAAACTACACAAGTACTATTCCAAACAATAACATCTATATCAGCCCGCCCAAATTGCTAATGCACAATACATAAGACACATTGGAAATATGGACAACTAATAGGGGGTGATGAAAGCTCCTACTCCAGACTTCTTTCCAAATTGCTTCAAAGAAACTAGATTGCTTAGCTACTCATAAAAATTTGTGTACCCAATAGTTTAAGGGAAAGAAATAAAACTATGTTTCACACATGGGTCCAATGTAAGTAAAGTACAAATTTTAACTTATAAAAAAATCTTTCAAATCAAAGGTATCTCATAAGACCACATTGCAAATAAACATGGACACATTTTCAGCTTAAGATAACCAAAACATTTTTATATAAAATTCTTTGATATTATCATAATGTCTAGGTTTAAATAAATATTTAAATTAATTTCCAGCATAATAGGTATACAACTAAGTCCGTAAAGGAACATATTGGAAAATGGATTCCATCAATAATAGGGCAGAAGAGTACCACCTATCATGGTGCATCTTTAGATAAAATGCACTAAGAGCCACATACAGGCTCCCTACCAACACAGGACCGACTTACCCTTTATAGGATAGTATCGAATACATACCTAGGTTGTGATTAACAAGCATAATGGATACGAAGCATAATATAAAGGAATGATATCAATTCTAGAAAGGGATGACCATACCCTAATGGGTGCGACCCACTTAGCCCTGCTGCATATCTCCTGGTTTTAGTCATTTCCAGTTGTGAAGCTTAAGGTTACAATTTACTTTTCCTCCTAGTAAACTATCTTAGAATACTAACATTGCCCTCCAAGCAATTAATGCAATGATAGCATTTATCCATACAAATTGATCAGGGATTGAATGAATAATCAATAATTACTATCATCCATTTTGGAATCACCATCAGGAAGAATAGTATAGCTCCATAGCATACTTCATAACCATCAATTGAGATCGCTATTAGTTTAAAGTGGTTCGGATATATTATCCAAAACCGGTGTCTCTAAAGTAAATGGTAATTTCTAGCTAACTCAATTCTGGTTCTTAATTTAAACATACTTCATGAGTTAAAATAGGTCAAGTTATAAATAACGGACAATTTGCTACTTAGGGCAATTATATAGAGTTTGCATATGGATAACCATATTCTTAATTTAAACATGATCCATTGATAGATATTAATCCTCCTATATATATATCACGTTTTTGACATTTCGACCTTACTCTATCCCTCATGTAGAAATAAATTTTGGATCTTATAGATAGAGGATCAGCCTACTCATCCGCTTTTAGTGCTAACTAGGGGATAACTTACTTCCCATAAATGTGTCACCACATTAGCATTGGTTCATATTTATTTGTGGTTACTTAAAGGTAATCAATAAAGAAATCCCTTGATTTAAACATTTTCGAAAAAGGAAAAAAAAAGTTTTAAACAAAACCAATAGTTTAGAAAAAAACGATTTAAAAACCTTATTTTTTTAATTAAATAATAAATTAAACCCTTATTAAATAATAATTAAATCTTAATTAAGTCCTAATTGAAATCATAATTAAATTAAATTAAATCGGTAATTTATTAATAATTAAACCCTTTCTAAATAATTAATTAATTATCAATTAATCTTAGATAAATAATTAAATAATAATGAATCCCTTATTAATAATTAGAAAATATTTAAATTTTAATTAGTTAACTAATTATAATTAACAAACTTCTTAAGTACTAATTGCCTTTGTTAATTAATGATTAAATACTAATTACCTTAATTAATTAATTAACAATCATTAAATAAATAGATAAATAAATACCTCTTTAAACTTAAATTATGTTTGAAAACATTTCCAAAAAGGATTCCTAAGTGAAAACACTTTAAGATTCGAAAATCGCTCGTTTAAACGAACTGCACTTATAACGACTATCGCTATATGACCCGTAATTTTCAAAAAACTTGAATTTTTCTCTCTAAATGTTGAAAACTTTTACTTTTGAAAACTTTTCCACTTTGTTAAGCATAAAGGCATGTTTTGGAACTAAACAAGTTTGACTTAAAAATATTTTTTAATTTAAAATCCAAATTCAAAGCTTTTATACAAGGGATTACATGTCGCTTAGATGAGCAAAAGTGTTAACTTCATCATGGATTCAAGACCTCAGCTTCTAACTAATACAAACATTAGACTTCATTTCAAGTCTAATTTAAGATCGTGGCATATAAGCACATATAAATCACAAACAAAATTCACCATATTCCAAGCACTTATACATTTATATAAACCAACAATTATTTCACCCAAACATGCATCATATTTGCAACAAGTTAAGCAATAATGTATGTTTTAAAATCTTCGTAAAAAGGTGAGAACTTTATTCACCAAAAGTTGACGAAATAAACCGAACTTAAGCTAAGTCTCGTACACGTCCTCGATCTTTGTGTTCCTTTGGAAAAATGGAGATTTTGGTGACTTGAAATGGAAATATTGTTCAGCTAGGGTGGGATATAGGTCCGGCCAAAGTGGTGTGGGCTATGTATGGGCTTGTTTTGTGAAGGTGGAGTTGTAGGAAAGAAAGAAAATGCTTAAACAAGGAGTTGGAAATTTCAATAAAACTATGATTTTTAAACACAAAAATTTCTTTTGGAAGACATGGAAGTATTTGGAACTTAGAGAAAGTTTTCAAAGTGGAAGTGAAATGAGAAAAATGATAAGGAACTTAGGAAATAAGTGTATATACACATGGATAACTTGAATTACCAGATTAAGGTACATACCCTCCTCTCTTAGCTCGTCACCTCACCATCCATGCTTCCCTACCCCTTTCTCCATGTTTTCCCTTGTCCCACTCTATCTTTTATGAGCCAACATGAAATTAATACAGGTGTACTTAATTTTTTTTTATGGAAATGACACTTTATGTCACTTATTTTTACATATATATTCTTTAACTTGTTTAGTTTCCATAAGATGTCATATCATATTTAAATAATTTAAATAAACATATACATATATTAAAATGTACTCTAACTTATATATAAAATGTGTGTATCTATTACTCAAACGTGCACAATATTTCGGATAACTTTTCGATACTGAAAAGTCGAAAATTCATAAAACAATTTTTTGTCACATTTTCTATTTTTCTTTAACTCATTATTTTTGTAAACAAATTTATAAAACATTTCAACATCATTAGTTATAATTTAAAAGTGTTTTATTTTGAGTTATAAAATTCATTAATTAATTAATAAAAAATATTTAAATATCTATATTTAAAGTGATTAAATTCTGGGTCGTTACAATAAGTGTCTAAAGCACAAAATGACTTAATTGTACATTATAAACCAATGCTCCCAAATAACTTCACAAGAAGCTATTTGTAAAATATAGTGACAAATCTCTGGATAACTTAACTCTATTCTTGAATTGAAGAATGCTACACTACTAAAGGGAACATTTTCAAAATGGTTTTTCATAAGTGAAAATTAGGAACACGTCCCTATTTTTAAATTTAATATAAATTTCTACAGTCTGAATTCAGCATTAAAAATTTTGTCCCTAAATTTATACCACATGTCCAGCTAAATATCCGCTATAATGAAAAGTTGACTTGCAATATTAAGAACGTGGTATTTATTTGTAGATTTATCGGATTTCAATTTCGTTTTCACTGGTAAATTATAAATTTTATTATCTTTCTATTAAGATCCATATATGATATATTTTGACAATTTTTTATATTTATAGGGGCAAAATTTTCCAAGTAAATATTTTCCTGAATTTGCCCAAGCAAATTTTGGCCAGGAAAATTTATTTTTTGAAATAGGTAGAGGGCAAAGCAAGCGAAATGGGTAGGGTATGAATTGGATGATGTTGCGAGAAGGCGCTAAGAAGATCATGGAGATGCGGTAGAATTGTCAAGGTCTGCCACCGCAGATACGAAGATTTGTTGCCAATGCTTCTTTGGATTGAAGTTGAAGTAAAGAGCTGTGCAGTATGGAGTTATGTGATTGTTCCGCGGTTTATATAAGGAGCAACATGAAGGGGAATGACACATGAAAAATACATAGGGACTGCTTGCAAGAAGGTATGTGGCATTTGCAACATGGAGGTATAAATGACACAGGAAGAAGCTATGTTGCACGATTCTTCTGAGTGGATAAATGTAACATGTTGAAACTAATTGCACATGCATAATAATTTTCGCTGCATGTGCAAAGTGAGGTAGAAATGGGAAAAAGCAAGGCAGGATTGACTAAGTTGAAAGTGATCGAACCCTAAAGCATGAGGCTTGAAATATATGAGTTGGAAGTGGAGTATGGAAAGCTGGAACGGAACACAAAACATAATGCGACTGAAACCAGAATCTAAACTGCGACATTTTGTAATGATGATGTTGTTGCAAATAAACATCGAGAAAATATTTGCCTAGGGGAAAATATTTGTCGTAGTCAATTAATTTTTTTTTCAAAATATATTATATATAGATCTTAATAGAAAGGTAACAAAATTTATGATTTAATAGTGAAACAAAATTGAAATCCAGTAAATCTACTTAAAGATATCACGTATTTAAAATTGCAATTTAACTTTTTTAATGATAGTGAATGCTTTCTTGGACATGAAATAGGGATGCAATTTGTATTTTAAAGTATGGAGGGATGTGGGCCTAATTTATTTAAAAGAGAGGATGTGAGCCAAGAGTTCGCTTTTCATAAAACATTGTACATCAATGGTTAGTTATATGACATTTTCTTATTAGTGTTCCAATATAGAAACAAACAGAGAGAAAAAGTTGGAGAAAATATCATCAATGATATTGTTAACAGAAGTCTGTAGAGTTCCACCAGTAGCAGCTGCCACACTTTCAAATCTTCTTCTGCTACTCTACCAGCACAAAAGATATCTCGATCTGCGAAATACTGAAGCAAATAAAAAACATTTAGATAGGTCTAAATTAAATTAAATATGTGTATATATAATGGATGTTATCAAATAAAATTGATACAGAAAAAACTAGAATCGTATCATTTACAAGCTATTTAACCTATTTATGAACGACTGTCATTTGAGTACATATAAATTTGGTATAACTTGTCATTTTATACCCCCCACACACACTTGAATGATGCCAGCGTCATATAATGTTACCGTGCTAATATACAAACATAAATCCCAACATAACTATGCAAGCATAAATGCTCACGATATGCATTTTATTGTAGAAGATGCAAAATTATCAGTATTGGAATAAGAAAACAAAATGTCGAGTATGTATTGCCCAAATATCAATATACTCTAAAGTTATCAAAAGACAAATTTCCAACCCAAGTTGCAAGGTCGCCAAATGTTGCGGAAAATCCCTTCAGATGTTCAGTCTAAGGGAATAAAAAACCTACTGCAGCGGAAAACAATTGGATCGTGATTGTAGTGTGACGAAACAAACAGAGATAAATACTAGAACAGACAGTCATAGATCTATGCAATGCAACCGAGAGGCGGTGTACGTCCACTTGGGGAGAGGAGATTTTATTGATCACTAAAATTAGAGTTACAAGATTGATTCACTTTTGGAGGCTATACATAAGAATAATTAACAATACAGACCAAATTCTATAGAGTTTCAGCTCTCTAGAATGGCTGCCATTGTTGTCCATGAGCTCCACTATTTATAGAGTGAAGATATGAGAAGGGGTAGCTGCTATATAGTAGTCCTGGGTTTTTGTTTGGCACATCTGGTTCGGCATCACTTTGGTTCAGTCGATATGGTTTGGTGTCCATCTGCTTCGGCATTCAACGACCGAATGCGAAATCTGAACCGGCACTTAATTTTGTTCGGTGTGCACACATCTGGTTCGGCTACATTTTGGAACAACATCAAAATACGGAATGAAATATTTGGTTCGATAATTCACTTCAACATCACTCCACAAATTCATCTTCACCGAAACCCTATTCCCCGAACGAAATACTGGAGCAGTGCTCCTTGCTTCTCACCGAACCAAAGATATGGTTCGGCATGCTCTTCAACATCACCGCTCCAAATCCCTAGCTCCATCATGTCTCCATCGACTGAGCTCACCACCACCGGATAATAAATCTCATCCAGTCCTCCACTATACCGCTCCAGATTTGGAGCGGCAGCTGCTTCTCCACCGTCGAACCAAACTTTTGGTTCGGCTAGCCCTAGCTCCGATTTAGGGCTTTGCGAATTCCTCCTCCGCTTCATCGACAATGATGTCGAGCTTATCCTTTAGCTACTATGGAATCAAGTTAACAATTTCAACAATCTCCACCTTGTTGCCTTATTCCATACAAGTCATCCAAATCCATCTACACCTCTATGCTTCAAGCAATGGATACTTACCCAATGAGCTCTGGCAACGCCATCACCCATTACACTCTATCAACGAACTTTGACAAGGCCACCACCCATCAACAAAGTGTTCGAAGTAACCAGTCCATGTAGAACCTATCAATCTCCACCATGAAAACAAATGTTTCCATGAACCATCTCAACTCCCCCCCCCACTGCGCCACCACGTGGCACCTAGCACTTCATTAAACGAATCAAATCCGAGAAATGCTCGAACTTAGCAATTGGAAACGCTTAGTAAACATGTCTACCGCATTCTCCTTTGTGTGAACCTTCTGAAGATTCTCTTCCACATCGAGGCAAGAAATGACTCTCTCACCTCAATATGCTTCATCCTCGAGCTGAATACCAGATTTTCAATTTGGTGAATTGCATTTTGACTGTCGCAATGTACATTCACTCCTTTGTTTCCAAAATTACATAACAGTCGCCTCAAATAAAGTGCCTCCTTAGCAGCTTTAACCGCAGCTATGAGCTCTATCTCTGTAGTGGACAAAGCCACAATCGTTTGCAACCTTGCTTTCCAACTGATCGTTGTCCCACTAATAGTGAATACATATCCGAAGGATGACTTCCTTCGATCTCTATCATGGGCATAGTCAAAATTACAAAAACCAACCAAGCTGAGATCTCTTCCTCTACCACCAAAGACAAGTCCATGATTTGGAGTACCTCTAAGGTATCTGAAGAAACACTTCACTACTTCCCAATGCGTCTTTCTTGGATTTACCATGAACCTACCCACTAATCCAACCGCCTGTGCAGGCCTAGTGCAGACCATGGCATACATCAAGCTACCAACTACACTTGCATATGGGACTTTTATCGTATAAGAATTGTCCTTTTTCGAGATCGTAGAGCCTTTATTAGAAAGCTACATGTGCAAATGCATGGGTGTGATGATTTCTTTTGCCCCTTCCATGCTAAACTGAGCAAGCACCTTTCAAATGTAATTCTTTTGAGTGAGGCTCAAAAGTCCTAGCTTTCTATCCCTTTGGATTTCCATACCCAAAATTTTCTTTGCTTCTCCAAGGTCCTTCATTTTGAATTCCACTTTTAGCTTTAGCTTCAAACTATCGATTTTAGTTTTATCCTTGGAAGCAATCAACATATCATCCACGTACAAGATTAGGTATGCCCATCTACCACTTTTTAAATGTTCGAAGTATAAACAAGCGTCTTTGATGCTACGATCAAAACCAAGTGAAAGCATAAAAGAGTCAACCCTTTTGTACCACTGTCTAGACGACTGCTTAAGTCCATACAAAGACTTCTTCAATTTGCAAACCCAATTTTCTTTTTCATCTACAAAAAATCCTTTTGACTACTTCATGTAGATAGTCTCATCTAAGTCTCCATGCAAAAAAGTGGTTTTCACGTCTAGTTGCTCCAGCTCCAAGTCATGCGCTGCGACGATAGCGAGCAAAATGCAGATGGATGTATGCCTCACTACTGGAGAGAATATCTCATCATACTCCAATCCCTTTCTTTATGAAAACCCTTTAGCAACTAGTCTAGCCTTGTGTCTCCCAATATCCTTCACCTTGAACACCCAATTGTAACCATGGCACGGCTTCCTTGAGGAGGTGGTACCAAATCCCATGTCTTATTCTTCTTCAATGACAACTCCTCTTCCATGGTGCACATCTACTTCAAACTGTCACATGACTTCAAAGCTTCGTCAAGGTTAAGCGGATCCTCGAGAACCACATGTAGGGCATAGTCAAACTGATCATGAAGGCTAAGGTTTGCAAACTGCCAATCATCCTACCTTTTGGGTGGCCTAATAGTTGTACGACTAACCCGGGTAGGTACTGCTTCGTCTAATCTACTTTCAGCTCCACCTTGAACCGAACTTCCTCTAGATTCATGTACATCGCCTGCATTACCAGAAGATACCCATGGACTATCCTATGATGTTTCATCAACTGCATTTTCCTCGACAACGACAACTCTACTATTTGGCTTGAACACGAGAACTTCTTTCATCTCCTTAGGCCAATAAGAGCCTTCTGATGTGGTAGGTAGCTTCTACTTCGGATTGAACATAGCAGACTCATCAAAAGTAACATGTTTGGAATAAACAATCTTCCGATCAATACGGTTCCAAATTTGATACCTTTTGATGCCATTGGTGTATCCCATTAGTATGCCCTTGTATGCTCTAGCCTCCAACTTGTCATCACTTGTAAGGTGAACGTACAAAGGACAACCAAAATTCGGAAGTAACCAAAATACACTGCTTTACCTCTCCACTTTTCCCTTGGAATCTTCCCATCTATGGCTGAGCATGGAATTCAATTTATGATATGCGTCGTAGTTAATAATTCTCTGCCCAAAAGCGTCTAAACAAGCCCGTCGTCAATCTCAAGCAATGAGCCTTCTCCAATAGAGTCTTGTTGTCCTTTCTGCAACCCCATTAGATTGTGAATCGTCGGGTGTAGTGAAATGTCTCTAAATGCCATGCTGTTTACAGAAATCGAGGAACTCCCTAAAGATAAATTCATTGCCATTATCAGATCTCAGCACCTTCAACCTAGAACCAGATTGGTTCTCAACAAGCACTTTCTAGTCTTCGAATTTTCTCAACTTTCTAATTTGGCCTTCGTCACATATACCCATGCTTTTCGAGAAATGTCATCAATGAAGGAGATAAAATAATTTTCTCCACCAAGAAAAGGTGTGACGGCCCAAAATTTTAGAATATTTGAAATTGGATATTAACTGATTTTAAATATTTAAAGTTAGTCTCTAACTTGAATTTCAAATATTATTTTTTATTTGTCAATTAAATTAATGAATTTAATAGTCTGAAATTGGTTTAAATAGTGAATCTTGGATTTTAAGCTGGATAAAAATATTTCAAAGACTTGGAACATTTATATATATAATACTGGAGATAATAGAAATTTTAGTTTGAAATTAAAAGTGTTTTGCTTGGTTTTAAAAATATATTGTTTAAATTGAATTTAAAAATAGCCTTCCGAGGCACAGTTTTAGAATTCGACGAAACCGGTTCCATTAGATCCATAATAGTGTATTATTATCAGATTTCAAATTTGTAGTGTTTGGAGTGATCAGTTGGCTATACGGTAGATAAACGCGCTGAAAATTTAATCGAAAATTAATTTAATAACTGGTTTCAAAAATCTATCTTCTCTATACGATCGAGTTAGGACTCGGAACCTTTTCCATTGTGTTCAGAATAGGGGTTTAACATTATAAATGCCTAGCGGCACGCCTCAATTTGAGTTCGATAATTTAAGTTGCATTTTTATAGACATTTTAAATTTGAATTTAAATTCAAATATAGATAATATATCAAACCACTATAGCGGGTACATACACGTTGAGAACATTTCAAAACACGTATTCGTCTAGTTTAACACGCGTCTCTTTCTTCCTTTATAATCTAGCCGAGCATTTCTTTAAAAAAAGAGGGATAGTACATATCGAAACAAAGAAAAATAAATCGAAGTCAGGAAAATTTATGGCCGAGCTTAGAATACGTTCGCCTTCTTCTATTATTCCCCTAATTTCTTCTCTCTTGAATCCTAAATAATGGCGACACTTGTGACGCAATTGCTGGATTGGATTACTATGTGGTTGCAGCTGATTTGAGATTATTGGTTGGATACAACAAACAATGGCGGTCTCGAGATGGGTGAGTTGTGGGATTCGAGTCGCGAGTGACGATGTCTTGTGCGATGGGAAGTCAGACCAAGTTAAGGTCCGTGCGAGTCGTGCGGCGATGTTGAAGGATTATGGATGTCGATCAGGTCGTGGGTCATCAAAGGAGGAACGGAAGGGGAAATCGCATGCTAGCGTGTCGGGATGTTGCGGTGATTAGGAGGAGTATCGGCGATGGTTGTGGTCGCCTGAAGAGTGTGGGAGGGGAGCAGATCAGAGTGGCGACGATGGCAAGGCGTGTCGATAGGCTCGATGTGGTGTTTCGAATCGAGGTTGTTTTGTTGTGAGGTATTATAGTTTTTATTTTCTATTTATGTATTTTAATCTGAATAAATTTATATATGTATGTGTATATTAGGATTCAGATTCATAGTAAGAAAAAGAAAAAAGTATATATATTATTTTTTACAGTGGAATTTATAATACGGTTATCTTCTTAAGTTTATAGATTTGGATACAGTAAAATAAATTGTTCTAAAAAGGAGTTTTTAAAAAAATGTACTATATTATATAATTTTTTATAAACTATTTTTTGACTCCAAAGAGTTAGTTATTATTTATGTAATATTTATGGAAAATTTATAAGCTAGCCTTGTCAAGTAGGCTGTAAATGGAAATGAATTTTAGTTTTTATATTTAGTTTCACCATAAACCACTACTTTTACTTTATATATATATATGTGTGTGTGTAAAGGTTATTATAATATATCTAGCTACAAAGGAAAATAAAATAAATATATATACACATTTTTAATTTACTAGTTATTTTAAAAAATGTGTTATAGTGATTTATGAACTTATTTAATTTGTTTTAGTTACTAAAAGGGGTTTTAAAAGGGAAATTCATTTGAAAATCAAAATATTAGTTTGAAAAAAACCAAACGATTTGTTTAAATTAAATTATTGGTCAATTCAATTTATTAAATGATAAATTATTTATAAATTTTTTCAGATATTAATAAAATTATGGGTTAATTAAATTATTAAATTGGTAATTAATTGATCGATTAATTCAAATGTTAATAAACTGTAACTGTTTATACAAGGTCTATAATCATGAAGAAAATAGTTGGCTCGGATTGGATTGTAAATCAAAAACAAAGGTGAGTTAATCTAACTCGTCTGCTTTTATTTAAATTTAAATAGTTAAATTTAAAATAGTTGATTGTGTGCTTGGATGATTAATTATTATCAATTATATTAGATTAGACCCTATGTGCCACATAATAGCGGATGGTATTATATTAAACCCATATACTGCGATATTCCACCTTAAAGTGGAATTGGTATTATATATATATTTGAAGTGATTGATTTCCTGCATTATATAGTGGACGAGACCCTATGCGTCGCATAATACCGGACGATATAAATATAATCCCAAATACTGTGATATTCCACTCGAAGTGGAATTGGTATTTTATATTGTGCTAACATCTGTGGATGCAAGGAAACAGGTTGGAGGGATCCAACTGTATTCATCAAAATCATTTAGAGTGTTTAATATTCTGTGGTATCGTTGTGTGATAATCTTTGATAGGTTACATTGATAATTGGAAATAATGGATGTTGTGTTTGATTTAATATATTTGGATATACCGAATATATAGATTGGATTTTTGACATGAAATAAAAGAGGGAATTTATAATTTTAGAGAATTTGAATAAATTAGAGAATAAATTGGAGGAAGAATAAAAGTTGATTGTTAAATTTCAATAAATAAATTTCGAATATGGGAAGTGGATTTGGAATAAAAGTGAAATAATGAATTTTAAAGCTTAAGTGAAATTATTTAAAGGGATAAAGAATTTATTTTAACATTCAAGGTTTAAATTTATTGGAAAGGATAAAGAAGGATTTTGGAAAAAAATATGAAATTGGTATATTTTGATTAAAAGATTTTAAATCATAATTAAGAAGTAAAATCTCAAATTAATGGTTTAAATAAACTAAGAAGTAAAGGAATTTATTTCAAAATGAAGTAATTTTGAAAATCAATTTGGAAATTGATTTAGTATTTGAAACTGTGTTTTGAAAGAAGGGTGAGACTATGGACTTTATAAACTGGGTTTATAAAGTGAAATAAATATCAGTGGATATTGGAAAGTATAAATTTCAAGATGGAAATTTATAGAGGAATGGGTATTTTGTTTTAAAAATAAATATGTTTTATTTTTAAAGAGGCGTGGAAGAGAAGTGGATTCCCTGAAAGCCAAGTACGTTTTCAAAGCAGATTTTTAAATACAAGTTGAAAGTTTTAAAGTTATTTAAAGGAATGCTTTTAAGAAATTATTTAAGTTGTTAAAATTTTAAAAGATAAATATTATTGAAATTAATTATTAATATCTAAATTTTATAAAGTAGTTTTATTTTAAAGATAGCTTGGTTAAAAATTTATTTTAAAACTTGTATGGGATTTCGTAATCTCTTATTTTTAAATTTAGTTTGGCTTAGCTTTTATTTTAAAAATTAGTTTTATATTTTATAAAGTAGTTTTATTTTAAATATTCTTAAAGTATATATATATTTTGAATAAAGTATTTAAGCAGTTTTTAATTTAAATATGTTAAGGTATATTCTATAATAAAGTGTTTTAAATTATTTTAAAATCTAAAGTATTTGTATTTGGTGATTTCAGTGGCAATAGAAAATATTTGGAAAATTTATTCCATGAGAGAAAGATGGTTCGAAACTATTTTCAAAGGGTTGAAAAGTGGAAATATATCTTGCGAAGATATTTCGAGGATTACAAATAATTTAGGAGAAATTATTATGGCTTGATGATTGTTTGTGAATGTTATTTGATAGTTAAATAACCGACTATCAATATTGGCTAATGCGTTGATCGTTTCGAAGAGACCGGGATCGGGATTTACTTTTCGAAAACCACTTCGATCCGGTTTGAACATTTTTTAAGGAAGGCAAGAGTTGGGAGTCAAAGGCGGAGCAGTGAAGTGCAAGGGTTAATGGATACTAATACTGAGGGTGATTCCAAAATGGATGTAGTAGGAGTAGTGCCTTCGGTTCTGTTCGAACCCGGAACGGACTTGTATGGATGAATGCTTTCAGAACATCATCAGGAGGACGATGAGCATTCTAAGTGAAATGTTCTAAAAAGGTAATGCTTAGCCTCGAGCCTCATCAACCGGGAATGACTGAAAATCAGGGGTTATGCAGCAAGGCTAAGTGGGTCACGCCTATTAGGGTAAGGTCATCCCTGTCTAGACGTCCCTTTTATTTCGGCTATGTGGTGCGATTTCTGATCCCAACTGCGGGGTGATCTTACTAGGGATTATCCAGTAAGGGGTAGTCCCGATCTTTTATTGCAGGGAATTTAGGGTGGATCCTCGGTACGCTGATCTAGACCAGGTACTGTGATAGGTGGTACCCCAGTGCCTAGTCATTAGTTTGAAATCAATAGTCCATACGTGCCTTTACGGTTTTGTTTGTATACCTATTAGCTGGAATTTAATAAATTTAACAATTTCGGCCATTTGAATAAGTATTTGTATATATACATTATTATAATATCATAAGATTTTGATAAGAAATGTTTTGGCTATCGTAGGATGAAAACCCGACATGTTTATTTGTGGCTTGATCTTACGAGATGCTTTTAATTTTCAAAGGATTTTGAAAACTTTAATAATCCAATTGAGTGTATTTTCTCACGCTAGTATTCCAGACTTACTCGGGTGTTATTTAACTATAATACTCGGGTCAGACTGAGTATTACAGAATACATATCTGGGATGGACTGCTGAAGAGCTCAGGAGACGAGCTGGATGGCGAGACGTACTTCCGTACTTGATTAATATTCCGCTGTGTTGTTTTACTGCATAGTCAGTTTTGTGAGGACAGGTTATGATAACTTTCCAATTGTGTGTTATGAATTTCGCCGTACTCTGATAATGTAATGTATAAAACAGATGTATTTTTCTTTTGTGTAAAGATCTGTTATTATCTATTATATTTTACTCCGCTGTGTTGGTAAGATTTTGTTATTGTTTCTGTTTCTTCTTCTACCTTCTTTTTCTTTTAACCCAAATGGTTTGATTTTTCGGGCGTCAAAAAATCGGGTCATTAAACTTGGTATCAGAGCTGAAGGTTAAGCGAGAACCTTGGCTCTGGTGGGGATTAATCATTTAATAGAGTCTGTAATACTCTAGAATGAGTTTGAGTGTATTAATAGTATGAGCGCATATTTGTTAATGAATATAAAAATTGGTTTTATATTGTGTTGATTTATCGGTTGAGTGTTTATGGATTCTGATTGATATACGGGATGTCATGTCATCGATAGGGGTTTCTAGACTCTTAAACAAGATAAACCGACACAGTATTGTTTTAAAATAGGGTAAATGAAATAATTTAACCCAAACTATTTTCTTATATAAAAAGAAATAATTTTTGAAAATTGTTATAGTATATGGTTGCTTGATTGTTAAGGAATGATAATATTAAATTATTATCATTATTGTGTGAAAATTTAACTACGATTAAAATTTTAACCTGAAAGTTTATAGGACCGTATAATATGGATAAACAGTAATATAGAGTATAGATAGTAAATAACGCGGAATATAAAAGCAGTATAGTAAAATGACACCAGAGATTTTATACTGGTTCGGAGCACCGTCCTACGTCCAGTCCCAGACTCCTTTGGAATTTCACTATAACAACCCTCACTTAACCCGGAGGAACAGGTTTATACAACCTTGAGCAGCAGAACAGGGACCTGAGCAGCAGAACAGGATTTCGCCTCAGCAGCCGAAGAGGACTTCACGCCTGAGCAGCAGAACAGGACTTCAACAAATACAAAAGTATATTTGACACCGTGTGTTCTTGATAACACTGATTTGTCTCTGATAGTACAAACTTCCTATAATCAAATCCTCAAGTGTATGAAGTGTATGTGAAGATATGAAAGGAAAGTAATGCTAAGAATCGAAGATTATGAAAGTTAATTTGGAGATTCCAAGCAATAAAAATGTATGCTCACTGTTTGAATGTAAATATTAAAGCACAAGAAGAGTATTAGAGAGTTAGAAAGAAAATCGATGAATATGAAGTGTTTGGGAGTATCTATATATAGTAATTGAAGAGTTACTGCCATTGGTGAAGGGTTCTGACGAAGAGGAGCGTCCATTTCCGTTCAAAGAAGAGTTGCTTCCCTTCGCAGAAGAAGATGTCCTTTCAGAAATATGACAGTTAGGTTCAGGTCAGTCGACTGGTCGTTTTTGGTCAGTTGACTGATTACAGAGTGTGAAAAAACTCTCGGGTTCAGGTTCAGTCGACTGACTTAGATTATCCAGTCGACTGAATTTAAAAACATGCACATTTATGTTAAAATGCACAGATTCAGTCGACTGGTTGATTGTATTCAGTCGACTGAATTCTGTTGTTAAGCAAAAACTGCAGTAGCTCATTTGGTTAGAGTACTTGCCTTCCAATCTAGTGACCTGGGTTTGAGTCTCGCTCCATGCATTTTTTTTGAAAACTTGATTTTGATTAAAATATGCATGCAAGTTTATTTGAATGTGAATGATGGTTCTTGAGGAAAGATTTTAACAAAGCACTAACTAGACTCTAGCTATATACATATTTGATGACTCTTGTTAAAATATATAACTATATGAACCATACTTTGAGTCGTTAAGTCAGGATGATGTCGTAGTCGTAGATTCGTGAATTTTTGTCAGCAATCAAAACCTATGATCCAACATTCTCCCCCTTTTTGATGATGACAACTCCATTTTCTACGAACGAATCTTTGACAAGCTTTGTTGATCTTATCTCTATCACTGAATATCTTCCTGTAATTGTGTTATAGATTTCTCCCCCTGAATCTATGCTATATATTCCTATTTAATCCTTTTTTTCCCCTTAATCTGTGCTTGCATGGTTTATTCCTGCAAATAGTGTTAGAGAGCAATATCTTTCTCCCCCTTTGTCATCGACAAAAAGGAGAGTTTATATGATGATATAAAATATATTTTACATAAGTGTTAACATAGAGCAATATAAAACAAAATAACTACTACTTATAATGTAAGGTATCAGAAAAAAATTAACATTTAAAGCATGCGATACCCAAGGTTCTTATAATTTCCTAATTTTTAGGAAACCATACCCATTTGGGTGTGGTTGAACCTTTATAAATATTTGGGTTTATTTCAGGGGTTACAGGCGTCGGGGAGTCGGTTGCAGGGCCGGAGTCTTGGGAAGTAGGTTGCTTAGCCGGAGTCTGTAAATAGGTTGCCGGGTCCGCCCCTCTTAGCTATGAGTTCCTTCGCCCTGTAAGTAATCAAGATCTTCTTCCTGACGTCGACTTATGATTCCTGCTTGATCTGTGGAGTTGTAGCTTGTTAGAGCCCTTGTTAAGAGTGAATCCCGTCCAGCTTCCTAATGTTTATAATATATCTAGAAGTACAAAATTATTGACGAGAAATATGAATAAAAATTATCTAAATATTTGGGTTCCTGTTAATTGGAAAAATAGAGAAAAATACATTGATGATTATTTTGATATTGTAGTTAATAATGAAATATTTATTTTCAAAGGTTCCACCAAACCCACTTGGGTATGGTTACCTTCCACCTAACCCCTTGGACCCTAACGTAGTAAGTGGGTACCAAAAATAATTTATTTTTTGCAGGTACCCAAGAAAGACAAAAGGGTGAGATGGATTTCGAATAGCAAATGTTCCCTATTACAACGGAGAACGTGCATTTATAGATAATGGAACTGCAGCGAATTCGGTAAATCTAACTCATTTTTTATAGTTTTGGGGCAGATATTTTTAGTAGAGCATATAAAAAAGGAATATTCTTAAAATAAATAAATTAGATACTCTTTTTACATAATATGTTGGTTTAAAAAGGTGCTAGGCTAATAATTACAAATTTTCAACCTTTTTGTTGATGACAAATGGGGAGAAAATTGGGCATGTTGATAGGAGCAGTATATAAAATTTAGAGGGAGCAAATATTAAGGGGGAGTAATTTTTTTTTGAAAAGTCATATAGTTGTCATCATCAAAAAGGGGGAGAATGTTAAAAACATAGTTTTAATGCTTTTGATGATAACAACTATATGACAATGGTACTAAAATGTTTATTAAGTGATTTCAGATTATTCATTGTCCGGAGAAAAATAAGCAAAATGAAATCGTTCAAAAATTCAGCCAAGCGGGATTTGAACCTGCATGCTTGCATTATAATACGCATGGAAACCAACTTCACTACAAGCTCTTCTATTATTAGGTGGTTAGAGAATTTTATTATATGAAATAAAAGTGAATGGCGAAATAAAAAAGGAATAGGATTCAAACCCAGCACACTCAACGTGGAACGTGCAACCATTACCACTCCACCACAGCAAGTTATGTTAGCCATTGCTACCAAACACTACTTGACAGAAGATATAAGAAATGAAAATTTAAAGCGTAGAAGTGGGATTCGAACCCAGCATACCACAATGACAAGCGCATATCTTACCACTGAACCACACAACGTTTTGAAGTTAGTAGCAACGGCTACTTTACATTAGCATACCAAAGCGAATAGTCAAGTGGCTATTCAAGTGCATTTTCAACCAATTGCCAACTTCCAATGGATGCATCTCTTCCAAACTGAAATGCTGAAGGATTGCTGCTGTTTAAAGACATCTTATCACTCATATATAAGTCTTCTATCATCCCTAAATCAAAGACAACAATTATATTCTCTTAAATCATTCTCATATTGATTTCAAACGCTCCAACTTCCATATTCATTCTAAAAGCAAATTTAGAACAGTGCTATTTCACTCCACAAGATACAAATCTGGTTCTAATCCACTTCCTAATCTCTGCACGCTCATTCTACATCATTTTTACAGGTTATAGAAGTTGTACTCAAGTTTGACTACTCAGTGTATTGAAGACACAATATATAGTCAAGTCATTTCTTTGTAAAAGAAAATATTGAAGTGCCGTTCGGCTGCTCGGGCAAGTGTACTGAAATCCTGTTCTGCTGCTCAGGTGCCTATTCCTCCGAGCGAAGTGAGGGTGATAGTTAGTTGAAATTCCAGAAGGAGTCTGGTACTGGAAGTAGGACTGGAGGTCCGAACCAGTATAAATTTTTTGCTGTGATTGCTTCTTGCTTTACTTTTTATTCGCGCTGCTATTATATATATATTGCTGCTACTGTGATTACTGCACGTCAACTCTGTATCTATATATTTGGCCATCATCGATCCAGTGCATAGCGACTGACATAACCAAAGGTTAAGGAATAAATTTATATAACAAAATGGGATTTGTAAATGTAAATTATAAATGTGATTTATGATTGATAATGAAATAAAAATTCCAAAGTAATATTAGAATATGATGGAAGAGTTTGAAATTTTGGAAAAAGTTTAAATTCCTTTGGGTATGAAAATGGTTTTCAAAGGTTTTGAAGAAATAATAGTGATATTATTTCGAAAATATTTTTGGAATTGGATCTAAAACTTGATAAGATTTGGAATTTAAAAATATTTGAAAAATATTTTTGAAAGGATAAAAGCATTGAACTCTTTTAGGTCGCTGGAAAATAGCTTTAATGATGACTACAACAACATCGTTGTTCATTTTCGAGTTTCCAAGAGAGGAATTGCTACCCGAATGATTTAATTTGGAGTTGTTTGTAAAACTGGGTTGATTTTAAAAAATTCAAGGAATAATTGGATATGCAATTGAATTATGGATTTCAAAAATGAATTTTGAAATATTGAAGTTTTGGTTTGGTAAAACCTTTTTGATTTTAAAATACAAAGGAATATTGCATATTTGAATTGGTATTTTTTGCAAAATTTGAGTTCAATTTTGTAATACAATGGAATATGTTGGTTGGACATAATTGATTTCAAAAAATTGACTTTGAAATGTTGGGTAATTAATTAAAAGAGACTCTGGAATATTAGGAAAAAAATGAAATTGGAGTAAATAAGCTGGGAAACATATAGAAGTTAAAATTTGAATAAGCAGAGTGTAATTAAATCTGGATAAGTATAGATGAAGGTAAGATAAGTCTAGGTGGACAAAGTGGAAACGTTATTTAAATAAAAGTTAAGTTGGAAATAAAATTGTGAATGGACAAATGAATTTGCATTTGTAAATAAATAAAATTTAAACTGAATACTGGGAATTAATTTAAAATGTGTGTAATGGAAGTTAGTCAAGATTTGGCTAAATAAAATAAAAGACTAAAATTAAATTAGTGAGTAAACTAATTAATTTAAATTGGTAAGAGAATGATTTGGGGATAAGATTTAATTTGAATCTTGTTGTATTAAATGAAGTACTAAATTTGTTTGGAAATAAATGGGTGGAAGGAAAATTTAATTCAAGCAGAATTGAAAATGGAAATTTGAATAAAAGTATGGAGATTTGGAAATTTATTTGGTTGTAACTAAATAAAATTGAGAACTGAATGTTAAAATTTAAAATTTAATCGAGTAGAGAGAAGTTATAGAAATAGTTCTAAGTGAACCAAAATAATAAAAATTTGAAAATAAGAAATTGTTTGCGATTGGAAGTATGTTAGTAGTGGAACTAATTTAAAATAATGATATAAACTAGTTGTGAATGGAAGATGGTCGATAAAATTCAATATTCAAAATTTGAAGATGAACCGAATTCAAGTAGAATTGGAACTAAAAATCTGGAATGAAAATTTGGAGATAGTATTGAGATTTGAAGTCAATTGGTAAATTGAAGCAAATCGAATCTATATGGAATTGGAAACCAATTTTATTTAATGTAGATAAAAACCAAGTGGTAAGAGAAAGTAATAATACAAGAATATATAAAGTGCTTATATTGAACTTAAGAAAAGCTAAGGGTGAAAATTCTTAAGTAAGTTTGGTATTGGAAATATATTAAGTAATTTTGAAATGGAAATTAAGTAGAGTGGTGAAATGGGATAATTGGGGATAAGTGAATAAAAATCAAAATAATATGAATAAAAGGAAGAATTGATTTAGATAACAAATCAATTGGGGAAAAATACGTAAGATGTACGTATATTATTCATTCGCATAGTGATTTGATCCAGATTCGAGCACGTGATTTCGAGGTAGTTGTACCAATCCGAGTTGGGATCTTTCATTCGATTTTTGATGGAAAACTCTGGATATAGATTTTTGATTGATTTTGGAAATTCTCTATCATAGTTTGTGGCTATGCAAGGAGAATGAGGGTTTCTGATCAAGAAACCAGATATGAGTCCGCACTAGAAAGTCGTGTGGACGATACTAGTTCGAAAGTGAAATAGTGTGATCAAATGAGCGATCAAATTGGGTATTACATACGGATGATTTATGTGCATCGTACGAATGTGAATGAAATAGATATGAAATCTTTTGTAAGGAAATGTTCAAAGAAATTTTGAATGTTATAATTGAATATTATGGCCTAGCAGGATACTCAGGTGTTTAAAGAGCAAAAGGAAATTGGGATTTTTGAATTTAGAAGATAAATTGAAACTTTCTCAATAAAAGGTATGTGTTTAAATTTTTATATGAAATTTGATGGTTTTCTGGTCTAGTCACTTGGCGTTTTTGTTTTCTTTTTAGATTTGGGGCACGTAGAGGCATTTTGTAGTTGTATCGAGCTAACCGCGCAAAAGATACGCTAGCAAAAAAGTTTGGAAATTTAAGAAGTTAGAAATTTTTGAAGAAATTGATAATATAAAATTAGTTTTAAATTTAAATTTGAATGGTTGGGTAAGTGATATTGGTGGAAACTTATGGAAAAAGTTTGGAAAGTTAGCAAGGGTGATAATGTCTTTATTAAAAGATGGTTTAGGTATTGTTAAAAACCGCCTGGTTTTGGAAGGTTGTTAAAACTATTTGGTGTGAGAAATTAGTTAACGGGGTAAGGATCATTCCTCTTAACTAGTGATTTCGGGGATGAAATTCTTTTAAGGGGGGAGGAATATGAGGACCCAAAATTTATGGATATTTAAAGTTGGATATTAATTGATTTTAATATTTAAAGTTAGTCTCTAACAGAATTTCAAATATCACTATCTATTGTCAATTAAATTATTGAATTTAATAATCTGAAATTGGTTTAAATAGTGAATCTTGGATTTTAAGCTGGATAAAAATATTTCAAAGACTTGGAAAATTTATATTTGTAATACTGGAGATAGTAGAAGTTTTAATTTGAAATTAAAAGTGCTTTTCTCGGTTTTAAAAATATATTGTTTAAATTGAATTTAAAAATAGCCTTCCCAGGCACAGTCTTAGCATTCGACGAAACCAGTTCTATTGGGTCCGTAATAGTTTATTATTATTGGATTTCAAATTTCGTAGTGTTTGGAGTGATCCTTTGGCCATACGGTAGATAAATGTGCTGAAAATTAAATCGAAATTTAATTTAATAACTGGGTTCAAAAAGCTATCTTCCCTATACGATCGAATTAGGACTCAGAATTTTTTTCATTATATTCGGAATAGGGGTTTAACATTATAAACGCCTAGCGGCACGCTTCAATTTGAGTTCGATAATTTAAGTTGCACTTTTATAGACATTTTAAATTTGAATTTAAATTCAAATATTGATAATATATCAAACCACTGTAGCGGGTGCATACACGTTGAGAACATTTCAAAACACGTGTTCGTCTAGTTTAACACGCGTCTCTTTCTTCCTTAATAATCTAGCCGAGCATTTCTTTAAAAAAAGGAGGGATATTGCATATCGAAACAAAGAAAAATAAATCGAAGTCAAGAAAATTTATGGCCGAGCTTAGAATACGTTCGCCTTCTTCTATTCTTTCCCTAATTTCTTCTCTCTTAAATCCTAAATAATGGCGGTACTTGTGTCGCAATTGCTGGATTGGATTACTGCGTCGTTGCAGCTGATTCGAGATTATCGGTTGGATACAACAAACAATGGCAGTCTCGAGATGGTTGAGTAGTGGGATTCGAGTCGCGAGCAATGACTTATGTGATGGGAAGTCGGGCGAAGTTAGGGTTCGCGCGATTCATGCGGCGATGTTGAAGGATTTTGGATGTCGAGTCAGGTCGTGGATCATCGAAGGAGGAAGGGAAGGGGAAATCGCGTGCTAATGTGTCACGGTGTCGTAGTGATTAGGAGGAGTATCGGCGATGGTTGCGGTCGCCTGAAGAGTGTGGGAGGGGGAGCAGATCAGAGTGGCAATGATGGCAAGGCATGTCGATAGGCTCGATGTGGTGTTTCGAATCGAGGTTGTTTTGCTGTGAGGTATTATAGTTTTTATTTATTTATGTATTTTAATCTGAATAAATTAATATATGTATGTGTATATTAGGATTTAGATTTAGAGTAAGAAAAAGAAAAAAATACATATCGTTTTTGACAGCGGAATTTATAAAACAGTTATCTTCTTAAGTTTATAGATTTGGATACGGTAAAATAAATTGTTCTAAAAAGGAATTTAAAAAAAATGTATTATGTTATATAAATTTTTATAAACTATTTTTGGATTCCAAAGAGTTAGTCATTATTTATGTAACATTTATGGAAAATTTATAAGCTAGCCTTGTCAAGTGGACTGTAAAAGGAAATAAATTTTAGTTTTTATATTTAGTTTCACCTTAGACCACTATTTTCTATTTTTACTTTATATATATAAATAAATGTGTAAAGGTTATTTTAACATATCTAGCTACAAAGGAAAATAAAATAAATAAATATATACACATTTTTAATTTACTAGTTATTTTAAATAATGTGTTATAGTGATTTATGAACTTATTTAATTTATTTTAGTTACTAAAAAGGGTTTTAAAAGGAAAATTTATTTAAGAATCAAACTATTAGTTTAAAAAAACCAAATGATTTGTTTAAATTAAATTGTTGGTCAATTTAATTTATTAAATGATAAATTATTTGTAGATTTTTTCAGATATTAATAAAATCATGGGTTAATTAAATTATTAAATTGTTAATTAATTAATCGATTAATTCAAATGTTAATAAACTTAACTGTTTATATAAGGTCTATAATCATGGAGGAAATAGCCCGTTTGGATTGGATTGCAAATCAAAAACAAAAGTGAGTTAATCTCACTCATCTGGGTTCTATTTAAATTTAAATAGTTAAATTTAAAATTGTTCATTGTGTACTTGGATGATTAATTATTATCAGTTATATTGGATTAGACCCTATGCGCCGCGTAATAGCGGATGATATTATATTAAATCCATATATTGCGATATTCCACCTCGAAGTGGAATTGGTATTATATATGCATTTGAAGTGATTGATTTCCCGCATTATATAGCGGATGAGACCCTATGTGCCGCATAATAGCGAATGATATAAATACAATCCCATATACCGTGATATTCCACCTCGACGTGGAATTGGTATTTTGTATTGTGCTAACATCTGTGGATGTAGGGAAACAGGTTGGAGGTATCCAAATAGATTCCTCAAAATTGTTTAGATTGTTTAATATTCTGTGATATGGTTTGTGTGATAATCTGTGATAGATTACGTTGATAATTGGGAATAATGGATGTTATGTTTTATTTAATATATTTGGATATACTGAATGTATAGATTGGATTTTTGAAATGAAATAAAAGAGGGAATCTTAAAGTAAAATAATTTTAGAGAATTTGAATAAATAAGAGAATAAATTGGAGGAAGAATAAAAGTTGATTGTTAAATTTTAATAAATAAATTCGGAATATGGGAAGGGAATTTGGAATAAAAGGGAAATAATGAATTTTAAAGCTTAAGTGGAATTATTTAAAGGGATAAAGAATTTATTTTAAAATTCAAGTTTTTAATTTATTTGAAAGGATAAAGAAGGATTTTGGAAAAAAATATGAAATTGGTATTTTCTGATTAAAAGATTTTAAATCATAATTTCAAAGTAAAATCTGAAATTAATGGGTTGAAATAAATCAAGAAGTAAAGGAATTTATTTCAAAATGAAGTAATTTTGAAATCAATTTGGAAATTGATTTAGTATTTGAAACTGTGTTTTGAAAGAAGGGTGAGAGTATAGAATTTATAAACAGGGTTTATAAAGTGAAATAAATATCAGTGGATATTGGAATGTATAAATTTGACGATGAAAATTTATAGAGGAATGGATAATTTTGTTTTAAAAATAAATAATGGTTTATTTTTAAAGAGATGTGTAAGAGAAGTGGATTACCTGAAAGCCAAGTACGTTTTCAAAGCAGATTTTTAAGTATAAGTAGAAAGTTTAAAGTTATTCAAAGGAATGTTTTTAAGAAATTACTATTAAAGTTGTTAAAATTTTAAAAGATAAATATTTATTAAAATTAATTATTAATATCTAAATTTTATAAAGTAGTTTTACTTTAAAGATAGCTTGGTTAAAGATTTATTTAATAACTTGTATGGGATTTCGTAGTCTCTTATTTTTAAATTTAGTTTGGCTTAGCTTTTATCTTAAAAATTAGTTTTATATTTTGTAAAGTAGTTTTATTTTAAATATTCTTAAAGTATATATATATTTTGAATAAAGTATTTAAGTAGTTTTTAATTTAAATATGTTAAAGTATATTTTATAATAAAGTGTTTTAAATTATTTTAAAATCTAAAGTATTTGTATTTGGTGATTTCAGTGGAAATAGAAAATATTTGGAAAATTTATTCCGTGAGAGAAAGATGGTTTGAAACTATTTTCAAAGGGTTGAAAAGTGGAAATATATCTTGCGAAGATATTTTGAGGATTATAAATAATTTGGGAAAAATTATTATGGCTTGATGATTGTTTGTGAATGTTATTTGATAGTTAAATAACCGACTATCAACATTGGCCAATGCGCTGATCGTTTCGAAGAGACCGAGATCGGGATTTATTTTCCGAAAACAAGTTCGATCCGGTTTGAACTTTTTCGTGAGGAAGACAAGAGCCGGGAATCGAAGATGGAGCAGTGAAGTGCAAGGGCTAATCACTACTAATCCTGAGGGTGATTCCAAAATGGATGTAGTATGAGTAGTGCCTTTGGTTCCATTCGAACCCGGGACGGACTTGTATGGACGAATGCTTTAAGAACATCGTCAGGAGGATGATGAGCATTCTAAGTGAAATATTCTAAAAAGGTAACGCTTAGCCCCGAGCCTCATCAACCGGGAATGACTGAAAATCAGGGGTTATACAGCAAGGTTAAGTGGGTCGCGCCCATTAGGGTAAGGTCATCCCTGTCTAGATGTCCCTTTTTATTTCGACTGTGTGTTGCGGTTGCTGATCCCAACCGCTGGGTGATCTTTCTCGGGATTATCCAGTAAGGGGTAGTCCTGGTCTTGTGTTGTAGGGAATTTAGGGCGGATCCTTGGTACGCTGATCTAGACCAGGTACTGTGACAGGTGTTACCCCGGCGCCTAGTCATTAGTTGGAAATCAATAGTCTCTACGTACCTTTACGGTTTTGTTTGTATACCTATTAGCCAGAATTTAATAAATGTAACAATTTCGGCTATTTGAATAAGTATTTGTATATAGACACTATTATAATATCAAAAGATTTTGATAAGAACTGTTTTGACTATCGTAAGGTAAAAACCAGACACGTTTATTTTGGCGTGGTCTTACGAGATGCTTTTGATTTTCAAAGGATTTTGAAAACTTTAGTATCCAATCGTGTGTGTTTTCTCACGCTGGTATTCCAGACTGACTCGGGTGTTATTTAACTATAATGCTCAGGCCAGACCGAGTATATTGAATACAGATCTTGGATGGACTGCTGGAGAGCTCAGGAGACGAGCTGGATGGCGAGACGTACTTCCATACTTGATTAATATTCCGCTGTGTTATTTTATTGCATAGTCGGTTTTGTGAGGACGGGTTATGATAACTGTCCAATTGTGTGTTACGAATTTCACCGTACTCTGATAATGTAATGTATAAAATAGATGTATTTTTCTTTTGTTTAAAGATCTGTTATTGTCTATTATATTTTACTCTGCTGCATTGGAAAGATTTGATATTGTTTCTGTTTCTTCTTCACCTTCTTTTTCATTTAACCCTAATGGATCGATTTTTCGAGCATTGAAAAATCGGGTCGTTACAGAAGGAGTAGCAACCAGTCCCCAAATATTTGTATGCATGTACTCAGGTACTCGCCTCGATCTATGGAGTCCAACTCTATAAGATACTTTAGTTTCTTTCCTAACACACACTCTTGGCAAAATTCCATCTTGTTGGAGCTTCCTCATTTGATCATCTTCCGTCCCCGAAGTAATTCTAAGCCCTTATCTGAAATATGACCCAACTTGAGAAGCCAAAGCCTTATGGCATCCAAAGCATAAGAACTGTCTACTCCAACACACGACTCTCCAAGAACTGTGGTTCCTTTCAGCAAATACAGATTTCGGAACACATTTCCTTTCATAAGAACTAGTGCACCTCTCGAAACTTTCAAACTATTCTTCTCGATATTTACCTTGCATCCCAAAGATGCCAATTGTCCTAAAGAAATTAAGGACTTTCGAAGACCTGGAACATACCGGACATTTGTCAAAGTGCGTATCACTCCATCAAACATCTTTTCCTTACTGTACCTTCACCTATTAATCTACAGCTAGCATCGCTGCCCATAAGAATAGCGCTTTCCTCTCATCCAACGAAAAAACTGAAGTAATCCTCATTAAGCGTCATATGGTAAGATGCCCCCCGAGTCCAGCACCCAATGGTATGAGATATCCGACACTACTGCAACAACTCATTGTCAGATACGAACTTCTCCACCGCAAATGATAAAGATCCATCTTCTTCCTTCTTCTTCAAATCTAGACAATCATTTTTCCAATAACCGGGTTTCTTGAAAATAAAGCACTTTCTGACCTTAGACTTTCCTCTCTTGCCATTATCGGGCTTTCTGAACTTGGAACACCCTCTAGAGTGCCAATTCTTCTTATCTTCTCTACCTCTTACAAAAAACAGGTTGTGACAACTACTTCCACCTCTACTTACTTCAATTATCTCCTTCATCTGATCTCTCAAGCCCTCGGATAGAAGGCCTGACTTCACATCTTCCACTGTCAATGTGTCTCTAGCGAAGATAAGCTGCTGGTGAAACCTGTGTATCACTCCAGAAAAGAACACAAAAGAATCATTGCCATTTTCTCCACATCCATCTTCAAGTCAATAGTCTTCATCTTCATCATGAGATCATCAAAGAAATTAAAATGTTCCTTCACTAAATTTCCCTTTCTCATTGGCATAGCGAAAAATGTCTTCAGCAATACTAGACACTTAGTCACATATTTCTTTAAGTAGAGATTTTCTAGCTTGGTCTAAATGCCCCTAGTAGTGGTCTTACTGCTAGTCTCTGAGATGATACTCTCTTCCATAGCTAGTTGTAAAGTAGTAAACGTCTATTTATCCATCTCCTTCCTTTCCGCGACTGAGATGTCAACCGTTAACTCCTTAATGGAAAACACTACTGGATGGACTTTATTCCTCATTAGAACAGACTTTATCCTCCATTGCCACTGCTTGAAGTCTTTATCCTCATTCTATTTCTCAATTGTCGACTGTGATCCTGATGCGATATACATCCCCCTAGTATATGGTCTTGTAACAACTGGAGTCGCTTCATCTTTTGCCATGGCGTCTAACACTCCTCAATCAACCTTCCAGCTCTAATACCAGATTTTTGAGGAAAATCCCTTTAGATGATCAGTCTAAAGGGAAAAAACCCCAACGCAGTGGGAAACAACTGGATTGTGATTGTAGTGAGATGAAACAAACTGAAATAAATACTAGAATAGATAGTCACAGATATATGCAATGTAGAAAAATAAACGACACCATCATTTATAGTGGTTCCACTACCGAGAGGCAGTGTATGTCTACTTAGGGAGAGAAGATTTTATTAATCACTGAAAAATTAGAGTTATAAGATTGATTTACTTTTGAATGCTATACATAAGAAGAATTAACAATAATGACAAAATTATACAGAGTTTCAGCTATCTAGAATGACCGATATTGTTGTCCAGGAGCTCCACTATTTATAGAGTGAAGATATGAGGAGGGGTAGTGGCTATATAACAATCATGGGTTTTGGTTCGGCACATCTGGTTCAACATCACTTTGGTTCGGTTAACTTGTTTCGCTGTCCATCTGGTTCGGCATTCAATGACCGAACGTAAAATATGAATTGACACTCAATTTGGTTCGGTATGCACACATCTGGTTCGGCTACATTTTGGAGCAGCATCAGCATACCGAACGAAATATTTGGTTTGGTCATTCACTTCAACACCACTCAACAAATTTATCATCACCAAAACCCTATTCCTCGAACGACATACTGGAGCGGTGCTCCTTGCTTCTCACCGAACCAAAGATATGGTTCAATATGCTCTTCAAAATAACTGCCCTGAAGCCCTAACTCAATCATGTCTCCACCGATCAAGCTTACCACTGCTGGATAAGAAATCTCGTTCGGTCCTCCTCTCCACCGCTCCAGATTTGGAGCGGCAGCTGCTCCTCCACCACCGAACCAAAATTTTGGTTCGGTAAGCCCTAGCTCTGATTTAGGGCTTTGCGAATTCTCCCCCCTCTTCATCGACGACGATGTCGATCTTATACTCCAGCTACTATGGAATCAATGTAACAATTCCAACACCATTTGCCAATCTTGAGAGAATAATCTTCATTCCACTTTAGACACACTTATCAAGTTTACCACAACTTATATTCCACTCAACATCAACTATTGATTGGTATTGCAAAGGATCAGACAATCTAAATGGTAAATTAAACATGGGCAACACATGAGTACGTGTAACAATTAATGCATAGTGAACTACTTGATCTCAGCATTTTATTTTTCTTACTTCAGCTCTAGTTCAACGTTCAAAAGAAGTAGCTTTGGACTGAGAAATTTCTTTGGCTACTGTTCAAAACCAACATATGAGAAAGTCATTTTAAAAGCAACACCATCGACAAGGAAAGAATCTCTCATGGTACCACTGGGAACCTGTACATAAAAAATAAGTGAAAAATTAATGGTTGATGTACACTATCACATCAACTTAATTGTCGGTTTCGAAACAAGGTAATTCACAACACATAATAAAAAAAAGGAGTAAACCGATTTTTAGTATGGATTCGTTCATCTATATAAAAAGAATGTATACGTATTCACACCAACGTATGAAAATTTTCCCTACCATGTAAAGAAAAACTTAGATGCCACTGGGCAAGTTGTAAACTTGGATAACAATTAGATTTGTTGTGTTATCACTATTTAAAGTGTGACATGGTAACCACAACATTCTTGCAAGAGAAAGTTAAATATAGGGTATATGAGCTTTCTGAGGTTTGGAGATACAAAGATCTAGAAGCAACTCATTTATAAGCATGATAACCAGGCTCGGTTTGGCATGCAAACCATATTCATACACCATCGAAAGGGAGGTATATAACATGTATGGTAATTCAGTAATATTTAAAAGATTTATGTGTCAAAAATGAAACATCGATGGGCCATTGCACTCTAGGGTTGTTTGGATGAAGTGTTGAGTTTGTACCCCAGATTCAGCATTTTTATTGTCTAAAATGTCATGCGCTTTTCCTATGTTTTCAGTTTTAGGTCAAATTTCATTCTACTTGAATTTTCAACTTAGAAACTCTCAGATCTTTTTGCATTTTGAATTCTTTAAATATGTTTCTCTTTGTTTCTAATTTTTTCCATTTTACAAGTACAAAAGTTGCTACTTTTTTGTTTATAAGATCATAATCATTTCCTTATTAACATTAATAACCAGCAAACTGCTCCTTTCTAAAATTTCACCTCTATTTATTTTTCTCATACTAACTATCTATTGTAAAGAAAATCCATCCCTTCCCTCGGTGCTAGACGAGATTGCCTATCCATTAATAAACTTCTTTAACTTAATTAAATTCAAATAAAATTTAATTAATTTTTATAACTTTACTTAATTTTTATAAAACTTGGTTAAATTATACAAAACTAAGTTAATTTTTAAAAACTTGGTTAATTTTTATAAAAGCTAGTTAAATTTTTATAAAGATCGGTTAAATTATTTATAACATTATTTGTATTAACTCAAATTTATAAATTATCTTAACTTCTAAAACTTAAAATGTCATAACCTATATTTAATTAACTTAAATTTATAAATTATCTCAAAATTAAACTTTATTAACTTTGTTAATTTTTATGAATTATCTCAAACATATAAATTTTTCATAAACTCGGTTAATTTATTATTATTATTGTAGACTTAGTAAATTTATTACTATTACTATAAACTTAGTTAATTTTATCAACTTATTTAGTTTGTACAAAACTTAGTTTACTTGGTTAATTTTCATAAACATAGTTGTCATTATTATTATTGTTATTAATATAAAAATTTAATTGACTTAGTTAATTTATTTTTATTACTATAAACTTAGTTAATTTTTATTAAACTATAGTTTTGTTATTATTATTATAAGCTTACTTAGTTTTTATCAAACTTAGCTTATTGTTGTTATTATAAACTTGTTAATTTTTATATTACTTAGTTAAATTTATAAATGTACTTAATTTTTTTTAAAACTTTGTTAATTTATTCAAACTATTGTTTACCATTATTATTTATTTTTTGGATGTTGCTATAAGGCCTAAAATTTGAATGTGCGAAAAGTGGGAATGTTTAATTAGATGGTGGAATTCAAGGTGCCATGTTTCTTTTTGTGTCCATGATGATTCCCGCACCATTTTTGGTCTACAATTCTAAACCTTTTAGCATTACTGTTACTATTAATTAGTATAAACATAGTTAATTTTCATAAACTTTGTTAATTCTTAAAACTTAGTTAAATTTTTTCTACTGGAACTTACAATAATGGCCTAATGTGTACATTTCATACTTAATAGTTTTAAAGGTTTATAAGTGTGTCATAATAACATAATACTAGTAAAACAATGATATTCTTTATTATGTTACCAAAAACATCATCAATCAATATAGAGAGTCAACCCATGAATGATTTAAAGGGCTCAATTTGCAACATATATACCTTTGCTACTTTTAGTACAAAAAGGCGGGAAATTTTTTTTGGTCATCAAATTGAAGAAGCAACATACATTCTTCAGGTCTAATCTATAATAAATGATATTATTTATACTCAATCTTTGCAAGTAAAGCCAACAAAAATAATGATAATCCAATATAACAATCTTTAAGTCGAAAGTGAATTTTTGCCCTTTCAAGTAAAAAATATGAAGAAGAAACTTAAAGATGCTTTATTAAAAAAATGATAAAAAAGTCGTATGCAAGTATTTTAGTTATCTAATATGCAAGAAAGGAAACTTATAAAAAATGACAATGTATGTTATAATTAACGGGCATCCCGATCTAGATAAGTCATAAAGTTCATGTCATAATCAGAAATCCAATAATGCACACCTCTCACTTTTCAACTTAGTACCTAACTTAATATTTAACTACTTAGCTATAAGTTTCACTTCTTATCTCTTACTTTCAATTTGATGCTCAACCATCTCTCGTCTCACATGCAAGTAAATTTAACATTATAGTATTTGCTCAACCAACTACCCATTAGCTTGTTTTATACTATTAGTGAAAATGAAATCGATTAACATCATTCAAATATTAAGTTACCTTGATAAGAAATCACCTCACCGTCCCAAGCATTAAATTTATGAAACATTGTAGTTTTATATATTAATGTAGCCTTTTAAAGTCATAGTTTTACAATAATATATCAATTAATAAATGATGATGACACATACCTTATCCCAAAGACCCAGATCAGGTTTCTTGTACATGGCGATCTGATCCACAATTGCAGAAGGCTCCATTATCTTCACTTGCATAACATATGTTTTCCTAATGTAAAACATATTCGGTAGTTGTTGTTTTCAACTTAGCAAAATATATTGATTATGACATATAATAAACATAAGGTTTTCGACAAGGATTTCTTGCAACCGGCCTCATGTTAAATGAATAATCTTTGTATTCTCTCTTCTATACCAATTCAAAAATGTCCATGCAGGCATCTCCATTTCTCTAAGCATCATCTTCCCTCTCACAATATCTTTAACAAAGCTATAAGAAATAGAAATAGTTCAGTTATTTTTAGGATCATAAGGGATTGATTACTGCATTACTCCAACTGAATCTAAACTAATAGGACCATTAAAAAATCAATTGAAAGAATTTACACACGAATCTTTTGAAAAAATCGGGCACATTACATCCAAATGGTATAAGGAAACCAATGGCATAATAGGATGGCTTGCAATTTGTTAAATTTGGATGATTTAAATCTATTTCAAATATTAAAAAGAGAAGATATTAATTGATTCCCGCAATCAATCGAATATGGGGAAAAAATGAGAAGATACTCAATTAAATCGATTTGAGGAACTAATCAAATAAGGATATATGTGCAAACAAATAACAATATGCTAAATTTGTGTTGAAATCAAATCAAGTAAATATGGAAAGATTTCGTCCTTATCTCCAACGTAGTCTTCATCCTTCCACCTACATGTGTGAAGACAATTGTTCATTTTTCAACAAAAGATGATAAGAGAGTTCTCCACAAAATATCTTCAATAAGATCCCTATTTCTGTATATATTGTGGGGTGAGAAATTTTTATTTAGTGATTTATATTCTTCTTATGTTGTACTCCCTCTTGAAGTGAAGAAATAATAAAGATTGTTAGGTCCGAGGACGTATGTATAGCCAGACCTCATTATATCGGTGTGTTCTTTCCTTTTTGTCATTTATGTACAATTTGCGCTCTTTGATTTTCTTTTCATTCTCTTTATTGAATTGGATTTTTTGAGATTGTCCGTAGACTAGATCATTAGCTGTTCTGCTTCCGCTGCCTAGCACTCTTATTTTTCACTACAGTTTGGTATCATAGCTTATTATTCTGCTTGAAGGCTATCTCAGCTATGTCTGATTCTACAAAGAATAGCATTGATATAAGTTTTACAAATTATGGAGTCGCTAGATTTGATGGGAAGAGGGATTTTGGTACATGGAAGATGAAGATGGTAGCGGTGTTGAAGAAAGAGGGGACTTTTAATGTTGTCTCAGGTCTATAGAAACTGAAGAAACTAGCATCTGAAGAGATTGAGGAACTGAAAGAGGATGCTCTTACTACCATCTAGCTTAGCCTTTCTGATGAAGTACTTAGAGAGTTTTCTCATGTGAAAACTGCTAAGAAATTATAGGATGCTCTTCAGAAAAAGTTCTACGACAAACCTCTCAGCAGCCGCATCACCTTATAACAACAACTTTTCTCATTTAAGATGAAGCCTAGAACCGATGTATTAGCTCAAGTGGGTGCCCTAAAAAAACTTGTTATGAATCTTCGAGCAACTGAAGTAAAAACTGAGGATGAAAACAAGTTGTCGTTCTTTTTTGTTCTTTGCCTACGGAGTATAACACTTTTTGTAACTCCATGATCTATGGGTGCTCTTCTATTTATTTGAAGGATGCGAAGACAAATTTTCATAACGAGATGTTAAGAGGAAAGTTAGCAAACATAAGCATGGAGAATGATTCTGAAGGCCTTATTGCACAAAGGGGAAGAAGTAAGAGTAGACCCAAATATAGTGAAGATAGAGCTAAGTCAAGATCTCAGTCAAAGGGAGCTCCAAATGGAGTTTATCATTATTATAAAAGGCATGTACATCATATTGCAAGTTTCCCCAAGTTGGAGAATAAAAACAAGCCATTACCAAAAGGCTTCAGCTTCTATAACAGAGACATCGGATTCAAGAGTGCTCCTAACATTTTTGGAACTTCTGCCTCTTCTATGAAGAGTACTATGTCGATTATTAACTCTAGATCATCCTATTATATGATACATGATCGACATTCTTTTTCCACTTACCGTCATTTTGAGAGATGAGAGGTTCTCATGGATAATAATGCTACTTTTCGCATGATTAATATTGGAACGGTGAAGATCAGGATGTTTGATGGTGTTGTTCGTACTTTATGTGATATCAGGCATATTCCTAATTTGAGGCACAGTTTGATCTCCGTTAGAGTGTTGTGAAACCTTGGCTTGAAGTGTGTAATAGAAAAAATTCATTAAAAAATACAAATGGCTCATTGATAGTGATAAAAGGGGTAAAAACTGGAAACCTATATTTGTTGAAGGGTACCACTGTTGTTGCGAAGTCTTCTTCGACTGTTGATTCTATTGATTCTGATTCTACTAGATTGTGGCATTTTCGTATGGGAAACTTTGGAGAGCGCAATTTGGAAGCATTGAGAAATGAGGTTTGATTGACGGTATTCATCATTCAAAAATTGGCTTTTGTGAGGGATGCATACTTGGAAAGCAGACGAAGGTCTCTTTCCGTGTTACATAGCATAAATCGAAAGATGTTTTGGAGTATGTTCACACTGATGTTTGGGGCCCCGCACCATGCTATCTTCTGGAGAAGCCAGTATTTTGTTTCATTTGTTAATGATTTTTCTAGAAAGGTATGGGTTTATTTTATGAAGTCTAAGGACGAAACTTTTGATAAGTTTCATAATTGGAAATCTCTTGTCGAGAAACAGACTGGAAAGAAAGCGAAGGTTATTTATTCAGATAATGGTAGTGAATTCATTTCTAAAAAAATCACCAATTTTTGAGCATGAGGGGATCAAAAGGCACTATACCACATTGGGGGACCCTCACTCAAATGGGTTTGCAGATAGGATAAATCGGACTTTGTTAGAATAAACTCATTGCTTACATCCAACTATTGGATTAAAGAAGAGATTTTGGTCAGAAGAATTATCTACGATGGTGTTTCTCATTAATCGTACACCTTCTACCACCATAGATATGTAGATTCCTGAAGAAGTATGGAAGGGAGAGCTTGTTTTATATTCCTCCCTCAAAGTGTTTGGTTATCCAGCTTATGTACATGAGAGTAAAGAGAAGTTGAATCTAAGATCATGCAAATGTATTTTTCTTGGCTTTAGGTGAAAAGTTAAGGGTTATAGGTTATGGTGTCCTACTATGCAAAAGATTGTTTCTAACAGACATGATACATTTGATGAAAAGGCTATGTTGAAGCTGGAGCCTTCTTCTTCAGTTAATAACAATGTTCAGAGTATTCAAAACAAAGTAGATCATCAGACTTCCATACAACTAAAAATGGTATTTCCAATGACACCATGGTTGATGAGGAGAGGACAAAGGATCGATGTCAAGATGGAGCTGAAATTCAAACTCAACCAATCAAAGAGAGGAAAATACCTAGATGGCTTGATGATTTTGTGAGATTGAGCATTGAAGACATTAACTTTGATGACATGGAAGCCTATGCTTTAAGCATATTTCATGACGAGCATTCAGCTAATAGTTCCAATTGGTTAGTAGTTACGGAGGAGGAAACTGAGTCTTTGCATAAAAATAACACTTTGGATTTAGTGTCACTTCCCTTCGACAAGAGAGCAACTGAATGTAAGTGGATCTATAGGGTGAAAGATGGCGGCAACGGTGACTTGAAGTATAAGGTGAGATTAGTGGCAAGGAGTTATGTTCAAAGGAAAGGTGTGGAGTCCTATGATATTTTTTCTCCGTTGTCAGACACACTTCCATTTGCATTCTTTTGGCATTGGTTGCCCACTTCTACATGGAGTTGGAACAATTAGAAGTCAAGATAGCATTCTTGCATGATGACCTTGAGGAGGATATTTACCTACACCAACCAGAGGGGTTCACTGATAGTAGCAGGCCTAGTCATGTTTATAATGTTAACAAATCCCTTTATGGTTTAATATCGTCTTCTAAATAGTGGTATAATAAATTTGATAAGTTTATGATCATACATGGTTACTCTAGAAGCTTTAAGGACCAATGCATCTATTTTAAAAAGTGCAATGAAGACATCATTTATTTATTACTTTATGTTTATGATATGTTGATAGCTTCTAAGATAATGACTAGAATTTCAGAGTTGAAGAGGGAACTTAGCAAGGAGTTTGATATGAAAGATTTGGCAAAGGCACGGAGAATTTTGGGGATGGAAATTTTGAGGAGTAGAAAGCAAAGAGTTTGAGGCTCACTCAAACTCAGTATATCGAGAAAGTCCTATCTTGATTTGTTATGGAGAAAGCTAAACTGCAGCTACTCCATTAGGCTCTCAAGTTCAACTATCAAGGGATGTATGTCTCACATCAGATGATGACAGAAGGGATATGGCTAATATTTCTTACTCTAGTAGCTGGAAGCGTTATGTATGTTATGGTATGTACCAGGCCAAATTTAGCTTATGCAGTTGGTGTTGTTAGAAGATACATGTCTAACCCAAGGAAGACTCACTAGCAAGCAGTAAAACTATGATTTTTGGGAGGCACTTCTAATATTGACTTGTTGTTTGGATGTAGCAACATAACTCTAAGGGGTAATTATGATTTAGATTATGCCAGGGATAGAGATGGTAAGAAATAAACTTCAGGCAACGTTCATGCACTTGGCATAGGTTCGATTTCTTGACAATCCAAGCTACAATCCATTGTAGCTTTATCAATTATAGAGGCAGAGCTTATCTCTGTTATGGAATCGACCAAGGAAGGATTGTATTTATAGCAGCTTTTGGAGGATTTATCAATGATGCAAAAGATGGTGGAGTTGTTTTCAAATAGTCGAAGTGTCATTCATCTTGTTAAGAATCAAGCCTAGAGCTTAAGGATAAAGCACATTGATGTTAAGAGTTTCCTTCTCATGCATGAATAAGAGAGAAATAAGGTAAAGCTATCAAAGATACACATAAAAGACAATCCAACTGATACGTTAACAAAGTTGGTTCCAAAGGACAATTTTGAGCATTGCTCAAACTTGATTAGTATGGTACGAGCTTGTAACGACCCAGAATTTTCATCGTTAGATTTTGAATATTTAAATAGTTTTAAATATTGGATTTGCAATTATAATTTAGTTAGTAAGATTTTAAAACTGAAATTTTAAGCAATTTTGTAAAAATTGGAAATCGTCAATTTAATCGACATGTTAAAATAGCGATCCGGAGCATAGTCTCAGAATTCGACGAAACCGGTTCCATTGGATCCATAATAGTGTATTATGATCAAATTCTAAATTTCGTAGTATTTGGAATTATGGTTTGATCGTACAGCATAGAAATGCGTTGAAATTAATATCACAATTTAATATAATAATTGGATCCAAAAAGCTATCTTCTCCATACGATCGAATGAGGACTCGAAACTAATTCCATTGCATTCGGAATAGGGGTATAATACTATAAATGTCTAGCGGCACATCTCGATAGGGTATCGAAATTTTAAGGTACATAAAATGAGATATTTATAATTAAATCATATTATAACCTATCAAGGTCAAGATCCTGCCTTCTAAAACATGTCATCATCATGTATGAAGGAACCCCTATCACTTTAAAGTTGCGTCCCCCTCCTTCCTGTAATTCAAACACCACGTCCACCTTCGTTTGAAAATTGTGATTTTCATTTTCTTTCCCTCCTCTCTTCGGATTCACAAAATCGATTTATATACAAAACAGAAAAAAATCGCGATACAAATGGGAAACAAGCTCGCGCATAATGGTCACGACTTTGATGGCGGCATGGTCGAGCACATAAGCGAGGAAAGTCATGACTTTCGACCTAAGTATTTGGGCAATAGGAAATATGGAGGCACGACAGTTCATGGCCATGGAAAGAGGATGTTCTAGGTTTGGAATTTGGGTCGGCGGCATTGAGAAGATGGGTGGCGATGGTCGATGATAGACGAAATGGAGAAGAAGATAAGGGAGGGTGAGGTGGTTTTGGGTTCTCGGGTCGACGAAACCAGGGTGGAGCCGCGCGATGGGTTCTGGCCGTGGTGCTCGATTTTGAGGAGCGGTAGTTCAGACGAAAGCGTTGAGGAAGAGGATGATGGGTGGCCTCGAGAGGTCGATTACTAGTGCAAGAAGCGAGTGTAAGTTGCAAATGCATATTCCGGAGGTAGTATACTATCTAGAGATTTTCAGGATGGCGCATGGGGAAGCGGTCGCGGATGAGGCGATGAGTTGATGTTGGAAGAGGAACCAGCAAAAAGCTAATCTGGGTAATCTTGTGGTTATTATTCAATTAAGGTAATTGGGGGGTTTTATTAGTTGTTAAATTAAATTATAAATTCAAATGTTAAAATCATATAACTTTTTGAATGCGGGGTCAAATTCGAGTATGGATTTTCGCAATGGATTCGTGATGTCGTAGGATACGATATAAAAATTGGAACGGGTTTGCAAATTAAAATCAAGGTGAGTAAATCTCACTCATTTGGACTACTAGATTTAATCAAAAATTAATTATTGGATATTGGCTGGATAGATATATTTTTATCAGTTTGGATGTTTATATATATATATATATATATATATATATATATATATATATATATATATATATATATATATATATATAGTAGCATATATATTAGTAGTTGGATTGATATTCCCACATATGTTAGCGGATGAGACCCTATGCACCTCGCATAATAGTGGATGACCATATATACCATGATATCCCCCTCGAAGGGGGAATTGTATTTTTATGTCGTATTAACATTAGTGGATGCAGGGAAATAGGTTGGAGGGATCCAACTGGATTCCTTAAATTTATATTGATCATTTTTCATATATAAAAAATATGATGTGTTAGAATAATCTATTATAGATTATTATTGTGATTTGAATTTTCTGATGCTATAGTAGCGCTGGGTTGAATATTGGTATTTTTGAATACCGTATATATTATTTTTGAATTTTAAGGAATATAAAGGAGGTTTTGAATATAAAAATATTTAGTTAAAATTTAGATTATTTTATGAAAATTAATTTGGATTAAACGAAAACTTTTATTTTGAATTCGTATTTAACCATTCGCAAAAAAATATTTTTAAGTAGAGATTTTAAAATAGACTATATAAAGGACTTTAACTGTAGATTCATAAGTAGTATTTCTGGAATATGGAGAAGAACTTGAAATCGATATTAAAGATAGATTTGAAAATAAATGGAATTTTATTAAGAAATGGTTTTATAAAACGAGATTTTATAAATAAGATTTAATTTTATATACAAGTGAGACTCGAAGGAGTTTACAAATTCATAAAGATGTTGATAAATAAGGAAAAATGATTATCAATGAATAAATTGGAAATATAAATTCACAGTGTAGATTTATATCGAGTTATGGAAATTGTTTAGTCAAAAATAGTTGAATCTGTTTTTGAATGGGAGAATAGTTATGAATGATATGGATCGAGAGGGATTATAAATTAAAATCAAAATATTTGATTTTAAAAAAAAATTATTGTTCAAATTGCTTTTAAATGAATTCCTATTTAATAAACTATATAGTTAAAGCTTTCTAGTACTGAAATGTTTCAGAAAAATAGACTATTAGAATATTTAATATTTATTGAAATAAATTTCCATTTTTTAAAATAAGCTTTGGAAATTGATTTGTTTTATTAAAAGGAATTGAAAAGGATTTATTGATTGTCATATAAGATGTGTGATATTTAAATAATTTTCTTAAACGTGTCTTAAAGATAAATTTTTATTATTTAATAATACTTAATATATATATAGTGTTTGAAATTATTTTAAAATTACTTATAAATTCTGTAACGACCCAGAATTTTTGATAATTAAAATATGAATATTTAATTAATTTTAAACATTAATATTTGAATTTATAAGTCAAATAAATTTTTATTTGAATTATTGGATTTAATTGAATAATTAAATCGATAATTTAATACGTTAAATTATGAAAATAATTGAAAATTGAGTTAAATATGATTGAAAATGATTTGTAAAATTTTATTTTATCATATTGGAGTTAGAACAATATTTTAGAACTTTTAGATTCGAATTAAAAGTTAATTTGTGAAAATTGAATATTTTAATATTAAAATCGACTAGTGAAAATAGCCAATTTTTGAACAGTCTCAGAATTGAACAAAACCAGTTCCATTGGATCCGTAATAGTTAGTTATTACCGGATTTCAAATTTCGTGTCAATCGGAGTTATCGTTTGATCGTGGCAGCTCGAAACGCATCGATTTATTTTTAATTTAAATTTGGCGAGCTAAAATAGCCATTTTTCAAAAAGTCTTGGATTTCGACGAAACCAGTTTCATCGGATCCATAATGTGATATTATTGTAAGGTTTCAAATTTCAAGTCAATTGGATTTACCGTTTGTCCGGTACAAATTAAAACGCCTAGAAAATCACTTAAATCGGTTTAATTTAAATTGAACGTTTATAGCCATAACTCGCACATACTTCCGAATTAGCTTTCGAAACCTGTTCCATTGTGTCCGGAACGCGGGATAAACTCTAGGAACGTCAGTTTCGGCACGAAAATCGGAGTTGAAAAATTGTGAATGAATAGTGTTTTATTCAAAAATTTATAAAAGGAACCATGGCCTCACTATCTTCAACATCATAACCCAAACCCTAATTATAATAGCCAGCCGCCACTAACAAAATGAATGGCCGAAATTGTCTTGATTTCATCTTCAATTATCTTTCAATCCACAAACACATTCATGAAACTTCCAACTAAGAAATTGTAGAGTGTAGTGAGAGCTTCAAGTTGAACGGCTATGATCTAAAACGATGCACCGAGGAGGGAGATAATGGCCTGCGTTCGGCCACGCTTGCGCACGGTTTTCGAGGCAAATGGGGGGGCCGAGTTCAACTTGCTTCTGGCCGTGGGTAGCTTAGGTTGGGGGCTTCGCGATGGTGGTTGTATGATGAAGTATTGTCGAGTATTGATGTTGCAATGTTTAACCCTAATTCGTAGCTTTGGGTTTCATTGTTCGGCTTTGGATCTGTAGGTGTGCGTGAGAGAGAAGATGGGGGGGTGTGTGTGCGGCCTGATGTGGTTGGGGTTGAGATGGAGGGCTATGATTTGATTTAGGTTATAAATTAGTTTATTTATGTTGTAAATATTAGTTTAAAAATCGTGTACAAACTTATAAAATGCATAACTTTTTCATACGAGGTCGAAAACGCGCGAAACCAATTGCGTTGGAATCGTATGGACGAGCACTACGCGATGGAGTTGGTTTGGAGTCGTTTGGAGTTAGTGAGAATTTTGGGTAAAATTAAACGTCCGTTTAATTTTATTCGAAATAAATCGCTAAAACGAAATTAAATCAAGGTGAGAATTTCTCACTCAATCGAATCAGTTTCGATTTTATTTTAAATAGTTAGATTTAAAATATTTGAATGCATGTTTGAATGTTGATTGATATCTATTGATTGTTAAAATAGACATTATACGCCGTTAGTAAGCGGATGTTATTTATTAGAAACATATACCGCGAATATTTCATAAACAGTGAAATTGGTATTATATATAATATCAATATATATATATTGGCATGTATATATTGCAGTTGTTGATTCCCCGCATTTTTTTAGCGGATGAGACCCTATTACGCCGTTATTAAGCGGATAATATTTAATAAGAACATATACCGCGATAATTTCGTACTGGAGCGAAATTGGTATTGTGCTAATGTTTGTGGATGCAGGAAAACAGGTTGGAGGGATCCAACTGGATTCCTCAACAGTTTTTATTTGATTTCAGATATTTTGATATTTGATGGATTTTCATATTGATATATGATATCGTTGTAGTCGTGATTGACTATTTGGTGTGTAGCATCATTGGACCAAATTTGGAATTTTAAAATGATTTCAAAGTGATTTTTGAAAGTATACGTTTATAAAATATTTTTGGAATTGATCCATTTTAAATAAATAAACGTTATAATTTTTAAAGTTATAAAAATTATGATTTTGAGAAATATAGTTAAAAACTAATTTTTGAGAATATGATGCTAATGATTTTATAAAATAGTTAAATCGGAATTTTTGAATTTATTATGAAAAGTTGAAATATAGGATTTATAAAATTTAATTATTTTATGAATCAAAAGGAAGAAGTTTTTAAAGGAATTTAAAGACGTTTAAAAAGAATAATATAAATTGATTTATATTAAGAGATTTATAAATGGATATTTATAAATTGAAATATGGACATTATAAAACGAGTTTTTATAAGTGTTTGAATGAAGTGTAAATGAATTTCATAATTGAATGGAATTTATAGAATTTTATATGGTGAAGTTATAAATGGAATTTTATAAGGAGTAGGTTTATAAAATTTATTAAGTTATTAAAATAATGATTTTGGATAAATGAATGAATCTTATAAGTTATAAGATTTATAATTTGGGAAGTTAAAAAGAACGATTTTGTAAAATAATCGTTTTATAAGTATTTAACTTATAATATGAACCTTTAGTTTATAATTGAGTTATAAACTGAAATAGGTTAATAAAAGAATTTATAAAAAGGAAGCTTTTATAAATAAATAGAAATGGAATTTATAAACATTATTTTATAAATTCGCAAATGACTTATTTTGATAAGAAAATTGTTGAAACCTATTAATGGAGTTATATTCACGTTTTTGAATAGTGAATAATCCTTTGAGTTAAAATGTATAAAAGGATGAAATGTGTTAACGTAGTATATTCACGTTTTTGAATAGTGAATAAGATGTTAAAGAAATTGTTTTGAATGTGATATTTGAAATAGAATTAAAACGATCTAACGAAGTTTTAATTGTGTTGAGATTCGAAACCATAGATTTCAACATTTATTGTTGAAATAGACGTTTTCGAGAAATAAAAGGAGATGATGGACTATAACACTGTTGTTATAGTAAATGATTTCCGAAAGGAAATGTTTTGTATAGTATTGGGATTTATATACCTATTTTAATTTCGAATCACTATACTAGTGATTTTGGGTTGTCGTAACGATGTTTTACGTAACATTCGTTTTGGCCCAAATAAATATGTTTAAGAGAATGATTTCCTTAATAGAATGAAATATATACTTAATTTCGATTAAAGTATATTGAATATTTTCCAAGTGTTAAAAATAAATAAAAATTGTGAATTACTTATGAATAAATAAGTATGGAAATGTTTTCCAATATAAAGTGAATATTCTGAGAATTTATCTTTTTGAAGATAAATTGAAAAGAAAATTGAAATGAATAATTGAAATCGAATATTCATTGATATTTTGGAATTGTAAATTCACTAAGGAATTTATAAAAGAAAGTGAAATTGGTTTAAGAATAAATATTGATTTATTTTTGAAGTGTTGAAAATAATATATCTTGTAAAGATATTTTGGAAAATAAATAATTTGGAAAATTATTTGGAATCTGGTGATGTTGTGCATATCCATTGATAGTTCAATAACCGACTATCAATATTTTCCCTTTGAATGGGTAATTGATGTGATTTGTTTGAATGTGAATGCTACACTTATTTTTGAATAAGCGCTCACTATTCGGGTTAACCGGGAAAGGACCATGGGGTCGTATAACCCATTCCGAATATGTGATACGTCGTTATAATTGCATTAAAGATCGGTGTTGAAGACCCGGTATTTGCGAGAGCGATAGGATGACCTGTCGATTGTCTCTGCACTGAGTTGCAGCGGTATAGAGACTCCCTAAGTGATGGGAAATCCGATCAGGATTGTGAATATCCGGATTGCAAGGACTTCTTTGTAAGTGCCTTCGGTTTTGTTCGATCCCGGAACAGACTTGTATGGATTGTGTGTCTGACATTACAAGTTGAGATGTAAAGCCGATTTCTTTCAAATATATTTCTGTTGGTGGCGAAGAATTTATTCTTTTAGCTTAACACCCTTCTCTGAGACGTACGAGCTCAGAGGTTATATAGTTGAAGTTATCAGCGATATATTCCCAATTTGGTAATGTGACATGCTGAGTGTAGCTGTAAATGATCATTGTGTTGATTATTGTGATAGGATCGTTTATTTGATCGTCTATCTTGGTGATCATTGTGTTGATCATTTGTTGACCCAAAGCATGGCTTTTGTATAAAGTATGTTTTTGTGGACGTGACTTCGTCGAGCCTCACACCCCGGAAATGGTCAAAACAGGAAAGATGCAGCAAGGTTATGAGGGGTAGCTCCCTTTAGGGCATGTACATTTCCTTCTGGATAGAGGTGGTATCATGGTATGGAGCCCAGATATTTAACCTATGTGGTTACTACGAATTTATTACTTTGTGGTTGTTGGTTTTCGGGATCCCGTGAGAAAGGTCGTTTACGATCGGGGAATGGCGTGCTCGTGTCAGTAGTTACCCAGTTAGGGATAACCCGGCCTTGTGTTGGCAGAGTTCCGGTTTGGTTCTCGGGGATGTCTTTCCAGAGGCATTCTCATGTGGCAATGGGAAGTTCCTTAGCCTGACCATTTGTTGGAAATCCAATTCCCAATACGAAACTTGTACGGTTTTAGTTGTAGAACCTATCATTCACTTATGGTGGTCACCACTGTTTGGATGGTAGCTATAGTAGGCATAGTTCGAAATGTCTATGTTGGCTAAGATTTATATTCTACTTTCGAAATGAATTTTCCTACACTATACACTAGTAATAATATCAAATGCTTCTTTTTAATGCGTATCAAGCATCTTTGACTATCATAAGGAGAAATCTCCTCCGATTCTGCGTTTGCATGTGTGTGTGTGCGGGAGGCCTTATGGTAGTCTCATTTTTAAAAGCATTGCGAATTGAATTTAAAAATATTCCTCTATTTTGATTTTAAAATAAATAAACTGTTTTGAGTTCTCACACCAGTCACATGACTGACTTGGAGTTTATTGTTTTCCTTCCTAAACTCTGGGTGCCCACCAATTTCAACACGGGCAGTCAAGAGTTAGGTTTATCAGGATATTCTGGATATTCTGGAGTTGCTGGAGGCAAGCTGGATGGCATGGCGTATTACTTATATAGTATTTCTTTTTCCGCTGCACTGTTTGTTGTTGTTGTACACTCTGATGATATGATGTAATGAAATGTAATGTAATAACTGATATAGTTCTTTGTTTAAAGATTATTCATTTATTATTATATGTTGTTCCGCTGCGAATTGTGAGATTCTGTTGTTTTCTGTTCCGTCCTATTTCCTTCTGTTTTTCTTTTTCCTCTATTCTCTTTTTCTTCTATTTTAAAATTCTGTTCTATTTTCTCTATGTTCTATTTTCTCTTTTCTATTCTATTTTCTAATTTTCTGTTTTCTTTTCCCTCTCTCCATTTTCTACCTCCTTATCTTTTCTATGTCTTCTTTCTTTTTCTTTTCTTAAACCCATAACTATTCGGTTTTTCGGCAACGAAAAATCGAAAACGTTACAGTTGGTATCGGAGCTTATGGTTAAGCGACAACCATGGTTCTGTTGGGTATTACTCATTAGAGATAGAGTCAGTAGTACTCTAGAATGAATTTGAGAGTAATAATAGCTATGAGAGCGTATTTGATAGTGAATATATAAAATTGTTTTATATTGTGATGATTGGTTTATTGAGTGGCATATGAACCTTCGTCGGCGCAGCTTCGAAACTGAATCGAAGGGGTTTCTAAACACTTGAATAGAACAATTCGGCACAGTATTGATTTTTAAATTGGGTAAATGAAATAATTTTACCTTGATTATATTTTATATATAAAGAAATAATTTTCAGAATTATTAAAGTATATAAGTTGATTGTTTAGTTGTTTGAATAATCTAAATAAAGGAATAATTGTATAAGCAAAAGAATTATAAGAATTGAATTATAATTAAAGTAATTTACAATTGTGAAATAAACTTATATATATAAGAAGTGAAACTATATGAATATATTTATGAATATGAGTTGTAAACAAAAAAATGAATTTAAAGTTAAATGGAAAAATTTACTTAGAATTGGAAGCTGAATTTATTTACAAGTAGGAATTTAAGTTATGTAAAACTAAGTGATGTTTAAATGGAATATAACTTAAGTGATATGGAATGAAGTTGATATTAGTATCAAAGTAAATTAATAAAGTTAAGTGGTGGATGTGAACTTGAGTTATATAAATGAAATTCAACTTTTGTAATAGAATTGAATTGAATGAATGGATTGAATATTAATCAATTAAATGTAAATTTAAATTGATATGGAATAATGAATGTAAGTGAAATTCATTAAAATTTAATGTTATTAGAAAGTTGAATAATTGAATGAAAATCAATTAAATTAAACCAATTATAAGCAAAGGAATTTGGTTGTAATTAATATACATTGGTTGTTACTTGATTGTTAGTTGATTGATTGTATATAATTCATTAAGTGTTAATGAAATTGAGTTAATGAAATGGAAAGCTAAAGTAAATAAATTTGAATAGAATTAAATTTAAATTGGAAGTGAACCAACTTGAATATGAATTAGTGAATATAAACTAATTGAAAATGAATGTTAGTAAAAACATCCATTGTTAATGAATCAAATGTGATTTGAATTGAAAACCATTTCATTGAATATTAATGAGAATAAGAATGAATTTGTTGAATGCTAGTTGGTTGATGTTTGAATATGTTGCATTTGCTATGTGACATATATAGTTGTTATGGAGATATATGTTGTATATTGAGGTTATTTTCATATATGCATGTTCTCATGTTGTTTGTTGAGTGATTAGTAGGTGCGGATCGCGTTTGCTTCGCATTTGGAGCTCGCTTTTGCGCTATATTAGCCGTATATGCTCGCTAATATAAATATAAGGTACATATCTCGGATTACATACCGTACTTTTACACTTTTTTCCCTGCGGGATGCCTCATTACTTGATGAGATGTATATTTGTGATATATATACTGTCATTTTTTTTTCGGATCGAGCCGCGCAAAGGAGACTATGGCGAATTTTTCCGAAAATTTAAGGCGTTAGAAAAATTTGAGAAAATTGGAAAGTTTTGAAAAACTTTAACTTTGATTTTGGAATTGAAAGTTAAACAATAGTAGTTGTTTTTGAAAAGATAACTAAGTATGATTTGGAAAACTTAGTAAAGATTTGTAAGAAGTTTAACTATGAATTTTGGGAAAATTAATAAATTCTGTAATTTTTCTTACTTGTAATTTCGAGGACGAAATTCTTTTAAGTGAGGAAGATTGTAACGACCCAGAATTTTTGATAATTAAAATATGAATATTTAATTAATTTTAAACATTAATATTTGAATTTATAAGTCAAATAAATTTTTATTTGAATTATTGGATTTAATTGAATAATTAAATCGATAATTTAATACGTTAAATTATGAAAATAATTGAAAATTGAGTTAAATATGATTGAAAATGATTTGTAAAATTTTATTTTATCATATTGGAGTTAGAACAATATTTTAAAACTTTTAAATTCGAATTAAAAGTTAATTTGTGAAAATTGAATATTTTAATATTAAAATCGACTAGTGAAAATAGCCAATTTTTGAACAGTCTCAGAATTGAACGAAACCAGTTCCATTGGATCCGTAATAGTTAGTTATTACCGGATTTTAAATTTCGTGTCAATCGGAGTTATCGTTTGATCGTGGCAGCTCGAAACGCATCGATTTATTTTTAATTTAAATTTGGCGAGCTAAAATAGCCATTTTTCCAAAAGTCTCGGATTTCGACGAAACCAGTTTCATCGGATCCGTAATGTGATATTATTGTAAGGTTTCAAATTTCAAGTCAATTGGATTTACCGTTTGTCCGGTACAAATTAAAACGCCCAGAAAATCGCTTAAATCGGTTTAATTTAAATTGAACGTTTATAGCCATAACTCGCACATACTTCCGAATTAGCTTTCGAAACCTGTTCCATTGTGTCCGGAACGCGGGATAAACTCTAGGAACGTCGGTTTCGGCACGAAAATCGGAGTTGAAAAATTGTGAATGAATAGTGTTTTATTCAAAAATTTATAAAAGGAACCATGGCCTCACTATCTTCAACATCATAACCCAAACCCTAATTATAATAGCCAGCCGCCACTAACAAAATGAATGGCCGAAATTGTCTTGATTTCATCTTCAATTATCTTTCAATCCACAAACACATTCATGAAACTTCCAACTAAGAAATTGTAGAGTGTAGTGAGAGCTTCAAGTTGAACGGCTATGATCTAAAACGATGCACCGAGGAGGGAGATAATGGCCTGCGTTCGGCCACGCTTGCGCACGGTTTTCGAGGCAAATGGGGGGCCGAGTTCAACTTGCTTCTGGCCGTGGGTAGCTTAGGTTGGGGGCTTCGCGATGGTGGTTGTATGATGAAGTATTGTCGAGTATTGATGTTGCAATGTTTAACCCTAATTCGTAGCTTTGGGTTTCATTGTTCGGCTTTGGATCTGTAGGTGTGCGTGAGAGAGAAGATGGGGGCGTGTGTGTGTGCGGCCTGATGTGGTTGGGGTTGAGATGGAGGGCTATGATTTGATTTAGGTTATAAATTAGTTTATTTATGTTGTAAATATTAGTTTAAAAATCGTGTACAAACTTATAAAATGCATAACTTTTTCATACGAGGTCGAAAACGCGCGAAACCAGTTGCGTTGGAATCGTATGGACGAGCACTACGCGATGGATTTGGTTTGGAGTCGTTTGGAGTTAGTGAGAATTTTGGGTAAAATTAAACGTCCGTTTAATTTTATTCGAAATAAATCGCTAAAACGAAATTAAATCAAGGTGAGAATTTCTCACTCAATCGAATCAGTTTCGATTTTATTTTAAATAGTTAGATTTAAAATATTTGAATGCATGTTTGAATGTTGATTGATATCTATTGATTGTTAAAATAGACATTATACGCCGTTAGTAAGCGGATGTTATTTATTAAAAACATATACCGCGAATATTTCATAAACAGTGAAATTGGTATTATATATAATATCAATATATATATATTGGCATATGTATATATTGCAGTTGTTGATTCCCCGCATTTTTTTAGCAGATGAGACCCTATTACGCCGTTATTAAGCGGATAATATTTAATACGAACATATACCGCGATAATTTCGTACTGGAGCGAAATTGGTATTGTGCTAATGTTTGTGGATGCAGGAAAACAGGTTGGAGGGATCCAACTGGATTCCTCAACAGTTTTTATTTGATTTCAGATATTTTGATATTTGATGGATTTTCATATTGATATATGATATCGTTGTAGTCGTAATTGACTATTTGGTGTGTAGCATTATTGGACCAAATTTGGAATTTTAAAATGATTTCAAAGTGATTTTTGAAAGTATACGTTTATAAAATATTTTTGGAATTGATCCATTTTAAATAAATAAACGTTATAATTTTTAAAGTTATAAAAATTATGATTTTGAGAAATATAGTTAAAAACTGATTTTTGAGAATATGATGCTAATTATTTTATAAAATAGTTAAATCAGAATTTTTGAATTTATTATGAAAAGTTGAAATATAGGATTTATAAAATTTAATTATTTTATGAATCAAAAGGAAGAAGTTTTTAAAGGAATTTAAAGACGTTTAAAAAGAATAATATAAATTGATTTATATTAAGAGATTTATAAATGGATATTTATAAATTGAAATATGGACATCATAAAACGAGTTTTTATAAGTGTTTGAATGAAGTGTAAATGAATTTCATAATTGAATGGAATTTATAGAATTTTATACAGTGAAGTTATAAATGGAATTTTATAAGCAGTAGGTTTATAAAATTTATTAAGTTATTAAAATAATGATTTTGGATAAATGAATGAATCTTATAAGTTATAAGATTTATAATTTGGGAAGTTAAAAAGAACGATTTTGTAAAATAATCGTTTTATAAGTATTTAACTTATAATATGAACTTTTAGTTTATAATTGAGTTATAAACTGAAATAGGTTAATAAAAGAATTTATAAAAAGGAAGCTTTTATAAATAAATAGAAATGGAATTTATAAACGTTGTTTTATAAATTCGCAAATGACTTATTTTGATAAGAAAATTGTTGAAACCTATTAATGGAGTTATATTCACGTTTTTGAATAGTGAATAATCCTTTGAGTTAAAATGTATAAAAGGATGAAATGTGTTAACGTAGTATATTCACATTTTTGAATAGTGAATAAGATGTTAAAGAAATTTTTTTGAATGTGATATTTGAAATAGAATTAAAACGATCTAACGAAGTTTTAATTGTGTTGAGATTCGAAACCATAGATTTCAACATTTATTGTTGAAATAGACGTTTTCGAGAAATAAAAGGAGATGATGGACTATAACACTGTTGTTATAGTAAATGATTTCCGAAAGGAAATGTTTTGTATAGTATTGGGATTTATATATCTATTTTAATTTCGAATCACTATACTAGTGATTTTGGGTTGTCGTAACGATGTTTTACGTAACATTCGTTTTGGCCCAAATAAATATGTTTAAGAGAATGATTTCCTTAATAGAATGAAATATATACTTAATTTCGATTAAAGTATATTGAATATTTTCCAAGTGTTAAAAATAAATAAAAATTGTGAATTACTTATGAATAAATAAGTATGGAAATGTTTTCCAATATAAAGTGAATATTTTGAGAATTTATCTTTTTGAAGATAAATTGAAAAGAAAATTGAAATGAATAATTGAAATCGAATATTCATTGATATTTTGGAATTGTAAATTCACTAAGGAATTTATAAAAGAAAGTGAAATTGGTTTAAGAATAAATATTGATTTATTTTTGAAGTGTTGAAAATAATATATCTTGTAAAGATATTTTGGAAAATAATTTGGAATCTGGTGATGTTGTGCATATCCATTGATAGTTCAATAACCGACTATCAATATTTTCCCTTTGAATGGGTAATTGATGTGATTTGTTTGAATGTGAATGCTACACTTATTTTTGAATAAGCGCTCACTATTCGGGTTAACCGGGAAAGGACCATGGGGTCGTATAACCCATTCCGAATATGTGATACGTCGTTATAATTGCATTAAAGATCGGTGTTGAAGACCCGGTATTTACGAGAGCGATAGGATGACCTGTCGATTGTCTCTGCACTGAGTTGCAGCGGTATAGAGACTCCCTAAGTGATGGGAAATCCGATCAGGATTGTGAATATCCGGATTGCAAGGACTTCTTTGTAAGTGCCTTCGGTTTTGTTCGATCCCGGAACAGACTTGTATGGATTGTGTGTCTGACATTACAAGTTGAGATGTAAAGCCGATTTCTTTCAAATATATTTCTGTTGGTGGCGAAGAATTTATTCTTTTAGCTTAACACCCTTCTCTGAGACGTACGAGCTCAGAGGTTATATAGTTGAAGTTATCAGCGATATATTCCCAATTTGGTAATGTGACATGCTGAGTGTAGCTGTAAATGATCATTGTGTTGATTATTGTGATAGGATCGTTTATTTGATCGTCTATCTTGGTGATCATTGTGTTGATCATTTGTTGACCCAAAGCATGGCTTTTGTATAAAGTATGTTTTTGTGGACGTGACTTCGTCGAGCCTCACACCCCGGAAATGGTCAAAACAGGAAAGATGCAGCAAGGTTATGATGGGTAGCTCCCTTTAGGGTATGTAAATTTCCTTCTGGATAGAGGTGGTATCATGGTATGGAGCCCAGATATTTAACCTATGTGGTTACTACGAATTTATTACTTTGTGGTTGTTGGTTTTCGGGATCCCGTGAGAAAGGTCGTTTACGATCGGGGAATGGCGTGCTCGTGTCAGTAGTTACCCAGTTAGGGGTAACCCGGCCTTGTGTTGGCAGAGTTCCGGTTTGGTTCTCGGGGATGTCTTTCCAGAGGCATTCTCATGTGGCAATGGGAAGTTCCTTGGCCTGACCATTTGTTGGAAATCCAATTCCCAATACGAAACTTGTACGGTTTTAGTTGTAGAACCTATCATTCACTTATGGTGATCACCACTGTTTGGATGGTAGCTATAGTAGGCATAGTTCGAAATGTCTATGTTGGCTAAGATTTATATTCTACTTTCGAAATGAATTTTTCCTACACTATACACTAGTAATAATATCAAATGCTTCTTTTTAATGCGTATCAAGCATCTTTGACTATCATAAGGAGAAATCTCCTCCGATTCTGTGTTTGCATGTGTGTGTGTGCGGGAGGCCTTATGGTAGTCTCATTTTTAAAAGCATTGCGAATTGAATTTAAAAATATTCCTCTATTTTGATTTTAAAGATAAATAAACTGTTTTGAGTTCTCACACCAGTCACATGACTGACTTGGAGTTTATTGTTTTCCTTCCTAAACTCTGGGTGCCCACCAATTTCAACACGGGCAGTCAAGAGTTAGGTTTATCAGGATATTCTGGATATTCTGGAGTTGCTGGAGGCAAGCTGGATGGCATGGCGTATTACTTATATAGTATTTCTTTTTCCGCTGCACTGTTTGTTGTTGTTGTACACTCTGATGATATGATGTAATGAAATGTAATGTAATAACTGATATAGTTCTTTGTTTAAAGATTATTCATTTATTATTATATGTTGTTCCGCTGCAAATTGTGAGATTCTGATGTTGTTCTGTTGTTTTCTGTTCCGTCCTATTTCCTTCTGTTTTTCTTTTTCCTCTATTCTCTTTTTCTTCTATTTTAAAATTCTGTTCTATTTTCTCTATGTTCTCTATTCTCTTTTCCTTCTATTTTTAAAATTTTCTATCTTCTTTTCCCTCTCTAAATTTTCTTTCTTCTTCTTTTCTTTTTCTTAAAACCCCTAAGGGTTCGTATTTTCGTTCATCTTGAATTAAACAAAGGAGATTAGTGTCTATTCAAGGAGTACGGATTTACGGGTCTTTACAAATTCCCTCAAGATGGTAAATGGAGTTATTGAATGGAGATGATTCCTATAAGGGAATCGAATTCTGGGACTTAAAGGAAATCTCTAAAGTATTTAAATATAGAAACTTCGAAAATGAATTAAAGTTCACAAAAAGGAAGTTAGAATAGGTAGTTGAGATTTTAGACGAGTATAAATTGATTTTGGGAAATTTTAAAGGAAATGGATTAGTGAATTTCGGAAATCTGTAGAATTCGTTATAAACGAATTAAAGGAATTACAAGTCAATTGTAAAGAATTTGAAGAGATAGGAAACTAATAGGATTATTTTCCTAAGTATTGGGAATATAATAGTTTTAGAGGAAAAAATAAAGTTTTGCAATATTCTCCCTAGTATAGAAATAGAAGATTTTGGAAATACTTTAACAATGAGATGAGTTTTATAGGAATACTTTTCTAAGTAATGAAATTTTAAAGGGAACATGGAAATATTTCTACGTGTTGGATGATTTGAAAATATCCTGTTATGGATAAGTATTTGAGTTGTTTTCGAATATTTAAATATTAGAAGAAATTGGGATGTATATCCTACAAAAATATTTTGAAATAAATTTTTGGAAAAAAATATAATAAGGCCCGATGTCTACTTATGGATGTTTTATTGATAGTTAAACAACCGACTATCAAATATTGGCCAATTTCATTAATCGTTTCGAAGAGTCTGGGGTCGGATTTAAATATCCAAAAACCACTTCTATCCTATTTGAACGTTACGAATGGATATCATGAAGATAGTGAAGACGGTGATTCAGTTTGTCCTGACCCAAGACAAATTGTATGGACGAATGCTATCAGAACATCGTCATTAGAGGATAGTGAGCATTCTAAGTTGAATTGTTCTTGAAAAGTAATGTTAGCCTCAAGCCTCATCAACCGGGAATGACAAAAACATGGAAGATGGAGCAAGGCTAAGTGGATCGCACCCAATTAGGGCATGTTATCACTTTTTTGGATACCCTCGGTAATATATATATATATATATATATATATATATATATATATATATATATATATATATATATATATATATATTATGGATATGGTTGTGCATGAAAAAGAGAGCGCTCAATTTTTTTAAGGGTGGGAACACCCGGGGTGATAACATATTCGGTACTATCCAACTTAGGGGTAGTCCGATCTTATGTAACAGGGGATCCCGGTGAGGTCCTTGGTACATTTTTCTACAGGTGTATTGTAATGGGCGGTACCTAGTAGCCCAGTCGCTGTATGGGATCCATTTTCCAATATGAGCCTTTCTGGGATTTTTTGTAGAGCCTAGTATGTTGGAATTTAATTAATGTGACAATTTTGGCTATTTAAATAAGTATTTGTACTCAGATGCTATTATAATATCACTGGATTTTCTATAAATAAAATATTTTGGTTATCGTAAGGGTAAAACCTGTTGCGTTTATGTGTGACGTGGTCTTATGAGACACCCTTTGTTTTTCGAAGAGTTTTGCCAACTTAATAATTCAAATTGAGTGTATTTTTCTCAAGCTGGTTTTCCAGACTTACCGGGTGTTATTTTATTATAATGCTCGGGTCAAACAGATATTACGGATTTAGGCTAGAATGCTATAGAGCTCAGGAGAGGAGCTGGAGGAGTTCAGACGTATATCACGTACTTGGGTAATTCCACTGTGTGAGTTGTGTATATCAGGACAAGTTATTATAACTACCCAGAATGATGTATTAATTATTGTACTCTGATGATTGTAAGTATTAAACAGTTACAGATTTTTTGTATAAAAATCCATTATTATATATTATATTTTTGTTCCGCTGCATTTGTGAGATTCTGTGTTTTTGTTTATATTTCCTTCTACTTTTTCTTCTTTACCCCTAATGAACTGGTATTTTCCGCACTCGATTGCTCGGCATTCTATACTGTGGACGTAGTGATGTCAATTTTCGAGGGTCGAAAATCTCATTCGTTATATTTGGTATCAGAGCACAAGGTTAAGCAAGAACCTAGCTTTGTTGGGGATTACGCATTAGAGATAGGGTCAGTAGTACTCTAGAATGAGTTGAGAGTATTAATAGATAAGAGCGCGTATTTGTTAGTGAATATAAAATGCTTTATATTGTGTTGATTTATCTGTTGAGGGCATATAAATTCTGGTCGAGTAGTGGGACGCCACTGAATCGATAGGAGTTTCTAAACACTTGAACATGATAAGCTGACACGGTATGGTTTTGAAGCGGGTAATTGGAATAATTTTACCCAAATTATATTTTGATATAAAAGAAATAATTTTCTAAAATTATAATATTATAAATTGACGTGTTTGGATGTTACAATTGAAACAAGATTATAAAATTTGAAATGGTTTGTATAACCAAATAAAATTTGTATAAATATGATTATACAAATGAGCTAAAAACTAATAACAGATTCAAACCAAAATTTTGAAAAATTAAATCTCGAATATTTTTGGAAAGGTTTTCCAAGGCATTTTGAAATAAATAATGGTGATATATTTTTGGATTAGAATGCTTTAAATTGGATTTAAAAATGGATTTTGGAAGTGATGAAGCATTGAACTCACTATAGTCGCTAGAAAATAACTTCGGTGATGACAGCTGCATCATCAGTGTTCATTTTCGAGTTTTTAAGTGACTGATTGCTACCGAAATAATTAGTTTGGTGATTTTATTGGAAAATAAGCGTTGTTTTAGAAATTCCAAGGGAATTTATCTAGAATAAAAACCAAGTTTAAGTTTAAAATCCAAGGAAGTGGTTTGTTAAACCAAAGAGAGTGTGTGTGTGTGTGTATCTGATTTCAAAGTGATTTGAAATAAATACCGGATGTTTAAAAATTATAGAATCCTTATTTAAATATTTTAGAAAATATCATAAATAAGTTTTTAAAACTTATAAGTGGAGGATGATATTTATAAGGAAAGAAGTGTGGAAATTGAATTCTAGAAATAAATTTAACTTGAGTAAGTTAAAATGAATGAAATTTAACTTAAGCAAAGTTAAATAAAATTGGATTGGAAATGGCGTCGGTTGGGATTGAGATATGAAGTAAAATGGAATTTAACTTAAGTTAAGGTTGAATAAATTTGAATTTCAGTAATTTAATTGATTTGATTTGGATGGAATTGATGAAATAAATTAATGAAATGATGAGTTAACTTAAGCAAAGTTAAATGGAATAAATTAGTGAAGTGACCTAATAATATGAATTGAAATAAATATTAATAGTTAAAGAATAGAATGTAATGAAGTTAACTAAATATAAATGCATGTGAATGACGAATGTAAATAAGTGAAGTAAACAAATAATTATAAGTAAGGAAATGTGGAAAAATTTGAAATTTGAATTAAATAAATTGAATGAACTAAAAATAAACTTGTTTGGAGTGAAATTGGTTTAAGTATGAATAACTCAAATATGGTTTTGAAATGTTGGTTAAAAAGAAATGAAATGTAGGAAAAATAAAGTTGATGGGATTAGAAATAACTTCGAGTGGAAGTAAATATAAATTGTGAGTGGTAAAATAATTATATAACCATAAGCTATAAATTTTTTAATGAAATGAAATTTAAGTGAAAAATTGGAATGGTGGATAAATGAGTTTGTATAGCTCGTACAATTTGAAATTTATGGAACAAAAATATACTTAGGCTATAAATAGATGTAAAATCTCGAGTAAAAATAAAATGCGAATACGCTCAAATAGGGAATTGATGGAAATAAGAGAAATAAATTGTGTAACTTATAAAATTAAAAATGGAATGGTAAAACTAAACTTAAAAGTAGTTAATATTTTGGTAATGAAGTAAAAATCCAAACTTGAATTATAAAATAAATTTGAACTCAAGTAACTTGAAAGAAGTGATTTGTGAGATAAAAATCAGATATTGAGTTATAAACTGGAAGTGAACTAACTACAGAATAAATTAGTTAATTGAATATAGATTGGATATTAACTTAGTTGAATAAAATCGGATTGTGGATTAAAAGTGGTATTGGCAATGGAACATGAGTTATAAATAGAATTCGACTTAAACTGTAAGAGAATTTAATATAATTGAAAATATCGTCGAATAAAATAGAACTGGATTGAAAAGCAATGGCTTAGGTTATAAATAAATTCTATTCAAGTGTAAATAAATTTATTATGACTTGGGATATTAATTAAATAAATTTGAGTATGAAGTCAGGGTTTGAAGTAGATTAAACAAAAGAACTAATTAAATTAATTAGTAATGGAATAAAAATTGATTTAATAAGAATCGATCTAAAATCGAAATGGAACTAGATTGAAATAAAAATGAACTTTAGTTATATAGTTGGAATAATTTAAACTAAACGGATTAACTTAAGTTAATCTGGAAGCTTGGCTTATATTAATTTGTGAAATGGCTATTTAATAAATTCGCATGGAATGATTTCAAGCTAAATAAAATGGATTTGGATATAATATGAATGGAATGTAAATGAATCGATTGAGAATTAACTTGAAATGGAATAGAATTAAATATAAATTGATGTAAAATCAATTTAAAATATCTATAAGCTTAAACGGTTATTTATTTAAATGAATATCACCGAATTTGCATGAAAAAGATTGTCGTTTAACGAAAACAGAAGTAAATAAAATTCTATGTGTTAACAAAAGTGAATAAAATTGATTTTTAAATCAACTTGAAATGGATATGAGTTTGTTTGAAGTGAATGCAAGTAAATTAAGTGTAAATCATTCTAATCGAGTATGAATAGATTGAAAGCAGTTAAATTAGTATTGAAACCTTATAATTGCTTGCAAATATATGTTTAGCATGTTGATTTATGGAACTCATGTGTTTAACTATTTTGAAATGTTAGTAAATTTCATATTTTGGTACTTATGTGTTTAAAATTGAGTAAGTACAGGTATGCGGAGGCTATCAGGTTAGATTTGGATTGCGTAATTGATATGAAGTAAACTTACTTGCTTAATAACGCTTATAAATGCTAATATAAGGTACGTTTTCAAACTAAATACCGCAAAATATAAATATTGATATATATATTTTGCTTTTCGATCGCGTGGGTCGATGTATATATTTTTATCTCTCTTGTCATATTTCAATAGGCTCTCCGTACGAAGGAGACTCTACCAAAAAATTCAGAAATTGGGGGAGTTAGAAAATTTTTGAATTTTTTTTTAAATTTTTTTGTTAACTTGTAAAGGCTGATTTCTCAATAGAAATTGGAAGAAAGAATTTTGAATTACAATTGAGAACTAATTGTTTTGGTTGAAACTAAAGATTAGAACAGTGAATATCGAGTTTCAACTAAGTGGATTTTGGAAAAGTTAATGGGTTTGGAGCAGTCTTCCTGCCTTAGCAATTTCGGGGACGAAATTCTTTTAAGGAGAGAGGAATGTAACGATTCGGATTTTTCGTCGTTCAATTTTGAATATTTAAATGGTTTTAAATATTGGATTTGGAATTATAATTTAGTCAGTAAGATTTTAAAACTGAAATTTTAAGCGATTTCATAAAAATTGGAAATCGTCAATTTAATCGACATGTTAAAATAGCGATCCGGAGCACAGTCTCGGAATTCGACAAAACTAAGTCCGTTGGATCCATAATACTGTATTATTACAGGATTCCAAATTTCGTAGTATTTGAAGTTATCGTTTGATTACGGGAAAGAAACGCGTTGAAATTAATATCGAAATTTAATATAATAATTGGGTCTAAAAAGCTATCTTTTCCATACGATCGAATTAGTACTCCAAACTTGTTCCATTGCATTCGGAATAGGGGTCTAACATTTTAAACGCCTAGCAGCATGCCTTGATAGGGTATCGAAATTTTAAGTTACATTAAATGAGATATTTATAGTTAAATAATATTATAACCGGTCAAGTTCAAGATCCCGCCTTCTAAAACACGCCACCATCACATATGAAGGAACCCCTATTACTTTAAAGTCGCATCCCCCTCCTTTCTATAGTTCAAACACAACATCCTCCTTTGTTTTAAAATCGTGATTTTCATTTTCTTTTCTATCTCTCTTCAGATTTACGAAATCGATTTATATACAAAAAAGAAAAAATATGATTATCGGTGAATGATGGGTGGCCTGGAGCAGGTCAGTTACTAGTGCTAGAAGCGAGTGTAAGTTGCAAATGTAGATTCCTGAGGTAGTATACTAACTGGAGATTTTTGGGTAGGCGTATGGGGAAGCGGTCGCGGATGAGGAGATGAGTTGAGGTTGGAAGAGGAACCAGCAGAAAGCAAATCCAGGTAATCTCATGGTTAGTATTCAATTAAGGCAATTGGTCGGTTTTATTAGTTGTTAAATTGAATTATAAATTCAAATGTTAAAATCGTATAACTTTTTAAATGCGAGGTCAAATTCGAGTGCGGATTTTTGCAATGGATTCGTGATGTCGTAGGATACGGAAAAAAAATTGGAACAGGTTTGCAAATTAAAATCAAGATGAGTAAATCTCACTCATTTGGATTACTAGATTTAATTAAAGATTAATCATTGGATAATTGGTTGGATTGATATATTTTTATAAATTTGGATGTTATATATATAGTAGCATATATAGTAGTAGTTGGATTGATATTCCTACATATGTTAGCGGATGAGACGCTATGCGCTCCGTATAACAGCGAATGACCCTATATACCTGATATCCCTCTGAAGTGGGATTGGTATTTTTATGTTGTATTAACATTAGCGGATGAAGGGAAACAGGTGGGAGGGATCTAACTAGATTTCTCAAATTTATATTAATTATTTTTCATATATGTAAAAATATGATGTGTTAGAATAATCTGTTATAGATTATTGTTGTGATGTGAATTTTTGGATGCTTTAGTAGCGCTGGGCTGAATTTTTGGTATTTTAAATACCATAATATTATTTTTGAATTCTAAGGAATAAAAGGAGGTTTTGAATATAAAAATATTTAATTGAAATTAACTATTCGTAAAAAGATATTTTTGAGTAGAGATTTAAAATGGATTATATATAGGATTTTAACTGTAGATTCATAAGTAATATTTTTAGATTATGGAGAATAATTTGAAAACGATATCAACGATAGATTTGAAAATAAATGGAATTTTATTAAGAAATGGATTTATAAAAGGAAATTTTATAAATGAGATTTAATTTTATATACAAGTGAGATTCGAAGGAGTTTATAATTTATAACGATGTTTACAAATAAGGAAAAATAATTACCGATGAATAAATTGTAAATAAAAATTTACAGTGTAGATTTATATCGAGTTATGGAAATTGTTTGTTCAAAAATAGTGGAATCTGTTTTTGAATGGGACAATGGTTATAAATGATATGGGACAATGGTTATAAATGATATGGAACGAGAGGGACTTATAAATTGAAATCGGAATATTTGATTTTAAGAAAAACTAATTATTGTTGAGAATTTAAAATTTCTTTTAAATGAATTCCTATGTAATAAACAATATAGTTAAAGCTTTTTAATAATAAAATATTTTAGAAAAATAGATTATTAAAATATCTAATATTTATTGAAGTAAATTTCCATTTTTTAAAATAAGCTTCGGAAATCAATTGGTTTTATTAAAAGGAATTGGAAAGGAGTTATTGATGTTCATATAAGATGTGTGATATTTAAATAATTTTTTTAAACATGTCTTAAAAATAATTTTTTATTATTTAATAATATTTATTATATATATACAGAGTTTGAAATGAATTTAAAATTACTTATAAATTCCCTCAAGATGGTAAATGAAGTTATTGAATGGGGATGGTTCCTATAAGGGAATCTTGTAGTCGAATTCTGAGACTTAAAGGAAATTTCTAAAGTATTTAAATATAGAAACTTTGGAAATGAATTAAGGTTCACAAAAAGGAAGTTAGAATGGGTAGTTGAGATTTTAGACAAGTATAAATCGATTATGGGAAATTTTAAAGGAAATGGTTGATGAATTTCAAAAATTTGTAGAATCTGTTATAAACGAATTAAAGGAATTACAAGTCGATTATAAAGAATTTGGAGAGATAGGAAACTAATAGGATTAATTTCCTAAGTATTGGGAAAAGAATGGTTATAGAGGAAAAAATAAAATTTTGCAATATTTTCCCAAGTATTGAAATAGAAGATTTTGAAAATATTTTAACAACGAGATGAGTTGTATAGGAATAGTATCCTAAATAATGAAATTTTAAAGGGAACATGGAAATATTTCTAAGTGTTGGATGATTTGAAAATATCCTGATATGGATAAGTATTTGAGTTGTTTCTAAATATTTAAATATTAGAAGAAATTGGGATATATATCTTATAAAGGTATTTTGAAATAAGTTTTTGGAAAAAAATTATAATAAGGCCTGATGTCTGCTTATGGATGTTTTATTGATAACTATCAAATATTGGCCAATTTCATTAATCATTTCGAAGAGATCAGGATCAGATTTAATTATCCAAAAACCACTTCGATCTGGTTTGAACATTACGAATGGATATCATGAACACAGTGAAGGCGGTGATTCGGTTTGTCCAGACCTAGTACAACTTGTATGGACGAATGGTATCAGAACATCGTTATTAGGGGATGATGAGCATTCTAAGTGGAATCGTTCTTGAAAGGTAACGTTATCCTAAGGCCTCATCAACCGGAAATGACCAAAACAGGGGAGACGCAGTAAGGCTAAGTGGGTCGCACCCAATTAGGGTATGTTATCACTTTTCTAGATACCCTCGGAAATATATATATATATATATATATATATATATATATATATATATATATATATATTATGGATATGGTTGTGCATGAAAAAGGGTGCGCTTAATTTTTTAAGGGTGGGAATACCCAGGGTGATAACATATTCGGTACTATCCAAGTTAGGGGTAGTCCGATCTTGTGTAGCAGGGGATCCCGAGCAAGGTCCTTAGCACATTTTTCTAGAGGAATATTGTGATGGGCGGCACCCCAGTAGCCCAATCATTATATGGGATCTATTTCCAATACGAGCCTTTATGGTTTTGTTTGTAGAGCCTAGTATGTTAGATTTTAATTAATGTAACAATTTGGGCTATTTGAATAAGTATTTTTACTTAGACACTATTATAATATCATCGGATTTTCTATAAATTATTTTGGTTATCATAAGGGAAAAACCTATCATGTTTATGTGTGACATGGTCTTACGAGGTATCTATGTTTTTCAAAGGGTTTTGGCAACTTAATAATTCAAATTGAGTGTGTTTATCTCACATTGGTTTTCCAGAATGGCTCGGGTGTTATATTATTATAATGCTCAGGTGACCGAGTATTACAGATTTAGGCTAGAATGCTATGGAGCTCAGGAGACGAGCTGGTGGAGTTCAGACGTATATCACGTACTTGGGTTTTTCCGCTGTGTGAGTTGTGTATATCAGATAGGTTATTATAACTATTCAGATTGATGTATTGATTGTTTTACTCTAATGATTGTAAGTATTAAACAGTTATAGATTCTTCTATATGAAAATCTATTATTATATATTATATTTTGTTCTGTTGCATTTGTGAGATTCTATGTTGTTGTTTATATTTTCTTTTACCTTTTTCTTTTTCACCCCTAATAAACTAGTAATTCTTGCACTCGATTTCTCGGAATTCTATACAGTGGACGTAGTGATGTCAATTTTCGAGAGTCGAAAATCTCGTTCTTTACAGAGCTACTTAGCGCTATGGGGCATTGAACCAACAACCAGTTCAGTTGATTGATTGATATATTTAAATTAAGGTGGGGTGTTAAATTTGAATGATTTAAATCTATTCCAAATATTAAAAGAAAGAAGATATTAATTGATTCTCGCAATTAACCAAATTTGACAAATAGGAAGATAATCAACTATTGTCAGAAGATATATTAATTGATTTGAGAAATCAACCAGATATTGATATACATGGAAACAAATACCAATTGCTAAATTTGTGTTGAAATCAAATCAACTAAATCCAAAACGATTTCATCGTTATCTCCGAGGCAGTCTTCATCCTTCCACCTTTATACACACACACACACACACACACACACACACACACACACACACACACATACGAACATTGATATATATATATATATGTATGTAGACATCTGTTCATCTTTTCAACAAAAGAGGATAAGAGAGTTCTCCACAAAAATATCTTCAATACCTTATTTATGTATCTATTGTAGGGTGAAAATTTTATATTGAGTGATCTATATTCTTCTCATGTCGTACTCTCTCTTGAAGTAAAAATAATAATAAAGGTTGTTGGGTCCAAAGACATCCGCATGGCCGAACCTCATTATATCGAGGTGTTCTTTCCTTCTGTCTTTTATCTATAATTTGCACTCTTTGATTTTCTTTTTATTCTCTTTATTGGAATTGTTGAGTTTATCTAAAGCCTAGATTATTGGGTGTTCTACTTCCACTACCCAAAACTCTTATTTTTCACTACAGTAAGTAAACTAGTTTGGGCTTTTTCAAAAATTGATCGAATGCCTTCTATGCATGGTAGCCTAAAATCTTAATCAACTCATGGTCACCAAAAAGTACAATAAAGATGTAGCAGAGATTGAGCCAAGGTGAAAATAAAGTTTAATGTATTGCATTATAGCCTAAACTTATGTAATTATTAGTTAGTTAAAAAATCATGTCTCAATCTAGTTTTACGTACAAACATTATGTGAAAACTAAGCTACAATGCAAATCTGAGCATACGCATAAAAATTATATCAGTGATTTATAGGTTATAACTACAATAAATTTTATTGGCAGGTCAGTTCATCCCAAATGTCCAAGACTGTAACAAATTAAATATGTCATGATTCAATTATCAATTACCAAACCAAAATTAGTACCTTTCCAAGAAGTCAACAAACGTATCACCGCCTAAATATCTAATAGTGATTGATTGACGTCACCGCAACCGCCTGATTTGGAGTGTTGCCGCATTGTGTGCTGTGTTGTGCTAAAGTTGCCACCAACCCACAATCGATCGAAGTTTGGAGTCACCAGTCATGTCGTGTGCCATTTTCACCTCATTCTGAGTAGCGATTTGGATTCGACCGCCAATGGTTTTTCTCCTCTTTTGGCTATGCGTTTTGGTGTTTGATATATACTTTACCGACAATGGTTTTGTTTGATGGTGAAGTAACAAGAGGCTGAAGAAGGCGCTTTAGAGCCAATGACAACGTTGTGAAGTGGAAACAACAGGGGTATGAAAATTGAGAGACGTGGTACTTAAAAAATTTCACAAAATTTTTTGACGGAGGAACCAAAAAAATTTCCTAGCGCCTACCTTGTTAAAAAAATAAAACTAAATTTCTACTATAGCACTTAGCTTACAAGCACTTGCAATAAGTGCTACTAAAAGTAGGTTTTCTTGTAGTGTGACACAAAACTACATAGAAGTATGATACGGTCCTTAGTCTATATCATAACTAGTAGACCTGATATCATGCATAATGTATGTCTATATGCAAGATATTAGTCACAATCTAAGGAGACACATCTTGAAGCTGTAAATCGCATGTTAAGATATATTCACAACACATTAGACTATAGGCTCTTCTATCCGAAATAAGATTCTTTTGACTTAATATCAAAGAGTAATGCTGACCATGCTGGATGTAAATCAAACCGAAAAAGTATAAGTGGAGCTGTCGCTTTTTGGGAAACTCGCTTTTTCTTGGTTCAATAAAAACAAAACTCGGAATCTTTATTCATAACAGAGGCAGAATATATATCAGCAGCATTTGCATTTTCATAGGTTATCCATATGCAATAGACTCTAAGAGATTTCGATTTAAATTTAAAACAATCACCAATATATTGTGATAATACTAGCATAATAAATATATCTAAAAATCCAAGGCATCTTGTTAGGACAAAACATATATATATAAGACATCATCTTCTAAAAGATGACATAAATAAAGAAATTTTACACTAGAATTTATAAATACTTAAAAACAAATAGCTGATATTTTAAATAAACCATTAGCGCAAATACTTTCACCAAATTAAGAAGAGAACTTGGAATAATTTCTATATAGAAATCTAGAAATAATAATTTTTAAAACGTAAAAAATTGAGAAACAAAATTACCCTGTGTATGTTGACATACCTGGGTAGCTTATGTCGACATACCTAGTAGATTTTAGAAAAAATGTTTTCCTCTCCTTTCAAAATTCAAAAACCAATTATTTAACCACCATATTTCGACTCCAAACCCATTTCCTTATCTTCTTCCTTATGAAGACTCAAAATTAACTAAAAAAAGGGATCCATCCAACTCCAAATGCCCAAGAGAAGAATCTAAGCCCATTCCATGACTTCACGTTCTCTACACCAGGCAATATTGAAAAATAATTAAGTCATCTTTCCACAATGCTTACTGAAATTAAAGTAATGCAAATTCGATTAAATAATGGATAAGAGAAGTAAGGAAGAATGTTGCAGAAACATCTATTACATAATCAAGCAATTCCAACAATCATTGAAGAGGGAGTACTCAAATAAATTTTTCAATTCAAAGCCCTCTAAATCAATATGATGAAGTGGAAGATGAAGAAGAAGAGGATGTTGACGATAATGAGGATGTAGATGAAGATGGAGTTCGTTGCATATGAGAAGTCAATTACGACATTAGTGGCAATTTAGTGGAACAAAAAGAACTTTTTATATTAACTGTCTGAATTGCTCCATTCACAAATCACCAGTCATTAAAACAAAACGCTGATTTGAAAATATAAGTGTTATGGGTATGTGTTTGTTTGGTTTGAACTTATAGAGTTGCTTTAGTTTGACTGCTTGGTTTGGTCTGTATTTGTATATTTGGCTCCGTTTGATAAGATAGTATGGTATGTTCCAAAGTAAATTATTTGACATGGATAATATGCCTTGAGTGTACAGTTTAAACATATGTAACTATAGTTATATATAGTTATTTCTCAGAAATACTATTTTGGAGTTAGTATTGATTTTGATTATGTATACAACATTATCACATTTCATAATATTTAATATGTCATATTTCGAGGGATTTTTTTTTTACCTATTTTTGTTAACGAAAAAGGGGGAGAAAATGTAAAATATAATATTTGCATATACTATGGGGAAGTTATTCAAAATAAGGGGAGATAACCGATTTAGGGGGAGTTACATTATATTTTATAATAAATATGTTTACATGGTTGTCATCATCGATAAAGAGGAGATTATTAAGACCGCAGATATTGATTTTGATGACAACAACCATATATATATGTACTTTTGTTTTTCCAAGTTGTATAGAATATTTTGCAGGATATTACATAGGTTTATAGAAGTATAGGATAATCTAGCTTGAAGAATAGTCAGTAAAGAGATTAGAGTTCAAGATAATTAAAGGCTCGTGAGTTTAAAGATAAATACATGAAAAGTTCAAGACTATAGATTATAGTTAATAGATATTAGATTAATTTGTTAAAGTCCTTTAATAACAACTTTCTTTTCTTCGAATACTCTCTTATCAAAATATTTGTTTATTTTTAAAATATATTTCTACCAATATTTTATAAGAGTCTTATATATTAAAAGTATTTAAAAACTATTTTTAAATGATTTACAAAATACCATAATTTTTTATTATTGTTTATTCAAACATACAAATGTATGTCGACATTTTTATGGTTGAAGAGATGTCTTTTGAATTTTGAATAGTTGTGATTTTTGACTCCATCTTTTTGCGAATAGACATGTCCCTTCAAATGCTGTATAAAATGGATTGGAAAACGTATTTTTATAGCTACTTTCCTCCTATTCTTCTTACTCTAAATTTTCATTATATATTTCACAAAATCCACTTTCTATACTCTTCAAATTCAATCTTCACTTCACTGCACTCATCCTCTATAATCTAATCACTAATTTGCAAGTATTCTCTCTACAATTTAAAGTTCAAAGCGCTACCAAAGAGCTATAGGATATTTTTTATCAAAAGTAAAACTGTTTGTATTTAAAATCAACAACTCTCTACTACTATTTGTGTAGATGTGCTTGTTGCCCATTCAAATCAAGAGGATGTACTTATTACCTGTTCAAATCAAGTGGGTATACATATTACCCGTTTAAATTAAGTGGGTGATCTTGTTGTCTGATTAATCAAGAGAGTCCACCATAAGCGAGGAAATTTAGAAGGACGTATTTCATTTCCCTAAAATCAAGATTGCATTTTAGTTTGCTCGCTACCTGATTAAAGTAGGCATTTGAACGAAAATCTGTAAAATACTATACAGGACTGGATAAAGGATTGTTCAGTCTGAACTAGTATAAAACTCCATGTGTCATCTCCTTTAATTTTACTTTATTTTTACTGCATTTATATTTATACATATATATCTATGACTGCCTATTAATATATATGTATGTGTGTGTGTTAATTATCTGTATTTTTATTTGAATCTTGAAATAATTTAGAAAAGCTCTATATAAGTTATAAAAGACTATTTACCCCCCCCCCCCCCAACCTCTAGTGTTATAGTAACCTTAAGGTTCTTTCACACTAGTATAATTTATACTATAATGTTTCCCAAAAAAACGTGGTACTCCAAATCATTGCAACATCCAAAGGGACATTCTATACGAATCTACGAGTTCAATCAATCGAAGTGCATACAAAAGTTATATCTTATTAGGTATAATATTTATGATTTACATTCTACCATGTTAGTATAGATTTATAATGCCATCTGAACAAATTTATATGCATAAATATTGTCCCGTTATCAATATATTATTATATTGTTATATATGTGTATGTGTGTGCTGTGTGCGCGCGCTCATGCGCGTGTATGTATGTATAGATCTTAAGATATCATCATCTATATATTACATCTTTGTCCCAGCAATAATAATATTATTATTTTTATGATATATGGCTTTTATGAACACTATTTTATTTTAATTTTAAAACATAAACTTCATTTAAGTAATTTAAATTTGTTTGAATATATATAAATGCGAATAAATATAAATATACGTATATATACATATATATTTATATATTAAAAATCATTTTAAATTATATTTTGTATCAAAACCTTTTTGGTAGCAAAATAAATATATTTTAAACATAATTTATATTACTTACAAACATAAATTTGTATATGGTTTTAAAATAATATATATTAATATGTATATATATTTATAAATTAAAAAATTTATTTGATAAAATTAAGTTCTTATTTTATTTCAGATGGAATTTAAAAAATTGCCATAACGCAATTTTAATATATTTATTATACTTAATTTAATAGCTATTTTAGTGTAAAATTAAATACATAAATATATGTATATAATATAAATACATAAATTTATTATATATATACATTTTACTTTTAACTTCTAGATATAGATCTAGTTTTTTAAAACTATTTACTAAGTAAAAAATTAGATATATAGAAAATAATTTTGAATTTCAAAATTATTGACTTTGTCAAAATGATCTATTTTATAAAATAAAAAATTAATATACACATACATATATATTGTCAATTATAGACAATAAATATGCATATAAAGGAAAAATGTGTCAATTGCATTGTAAATGCTAGCATTTATATATGGGTACATTATACCATGTACACTTCCTGTTCGTTGCACATGCACTGTACACATATATGTGTATTTGATACATAAATACACTATATATATATTAAATAAATGAATCGAATCCTTTATATAAGCTAATTAAATAAAATATTGATTTTATTTAAAATTATTTAGATTGGACCTAAAATAATTTAGACTTTGTATGCCCAATAAGACCTAAAATGGATTTTTAGAAATTCATCCGTTTATCCCACTGTGTGCTGGCCTGGTTCCGTTAATATAATGTATAACATAACTTATAAAGTGATCAGGTAAGATTTGATAGGATATACCTAGTTATAACTTAATCTATCAGAGTGTTATATTATAATCGGCTGAATAACATAATTCAATCATCTCCTAGTATACAATCATAAGTAAAACCCACAATGGTGTTTCCTGCTTATATTTCCGAAAGTAGAAATCAACACTAACCTATCCTACTATTAATACCTCAATTACCGATATTATGACAACAACCATATACAACCATATAAAATATAGATACTAATGTTTCGCTAAGTCATACACTACATAGTGCAGAATAATACATAGGTGTTGAACCGAAGACCGTGCGGTATAAAGACTCAAGAAAAAGATATGAAGACTCATGAGTTCAATGACAAAGAAATGAAGATCTCAAGGTTACTATTTAGTGTATAGAGTCATTAGTATATATTGTTAAAGTCTTTGATGGCAATTTGTGATCTCTATCTCAAATTTTTGTTCTTTGACATTTTAAATAAAAAATAAATTATTTAAATTTCAAAATATATTTTATAAAAGTTTTCTAGAGTTCAAAATATTTATAAACTATGTTCGAATTATCTTACAAAGTATAGGATTTTCAAATGATTTAAAAGAAAAGTATTTTCAAAATTCATTAAGGTACATCGACATACGTGGTCCCTATGTGTCAACATATGGATCATTAGGTTGTTTTTTGAATTTTGAATAGAATTGTCTATTCGATATAAATCTTTATGAATGGACACTTTGTTAATTTACTATATAAAGGGGAATGCAAATGAATTTTTTCGTAACTAATTACTTACTTCTTCCCACTCCTCACTCTCTTGAAAATTCTCTTGAAAAATATATTCTATTCTCTTCAAAATTATATAGAATCAATTCATACTTCATTATATTGATTCAATACCTATTTTAGAAACATTTCTCTCTCACTCTCAATTCAAAGATCAATGTGTTATCCAAGAGGCTATTGGATCCATTGGACCCAAAGTACAAGAATTTGTCATTGGAAAAATTATTAACTCTGCTTGTGTTTGCTTGGTTGTGCTTGTAGCCTACTCAAATCAAGTAGTCATGCTTAGTAGCTCGTTCAAATCTAGTGAGTGTGCTTGTAGCCCATTCAAATAAAGTGAGTTTACCCCAAATTCGAAATTCAAGAGGGTGTGTCTCATAGCCCCAAAATCGAGATTGTATTTAGATTTAGCTTGTGCTCGATTAAAGATTGGCATTGTAAAGAAATGTGTACAAGAAATTGTATGGGACTGGATGTAGGAGAAATCCAACCTGTAAACGGATACTTTCAAATACATATAGTGTCATATCCATATATGTATCCAAAATCATTTTTGGATATTATATATCAGTGTTCGCGGATGCGGATGGATATCGAATATTATTCGAACAGTTCGCAACAAAAAATCTAAACAAATAAATACAAAAATTTTGGTTTATTATAAATCCATTTAAGTATTAAAAATATTAAATACACTAAGAAAAACAAATTTAAGCAACAACTATTGATTTTTATATACATAATATATATTTTACCTAGATAAAATAGTAAAGACAATCATTTTATGTACTAAAATGCACAAAAAAATAACTATAATTTTGATGAAAACCGGGCAGATAATTATCAAATATGGATATGGTCATGTTCGCACATCCACGTCTGTTTTCTGGATATTGGATAATATTTCATATTTTGGGTATGGATATGAACGGATTTCGGATTTTTCGGGTAATCATTAATAGCCGAAGGTATCATCTCTCTAATTCTTAGTTTACTTTACTACTTTTATTTTTATCTATAAATTGCATCTGGATTATTAGTATAATTATGTGTTATTAATTTTGATTTAACATCAATATTGAAATAAAATTAAAAAGATTTACATCAGTTAGAAAACATTGTTCATCCCTCGACTAGTGTTAAGCCCTAGGATCCATAATTCCATAACCTTAGTTGGTATCAAAGCACTAGATTTTCAAAAAAAAACTTGTAATTTGATTTTTGAAAAGTTTAAATGTCTAACAACACTGTTAGTACACTTGTCAACGCTTTGTAGAAGGACAATCTACTGCTACACCCCCACTTTTTAATGGTAGTAGTTACACTTATTGGTCATGTAGGATGAAGATTTATTATAATCTAATGCTTATATATTTCTAATATTACACAGGATGAGGACACTGAACCCCCAGACTGTCTTTTCAACTTGGACTATTAACCAAAAAGCATAAGCACTTAATAGTTCTAAAACCATGAATGTTTTATTTTTCTTATAAGATAAAAATGAACTTAATAGAGTCTCTGTTCGTACCATGAAGAGATTAGAATAAAGAAATAAAAGGGAAAATGAGGCTAATCTAACAATCACACCAAGAAAATATGCAGTAGTAAAAGAAGAAAAAAATTATAGTGGTTTAGTGTTATGGCCTACGTCCACTTTGAAGGATTTCCTATTTATTGCCGATTATAAACTGGATTACAACAGTACAACGGCTAACACTCGAGTTACAATAAGGTTTAAGTAGAGCAGCAACATGAAAGTCCTTTTTTAATTGCAGTGGAGGTGTTATTCATAAGCATAGAGCTGGAAATATCTGCCTTGAATCTTGGAATACATTTTCCCATGTATAGGTGGGCCCACACAATCGATCTAGGGTCGTTTGGGATCGATCCCTGATCGATCAATGTTTTCTTCGTATCGATCAAGAAATGGTCTAATCAAGCTGCGATCGATCATGGTTGTTCTTGAATTAATTTACTAGCTTCTATGAAAATTTCATGCAATTAGGATTTGTAATTTGGAAGAAATGATCGATCCACGATTGCAAACATGGACCGGCTGAGGTTTTCGTATCGATACATTTCATATCGATCTTCCTCGTACCGATGACGTGCTGCGCTAGCTTTGTGGAGATCCAAAATTCATGCATAAAGGCCGCTTCTTTTGGCTTTTGACCGGTTCTTTCATATCCATCTGATGCTTTGTCTTCCATATCGATGCTCTGCCTTCTCCTTCGTATCGATTGTAGGCCTTGTCCTTCGTTTTCGTATTGATCGTCCACCCTGCTCTTCGTATCGATCGGATAAGGGATTGATACAAAATGTGTATTTGTCGGTCAAGTGAAGCGCATCGATTATAGAAGCAATAGGATCCCTCGTTACAGGTTTGGACCTTTTGGATACGAATGATGGATGCCAAGTGAAAGAGTTATGCTCATTTTGTATCGATCTGGATGGATACGAAATGATGGATATGGGTTGATGGATACGAAATGGATATGCTTCACATGGATATTGATCGATCCATAACTTGAGCATACGAACTTCGGTTGACCTGAAATTTGGGATGTTGCCTTCCATAGTTTTGCTTGTCATACCATGCTAATTGTAGAAGGATCCGAACTTGGACCAAGTTTTCCTATATCCATCGTGGACACATAGATAACTGATCTCCGGCCTGGATTGTCTTCAGTCCCTAGTCAAGTCCTTGGAGTCACATCCTTGCCAAATGGCGGGATAACATTTGCCCCCCAAAGTACGTCTTGTTTGAACGTGACGTGCTTTGAAAAGATGCAATCTTTATTCTGATAAGGTTCTATCTGAGTTGTTGAACAGTTGTTATCCTTTCATCAAGTGATGTGACCTTTGGTAGAGTTCCAATAGTATAAATGTTGAGTTAGAGAATGCCAATAATCATGTAGCTTTTGTTGTAACTGATTCTCAAGTGCCAGTAATTTGTTGTTTATTATTCTGGCTGTCACCAAGAAAGCATCCAATTCCTGTTAACTTTAAAAATCGAATGTTAATATGGGATACATGCATGTATTTCAACCTGACTCCTATTCATGCTTGTACATTCATGGTTCGTTGTCAAGTTTTTTTTTAGAATCGAATTCTGTATCGATCCTCCCCAAGATTGATGTGAAATCCAAGTTGCAAGAATGATCGATGGTTATTTTGATCCCTTTCTTCATATCGATCCTCTCCTAGATCGATCTGGGATGTACGAGTATAGTCTTCGTATCGATGGTTATCGATACGAGATGGACATACATAAGTTGTTACTCACATCGATGGATATGAAATGTTTGCTTCATATTGATGGATACGGGATTTACAAATGTTAATTCATGGGAAAGCTTCATATCGATGGATACAAAATATTAGGCCTCGGAATGATTCGCATTGATGGATACAAAGTGTTGGGCTTCACACTGATGGATACGAGATGCTAGGCTTTGGATTGACTCATGTTGATGGATACGAAGCTTTGAAGTTCAGATGCGCTTTGTATTGATTGGCATGTTGACTGCTTCGAAAGGTTTGTGATTGGGATATGAATCATCCTTAAGGTCAATATGAAGAAGTATAATTAGATTTTGGACATAGAATACTTTTTAACTTGTTTCTGCTACTATTTTGTATCGATTAGAAAAGAAGAAAAACTGCTAATTCTTTGTCCTCAAATGCCAATTCGTTAACCCTTAACCCAAATTCTTCAAGCTAGGTTTATAATCATTAGATCTATGATTAAAGTGATAAGACTCGAGTTCCACGCCATTCCGTTCACGGCAATGGCCATCTCCAGCATCGTTGGTGCTAGAGTGCGGCTAGGGCGAGGTTGAGGGTGTGTTTAACGGCGACTTGGAGAAGTTGAAGGAGGAGAGCAATTGGAAGGAGTCGGTGGACCTGGAGTCTATCTCGAACTCATATCGATGCGAGGTGGATCGATCAGAATACATTGAACGTGGTTGAAGTTAGCTTTTATGATAGATCTAAGAAGTGCGGAGCAGTTCGTATCGATGGACGAGGCATGGTGCGATCAATCTGAAACCAGAGTCTTTGGATAGATATGAAGTAGATCGATACGTGAGCTGATCGATACAAGCATTGAATCGATACGAACGTTGGGTCGATATGCATGTTCCATCGATATGAAAAAGACTATTTGTATACATCACTGATCGATACGAAATGATGGCTTTAGGGGAATGATCCAAAGTGAACTATGATGGATACAAACTCCATCGCTTTTTGCATATTCGAACACTTAACCATGATGAGTTTTAGCCTTGCATGTTTGGACTTCGTTGTAAAATTGCATATATGACTATCCTTCAAAGCTCGTCGTTGGAAATGTAACTTGACAAACATAACCAATTTTAGCATGGATCATTCTTTAAAGTCAGAATGGCACGGTTGAGACGGTCAACGATGACGGTCGCTCCGGTCGAATCTCGAAGTCTTGTCGTTTTACCAACTTTCGATCTTGTAGAAATTTAGAGTATTTTGCAGCACTTCACAACACAACACGATCATTCACTTTACACTGGAGGGAACACAGATTTCTTTACATCTAATAATGGTTTTTACTAAGTGCAATGGTTATGGATCCTGGAACCTCAAAGCAACAAGAAGTTCAAAGTCCTCTATTTCCTACAATCGAAGTGCCGGATGTCATGGAAGATACAGTATATCTTGTTCCGAATGAATTTTCGGATGCAGTGGTGATTATGAATCTAGAAGATTCCATCCGGTCCAAGATTTCAGAAGAAACGCTGGGCAGAATTTGTCTTAGGCACAGACTGTCCTTGGAGGAAGTTCAATTACCAAGGCGAGAAAGATATAGCACATAATCACCTGGAAGGGTTTACTACATGTAATAGATTCATGTGTTTGGCTGGAACATTGTCCCCGTTCAATTAGTTCATTCAGGACATGCTATTTTTTTTAGGATCGTGCTTTCTTAGCTCTATCCTAACGGATTCGTGCTACTCAATAGCTTGTTCATTATATTCATGGAGCATCTCCTTCGTCCCCTGATTGTCGATGAGATCAAATACTTATTTAACGTCAAGAGTCAGCGAGATAATCCATCGTTCACTTTCCTAGAAGCAATCAGGAACTGCCAAGTGGTGCAGGTGCGTGGACTAAGTTGAGCTACTTCAAAACATAGTTGTTTTACACGAGATACCCACCGGGGTTCGCAAGACGATAGTTGGTCAGAAGTAAGTACTTTCACTTGATCGTCAGATAACTGGGTAATATAAACCAATGCTGAACTCATTTCTATATTTCTTTTGTAGCTTCTATTCCACGGCCCAAAGGAGCACAATTAAAGAGATAGCGAGGACACTTCAGGCGGGCCTATTGAAATAAGGGAAATAAACGAAGTCATTATTGATGACAACTTGATTGTCGTCAGGCTTATATAAAGAAGTCAAAGTATAAGGCTGACTGGGGTTCCCAGAGTGGCTCTGGTAAGACAAAGCGAAAGATGGGCTACTATCATGACCTCAGTCGAGGGAGCTCAGACTGTGCCCGACGTAACAATTATCGAACTTCACGATGATGAAGGTGCAGCAGCTAGTCATGAGCCTATGGTCGTGCCTCCGTAGAGCCCACGGCCGTCAAAGTCAAAAAGAAAGTGCAAAACTTTCATCCACAAAGCTAAGAGGGAAAATACTATTTAAGCAACTCAACTTGTTGCAACTTCTATTGGTCTGGAGACCTCTTCCTCGTAGATGAAAAGTTCATTGAAAGGGTTGTCGGACATTCCAATCCTGGGCCATGATCTCAGATTAGAAGGGATCCACTCCCTATCAAGAACTGGTGCATGCCTATCTTTATTAGACATAAGGGAGCTGACTCAACACGCAAGGCTACCACAATCGGTCGGTTAGGGGGTTTGCACATGCATACACATTTTATGGCACCACACGACATCTCATTACATTCTTTTTAATCTCTGGTGATGACTAATTTATTCCTCTTTTCATTTTTGCAGGTACAATGGTGGAGCAAGGATCCATGCTTAGCAAGCTCTACTCTTCGCATCATACATCTGGATAACATTCCGAGTCGCATTGCCATGAAAGCGAAAGGGATTATGGTCGTGGCTACCATCTAGCCAAGAACACGAGCGCTAAGACAAAGAGAAAGAAAAATCATATCAAAGTAGGCGCCGTTCTAGGTCGCGATCTCCGCCACCGAGAGGACCTTCTAAACCCTCTAGCACCAGTAAGCCTTCTTCTGAATCTTCACATCAATTAGTGCTGCCTCTCGCTCTAAAAACCGATAATCAGTGGCGTAGGATTGAAACAGAAACTCCCATCATCGTAGAACAAACTGCTATAGAGCCAATGGAGGATGGAGCCATTCGCATCGCCAAACTGAAGAAAGACTTTCCAAACATATGTTTGATGGCTTCCACTTTCCTCCCAACTTGAAGATAATCCCAAATGACATAGAGAAATTAGTGTAGGATTATGTGCATGATGCATATAGCTAATATCGTGAATGGGTTAAGATGGCAGAATGGGTTTCGACTGTGTCTTTTGAGCAGGCCAAGGGTATCGAGAAATTAGAAGGCAATCTCTCTCATAAGGACAAAATAATAGAAGTTCTTACCAATGAAATTGAGTCTTTGAGAAAATCCAAGATTGAGACCAACGAAAGGGCCAAGGAAACCTTGAAGTCTATGAAGGAGATGAGGAAAATGCACATGGAATTGGTGTAGGAAATGGGGTATTACAATACTATTATTATGCGAGAAAGGGATGCCACATTGAAAGAAATCGTCGAATTAAAAGCTAAGCTGACTGAGGCCCTTAAAGAGAAAGGCGAAGCTAACAAAGTGGCCCAGGAAGCATGTGAGTAGGAGATGAAGCTTAGGAAGGAAAGGGATGCTGCAAATCGAAAGGTCGAAGAAGCCGACGCCAGCGTTGAGTGGGAAATAAAAGTTGTTGAGGCCAAGATGGAAAGCGTATTTGAGGATCTCCTAGTCACTTATAATGCAAATGTCCTAAGAAAACGCAATCTGAACTGGCTCGACGAGGACTATCTTTTCCAATTATGTAAGGCTTGGAACCACTTGCTTGAGGATGAAAAGGCGATCCACAATGCTACAACCATCGATGAGTTTGAATTAGAAACTCAAGTGCTGATCGGACATGAGCCTAAAGTCCTCCATGAGACAACCATCAAGCTTCAGAAAGAAAACTTGGCCGCTAAGTATCTGAAATCCAGGGAAGGATCCAGAAGCGTACACTGTGAAGTTGGTTCTGAAGTGCCTCCAACATCTCAAACTGAGCCTACATCCTCGAACGATCCACTGGTCAACCCGGGGTACGATCTTGATAGACCACATCTCGCTTCGATTATCAAGCGAGGCTCAGAAGGCACGTCGGCTTAACATGGGAGCCAACTCGAGTAAGATATTCTGCACACTTCTCATATTCCTTAAAATGTAGGAACACTACTGGAGGATATTACTAATATATTCTCCTATCTTCATTCAATCTTAGATATTACACTGTCTGACCCTTCTACAACTCAAGAAATTCATCACAAGCAGGAGGCGCTAACAACAGACCCTACAACCGTGATGGTCACCACTTCGGTTGGGGAGATGCACGATAGCAGCAACATGCTTAATGAACAATTAATGGAAGCACTCCTTGGGTCCCACCGGAAGTGCCCTTCAATGTAGATGAAGAGGTAATTATCACGGGCTCCTTGGGTCCCACCGGAAGCATTTCGATGAGTAAGCATGTAGATCGAGAGGAAAAGATAATGGAAGAAATCAAAGTTGTGATTGAGCAAGCTGAGCAGGCTCATAGAGCTGACGAAGGCACGACGGGTCCCGGTCTGGTCCCTATTCTTGTGGTTTCTCTAGGTGGCACCATTATTGGGACCAGCGTGCCTCATTCTTCTAACATCGAGAATGCCACCATTCCACTGGTTCCATACATAAAGGACACTTCAATCCCTGTGAGCTCTCAAGAAGAGACTGCGTTGATTTTCCTGGCCGAAGACAAGCCAGCTGGAGCGAGCAGGGGAGGTAAGGGTTCAAAGAGAGGTCCGGGTGGTAGCTCAGGTGGATTTATGCTAAAGAAAGTCAAGAAGGACAAGTAAACGAAGGCGTAGATTTTCACTTTTGCTCCCTCTTTTGTAGATGGTTAGAATAAACTTCTCTTTTGCTTTTTGCAGGCCATGTATAGATGTGGGTTTGGACCCTACTTATTGGAATTCTTTGAACAGATTTTGTACTTAGTTTCTCAAATAATAGTGTGGATAAAATTTCTTCTTTGTTTTTAGCATAACTCTGTGTTCATTTGTCTAAGTACTTTAGCATTTACATTTTCATTCAATGTACTCGTAAAGCTTTAGTCTCTAAGTCGAACTTGCGTTCGGTCTTTAAGTCTTGACTTTATGGCCTTCGGTCATATTCGGACGTTGATTCAAGTCCCAATGTTGTGTTGTCTCTGTCAACTGCTGGAAGTTGAATTATGCCCCCAGTTCTGGGGAGAATTGAAGTAGTCAGTTGGTAGTCATCCTCCGCCTTCACTGACTTTGATTTAACTTAGTCGAAACAAGTTTAAAATGACACGAGTTTGAGCGGTCGAATAACACTGGCTCGCTTGCAAGTATTTGCATCCACATTCTGGGGATTAGATTCATATGTCGGCGGTCGATTATGCCTGCTTAATGTTTAGAATCATATCCAAACTCCGGGGACATAAGTTATTTTACAGGTGGTCCGTCACACCCGTTTAATATTTATACTCTAGTTCCTACACTGGGAATCTAGAGTCAGTTGACAGACGGTCGATCTCATCTATTCAAGTATTAGGTCTTATTCACACTGTGTGAATAAGGAGTTGGTCAAGGTCATGGATGGTCGGATGATATCCTCCTGAATCCAGTAAGCGAAGTTGTAGATGGACGGATCCATCTTCGTCGAGCTTGAAAAGAAGTGAGGTCATGGATGGATGGATCCATCCTCCTAGAGCTTTGGAAACAAGCGAGGCCATGGATGGACGGCTCCGTCCTCCTCAAGCTTTAGAAATAAGCGAGGTCGTGGATGGACGGATCCATCCTCCTCGAGCTTTTGAAATAATCAAGGTCGTGGATGGACGGATCCACCCTCCTTGAGTTTTTGAACATAAGTGAGGTCGTGGATGAACGGATCCACCCTCCTCGAGCTTTTGGAAATTAGCAAGGTCGTGGATGGATGGATCCATCCTCCTCGAGCTTTTGAAAATAAGCGTGGTCGTGGATGGATGGATCCATCTTCCTCGAGCTTTTGAAAATTAGTGAGGTCGTGGATGGACAGCTCCATCCTCCTCGAGCATTGGAAATAAGCAAGGTCGTGGATGGATGGATCCGTACTCCTCGGGCATGACAGTCGATTCACGTCTTAATTTTAAATTTTGCACTTCAGTTCGCACTCTAGGAGCTGGAGTTGTTTGGAGAATTGCCGTGTTTCAATTCTCTTTTAATTGGTTGTTATCTGCCTCCCGAGCTTAGGGTTCCATTTAGCGAGTGACTGGTCAGATCACGATCACTTTCTATTTCAACAAGTCCCATTGTAAGATGGAACTCAGCTCCTCGTACATCATGGCGGTCGCATGATGCATTTAGGAATCACTACTTTGGCTTTTTGAGTCTGCGCTTTATTGCTAAAATAAGAAATCATGGAAAAATCAGCTGCCTTATTACAAAGACAAATTCTCGAATTATATAAACAAACTTGAAATGGAAAGTAGACTAAATTAATGAAAGCCAATAATATGTAATAGCGACGGAAACTTTTGTTGTTCCATGCTTTCGGTAGTATGAGACCATCAACGGTTGATAGCTAGAATGTGCCGTCCCCAAGCCTCTCGTCAATGACATACGGTACTTCCCATGTCGGTTTCATGTGCGTAGGGACGAGATAGACCGCTTGAGTACGAGATCTCCCACTTCAAAAGTTCTAGGTCGGACCTTAGCATTGTATAATTGGGCGACTCTTGCGATGTTCAGTTGCCCTCAACTCAGCCTCTTCATGCTTCTCAACTAACAAATCCAAAGATTCTACAAGCAGGATGGCATTCGTCTTTGGATCATAATAAGTCACACGGTGAGAAGGTACCTCTAGATCAACTGGAACAACAGCTTCAGAGCCATAGGATAGTGCGAATGGAGTATGGCCGATCATGTACTTGTGGGTAGTTCAATACGCCTATAAGGCCATGTGGAGCTCATCGACCCACTTACCTCAAGTCGTTTCTTCAAAATGGACTTGATAACTTCGTTGACGGCTTCGACTTATCCATTCACTTGAGGGCGAACTACTACCGAGAATTTATTCTAGATGCAATAGCAATGGAAGAAATTCTTAAACTCGGCACTATCAAATTAGGCTCACTTATCAGTTACAATAACGATAGATGATGTTGTGCACAATAAAGTTGATACTTTCTTCATCATGGTAGTAGCAAGGGACTCAACTTCCACCCATTTAGTAAAGTAGTCAACTGCAACAATGGCGTACTTCGCACCACCTTTGGTTAAAGGAAAAGATCCAATTATATCAATCCCCCATGTGGAAAATGACCATGGGCTGACCATCTGAGTAATTTCGGTTAGCAGGGCTCTTGGAATTCTGGCATGTTTCTGGCACCTGTCACATCTCTTAGCATAATCCAAGAACAGAAATACCTATACCTGAGTGTCTTTTTCGCAAGGGCTTGCTCCATAGTGTGATCATCACACTCTCCCTCGTGAACATCATGCAACACTCATTTGATCTCATCGTGGACGATACACCGGAATAAAGGAACAGAATATCCCCTTTTGTATAGGACTCCATCCTGGATGACAAATAGCGAAGCCTTTCGGAGAACATGTTTTTTCCCTCCCGCATTTGGGTAATATTCCATGCTCAATGTAATTTCTGATAAGAGTCATCCACGACTCTTTCTCGAGTGTTGCCTCGTGCACCCAGTCTATCTCCATCTGATTGATACTTGGAGCAGTAAGTGTCTCCACGCGGACGAGTCCTATCTGCTATTCTTCGCCAGTGCTGGTCAGTTTTGCTAAAGAATCAGCCTTTTGATTTTGCTCTTGGGGTATACAGCAGATTGTGTAATAGTCAAACTGGTTCAACACTTCCTAGACCCACATAAGGTAGGATGCCAACTCTTAATCTCTGGCTTGATACTCTCCTTAGACCTGGCACACCACCAGTTGTGAATCGTAGTAAATTTTCGTAGCGATGACCCCTAAATCCATTGCAAGACTTTGTCCAATAAGTAGGGCTTCATACTTAGCTTCATTGTTAGTTGCATATAAGTTGAATTTCAAAGCATAGCATACAGATCGTCTTTTTGGGGTTTCGAGCACCACTCTAGCGCCTGAGAACCGATCGTTTGATGCGCCATTGGTGTATAGCTTCCATATATGGCTGGGCGGTTCACTATTCGATATAATGAACTTAGCTATGAAATCCGCCAGAATTTTTTCTTGAATAGCTCACCTTAGGGCATAAGCGATATCTCGATGTTCCACTTATGTAGCCTACCAGACATCTTAGGTCGGGTCAAGATCTATCGTAGCAGCTAACCGGTTTAAGCAATGATCGGATGAGCTTGGAAATATAGGCGGGGCTTTCTCGAGGCTATAACAAGACAATAAGCTAGCTCTCTATCTTCGAGTAGTTTATTTCTGCCCCCGTCAATCTTTTGCTGTTATAATAGACTGGTCGTTGGATCCGATCCTCCTCTCGAATTAGCATAGCACTGATTGCATTTGCCGAAACCGCAGATAGACATATAACTTCTCATGATCAACCTGCTTCGACAAGATGAGAGGTGTTGTCAAATGTTGTACTAGTGCCCGGAATGTGCCCTCGCACTCCACTCAAAATTTTGTTTTCCTTTTCTGATTAGATCGAAGAAGGGAATGCACTTGTCCATGGATCAGGAAATGAACCTGCTCAAAGCTGCCACCTTCCCATTAAGACTTTGCACCTGCTTTATGGTTCTAGGAGTTTCGAGATTTTGAATCGCCCGGATCTTTTCCGGATTGGCTTTACTTCCTATAGCATTGACAATAAACCCAAGGAATTTCCCAATGCAACTCCGAAATGACACTTCAACAGATTTAGCTTCATTCTATACTGTCAGAGTATGTCGAACATCGCCTCTAAATCACTGATATGTTCGTTGGATAACCTTGATTTCATGAACATATCGTCTATGTACACCTTCATAGTCTTCCCGATTTGATTTGCAAACATTCGGTTTACGAGCCATTAATAGGTTGCTAAAGCATTTTTAAGTCCAAACAGCATCATCTTGTAGCAATAAAGTCCCAGATCAATGATAAAGCTAGTGTGCTCCTAGTCAGGAAGGTGCATCGAGATTTGATTATAGTCGGAGTATGCATCCATAAAAGATAAGAGCTTATGTCCAGCTGTTGAATCCACTAGTTGATCAATTATGGGAAGAAGGAAACTGTCATTGGGGTAGGCTTTGTTTAGATCTGAGTAGTTTACACATGCCTGCCACTTTCCATTCGACTTTCTAACAAGCACTGGATTCGATACCCATTTTGGGTATAAAGCACCAAGAATAAACCCATTAGCCTTGATTTTATCCACTTCTTCTTTCAGGGCGGTAGATCTCTCTGGATCCATACCGTGCCTTTTTTCACAAGGATGTGTCGCGGGTCAATATTTAATGCATGGCTCGTGATATTCGGTGAGATCCCTCACATGTCTGAAAGAGTCCAGGCAAACACATCGAGATTTACCTGGAGAAAATCAACTAGTTCCTGTCCCATCTAGGGGCTAAGCTGAGATCCGATCTTTACCACTCTAGGATCATCGTCATTGTTGGCTGGGACATCAATTGTGAACTCTACCGAGAAAGCCTGGTGTTCTCTAAATTCCCATTTATCATCGTTGTCTCTGGGATCAAGATCTTTAGGAAACTGGTTGTGGCGCCTGAGCCTCAGCTCCGACGTTAGTTGCCAATTCTCCATGGAGCAAACGCAGAGAGATTCCTCTATGCCCTTACCTTTCTCCTTTTGCTGCTCATCTCGTAGTTCCGTAATATAACAGACACGTCCAGCTACTTGATCACCATGTACTACCCCAACTCCATTATCGGTAGGGAATTTCAAAGTCAAACACGAAGGGGCAATCGCTACCCTAAACTCCATAAGGGCCGGTCGGCCCAGGAAAGCATTATAAGGAGAATGAATATCCAACACAACAAGCTGCAACATTCGGACTCATCGACGATCATCGATACCCAATTCAACAGGCAATTCCACCATCCCAGACAGTATGGTTGCACTACCACTGAAACCATGTATATGTGACTGACACAGTTTCAGATCCTTTGCTTCCATCAGCATTTGGTCGTAAGCACGTTTGAAAAGTATGCTTACAAAGCTTCCACTATCAACTAAGATACTCTTCATCCAAGCAGGACGTATCTGAGAAGAAATAACCAATGGATCAATAGAGGGGGCCTCTGAAAATGATGTCTTCTGTCATCATCCTCTATTATTTTTCTAGGGCCCCTTCGTCAGTACCACTATAACATTTGAAGTCCACATGTCTAAATGAACTAGCATATGAATCCATTTCCTTCCTGCTCCGATCAATTGGATGAGGACCACCACTCACAGTATTAATACCATTCTCTCGCTAGTGCATGCTGGTTCCTTAGGCCTAGCCTGGCCTTATCCTTGATTGGGATAAGATGGACCCGCTCTGCCATCCTACAGAGCCTGGACGAACTGCTATACTTTCTTTCTCTAATCAACTTTTCATTAATATCCTACAGAAGACGACATTCATTAGTGTTATGGCCATAAAAATCATGGACTCTACAAAACGTTCCGGCCTGAATCTGTTTCTCTATCAAAGGTTTCGGAATTAGCTTCTTATACTGCCCTTTATTACACGTTTGAAGATAAACATTCTCTAGCGACGTATTCAAAGGAGTATAACGGATGAACATAGGAGCTCTGGGTCTCCTACAATGAGGGTCTCTCTTCTTTCCTTGACCTCCATCACCCTTCTGCTGGATTTGCTTATTCTAAATATTTAACTGTACTTTACCGGAGCTCTCCCTGGTCTGCTTCACTGCAACATTACTCTAGATTCCTTCACTACTAGGCCCAACGATGTCTTGCTTCCTAGACCGTCTAACGTCTTCCCTCCTTAAATTATAGGCTGCCTTTGCGTAGAAACGGTCCAACAAAGCAGGGTTTTTTCCAGCCAACCAATCATCAAACTTGGAATCGAGATCGATCCCTTTAGTCAATGCCATCATAATAGAGTTATTGTTGGGATTACTGACTTCGGCACAACCAACATTGAACCTTTCAAGATAATGCCTTAAAGTCTCTCGTGGGGCTTGAGTAACACCGGATAAAATATTAACGTCCTTTGGTCTTGTAGCATGCATATGGAACTACTCGATAAACATAGTAGCCAACTAGTCGAAGCACGAAATAGATCTTAGTGGAAGACAGATGAACCACATAGTCGCAATGCCTCCCAAGGAGATAGGGAAGATTCTACACTAAATTGTATCATTAGCTCAAGCAATATTCATGAGCCATTCATATTTCAGAATGTGTTGGTTGGGATCCAAATTTCTTCCGTATACAGGCAAGATTGGCATTTGGAATCGGCGGAGTGGTTTCGCATGTAAGATATCGTTGGTGAATGGGGTGTGACTTCTAGAAATACCCCAAATCATCATTAGTGAGGCCTTAACTTTCTCTTGTCATTTGGCATATCATAGTTGGAATATTGGGCATTTAGGTATTTGGGGCCAAGGCATGGCCAGGTTCCATGTCACGAGGACGATCCGGTCGCTGTCAATGGTCCGTTCCATGCCTCATTGGCTCCAGGTCTTAATGGAAGTGAGGATCCTAATCATGAGTTCGATGAAGAGGGGTTAGATCTGGTTGGTTCTAGATCTCAACATCTAGAGCTATAAGTAGATGTTACATAGTCATCAGTAGTGTTGTAAGGAATTGTCCCTCCTCAGGAGGAGGGCGCCGCTTGATTCCCCGTGGAGGGACCGACCCTGGCCAGCCCAGGATTCACAGCATATGGGTGCCTAGAGGCTTTCGTGTAATTTCCATCTAATCGACGACGTGTAGATCAGTGATTGAATTCAGATGACATTGAGATTTTGGTCAAAGAATAAGAGGCATGCTCCCTTCTAGATCTCGGTTGTCTTTCTTCATTCAGTTGGTTTGTGAGCTCCGTGTTGGCACAGATCTACTGATGAGCTCCTAATGGCTTTGAGTGATCTCCTCCATAAGGGTCTGGAATTCCTCTCTAGTTATTGGACCATGTGGATCTGGAATTCCAACTGTGTTTAGCCTGCTGTGGTCAATTGTGCAGGATTCTACCTATTCCTTCCTCCCGGATCAACAGCATTGGAAGCGGCTCTAGTAATGCACACCGTGTTGAATATAGTTCTTCTTAGATCTGGAACAATCTGAATAGAATAGAAAGAACCTCTGGAAGATGGATCTAGATTTCCTTTTTAGATTTCAGCAATCCAACAACGGCAAGGGATCTACAGAATCAGAGAAAAGCGGAGGTGAAAGCACCAAAGTGTTTGTACCAAAAATGGGCACAACACTCTTCGAATGTAATTGAAGAGATTAGAATGAAGAAATAAAATGGAAATTGAGGCTAATCCAACAATCACACCAAGAAAAGTAAGCAGTAGTAACAGAAGATAATAATTTATAGTGGTTCAGCGCTATGGCCTACATCCACTTTGAAGGATGTTTATTATTGATTATAAACTGAAATTACAACAATACAATGGCCAACATTCAAGTTACATTGGGGTTTAAGCATAGCAGTAGCATAAAAGTCCTCTTTTAGTTGCAGTGGAGGTACTACTTATAGGCATAGAGCTGGAAATATCTGCCTTGAATCTCGGAATACCTTTTTTCATGCATAGGTGTGCCCACAGAATCGATTTGGAGGTTTGGGGTCGATCCCTGATCGATCCATGTTGTCTTCGTATCGATCAAGAAATAGTCTGATCGAGCTGTGACCGATCATGGTTGTTCTTGAGTTGATTTCCAAGCTTCTGTGAAAATTTCATGGCATTTGGACTTGTAGTTTGGAAGATATGATCGATCCAAAATTGCAAACATGGACTGGCTAAAGCTTTCATACCAATACATTTCGTATAGATCTTCCTCTTACCGATGATGTGGCATGCTTGCTTTGTGGAGATCCAAAATTCATGCATAAGGACCGCTTCTTTTGGCTTTTGACCGGTTCTTTTGTATCCATATGATGTTTTGTCTTCAATATCAATGCTCTGCCTCTTCCTTCGTATCGATCATAGGCCATGTCCTTCATTTTCGTATGATCGTCCACCCTGCTCTTTGTATCGATAGGATAAGGGGTCGATACGAAATGTGTATTTGTTGGTCAAGTGAAGCACGATCGATCATAGAAGCAATAGTATCCCTCGTTACAAGTTCGGACCTTATGGGTACGGATGATGGATGCTGAGTGAAAGATTTATGCTCATTTCATATTGATCTGGATGGATACGAAATGATGGATATGGGTTGATGGATACGAATTCACATGGATTTTGATCGATCCATAACTTGAGCATACGAACTCTGATTGATATGAAATTTGGGTCGTTGCCTTCCATAGCTTTGTTTGCCATACCATACTAATTGTAGAAGGATCTAGACTCGGACCAAGTTTTTGTGTATCCATCATGGACTTGTAGATAGTTGATTTTCGGGCCAGATTGTCTTTAGTCCCTAAAGTCTTTGGTGTCACGGCCTTGCCAAAAGGCGGGAAACTGTCTCCATTTGTAAGTCTGAATATGATATATAGATCTCATTTCAAGTCACTCATGAAGGCGGTAGTAAAGTTAAATAGACTAAAATTCCATGCTAACTAATCAATTTCAATTATTTTAAATGAATCAGAATGTATTTATTTCAGATATGTATTATAGGTTTCAAGATATAGTACGTTCTTTAGTGTCATTAGGTAAAAACTTTTCTAAAGAGGAACAAGTTAGAAAAATCCTTTATTCACTTTCTTTGGATGGGATCAAAAGACATCAACAATTGAAGAGATTAATGACATTAGTACTCTAAAAATTGAAGAGTTATTAGGAAGTTTAATGTCATGTGAAGCACAATTGCAGGGTAGAAGAGAAAGCAATGCAGCATAAAAGAAATCCATTGCCTTCAAGGCAATATCCGATGATCATGGTTCACATAATGACAATGATGAGGAGATTTCTTTCATGACTAAAAATTTCAAAATGTTCCTAAAGTATAGAAAGATGAACAAGTTTCGAAGACCTGAAAACAAGACTCTTAGAACTGGAACTGCTATTAAATGTTTTAATTACGATGAGCCTAGTCATCTACAAAGAGATTATCCACATCAGAATAAATCAAGGATATCGCCAAATATGGATTCATCCAAAAAAAGAGAGAGGTCTTATATATAAATATTAAACGATCTGTATACTACTTCAAGTGACAATGAACCGGGTACTAAGGATGCAAACATGTGTTTCACAGCAATAGTAGATTAATTAGAATAGATCAAAGGAATGGAGAAATAAGTGGTACTTTTTACATTTCATATTTTTAGTAATAAAATATAGATTAATAATAATATTGGATGCATCCAAGTATTTAGATATATATATATATATTACCTGAGTTTTGATTTTGAGCTTTTTGGCCCACATGTCGACATACTCAGAGCCCATATGTCAACATACATGCCAGAATTTTGAAATTTCATTTCAAATTCAAAATTTGAATTTCCATCTATTTTTCATCAATTCCAATAACTAAAAAGGCATCTTTTCAAAAAACCAAAATGCCAATTCTCTCTCTATTAAATCATCATATCTCTATCCGTTCATCCGCTCACTTTATTCCAAAATTCAAATTATCTCTTCACTCTCTTATCTCTTCGACAATAATGGAATCCTAAGGCTAACCACCAAAATTCATAAGGCTCTCAAAAAGAATCGAAGACTTTCTTTTCAATGGCAAAGAAGACATAGATACTTATAATGAATATGCTACTTTCGGAAAAGTTTTTCCTGGAAGATTTGTAAAGTTTGGTGATTTTTCTTCCTATGGTCTTAACGATCTTTGTTTTCAAAATGGTACACATGGTTTAGTCGGCTCTTCTCAAAATGATTTTGTGTGTTATCTGGATTAACTTAATCTATTTCATGCACATTTGAATGGAAAAAAATTTAAAGATGAAGAGGGACAAATTTGGAGTAGTGTGAAAGGCAGTACATTTGTTTTAGACTTGAACTTTTAGGTCAAATACTTGGTTGCAAATTTAGTGGAATTGACCTCTCTGACATTAAAAATGATGCACAAAATCATGAGGATTTTCATGATATTTTTGAAAGCGATAAAGAATTTGATTTCAAACACAAAAAACATAGGCCAAAATCAAGACTTATGAGTCCCGATTTATAATAAAGCATCGCTCTAAGGATGATAAATTACAATAACCCGACTCAAAAAGTTTTTAAAGTTTTTTTCCACTATGGAAACTACAAAATCAATTGGGCACAGGTCATTTTAGATGATTTTGTTTAAAAGAATATTTCTGGACATTAGATCCACTCTACTGCGTATATCTTAATAGAGTGTTTGAATATTTTGGTGTTGATTTATGAGGAGAACCCACATTGCCTTGTAAAGTTTTCAATAAGGACAACCTCTCTCTCATGCATATTCCTCCTTACTTTGAACCATACGAGACTCTTCCCCAAGAAGAGGAAAGATTGGCCTGGAAAGAGGAGCGAAATTTGAACAAGAAGAAGAAGGCAACGAAATGGAAATTGAAGAAGAGGGTGATCAAAAAGAGGAAGATGAGGAATTGGATACTTCCTTAGAAAGCTTCGACAAACCTTCTCACCCTTCCAACAAAGAGATTCTAAAGAACCGAAAGCTTCTCAAATACTAAAAGAAGCTTAAACTTTCCTTTAGTAAAAAGTTTGCTTCACTCTTCAATAAAGTGGACAATTACTTTGACAAAATCATTAGGAAGCTTGGTGGAAACTCTTCATCTTCATCATCATACTTTAAGATCTAATTGTCTATCTTTGTACCCTTATTATGTGTTTATCTAGTTTTATTTCATTTCATTTTTATGTATTTCTTTTTTTTCTTTGAAATCATGTATTTCTTATCATTAAGTAATGAAATCTATTTCTTGTTGTTCTAATAAAGTTATAAAAATATAATGGTATTAAGTTAAAACAAAAATAATGCCAAAAATTTAAATATTGCAATTTCAGGCATATATGTCGACATACATATATTAGATATGTCGACTTAACCTAGTCGTTTAGCAAGATTTTGAATTTTAAAAATGTTATAACTATCCTCTATTCAAACATTCCAAACGACTTTTCGCTCCTATTCAAACCTATTTCTTCCAGAAAAGTTCACTAATTATTTCATTCTATTATCCCTTTTCATTCTCAAATATTTTTAATAAAAATGTCTTCTCCACACCAAAAACTTTGTGAAAACCTTGAAAAAACTCTCCAATCATTTAAAGATATTCTCTCTTTTTTTATAAGGAATCAAATGCATATGGAATTAAGCTAAATGAAAATGATAAAAGAGCAAGAGAAGCTTTTTGCTACTCTTCGATGGTTAATTTCTTCCTTGGTCAAAGATCTAAACAATAACCCAAAATTTCCAAACACTAAAGATAGTGAAGACTGGGATGCCATCAAAGCAAATCCAACCTTTGGACATGAAGGTTGGGTTGAAGTTCCAGGGAATGTCAAGATTTCTGTCTTTTAAATTTGTATATTAAACTTATTTATTTTTAATGATAATATGCGTGTAATTTAGTTTGGATTGATTACATTAAGATTTAATAGTGTGGATTGTGAAAGGTACAAATTTTGATTTGGTTTGTTTAGAATTGTACGCTTGGACTATTCAACTTTAGATAAATAAAGATTGTCTTGCCTTACTTATTTAGTCTCTATATATTGTTAATCATCATTTATATGTCATGAATATAATCATATTCTTATAAAAGCTTCAACCATTTTTATCTAAATTTATTGATTTTGACTCTACTATTTATAAGTATTTCATTTACGGAGAGTTTTAATTTTTTACCTATTTTTATTGATGACAAAGGGGAGAAAAATATAAAATATACACATGCATATATTAAAAGGGTTTATGTAACTCAAGGGGAGTTATATCATATTTTATATACAGGAATATTTAATGGTTTTCATCATCTAAAGGAGGAGATTGTTAATACCTCGGTTATTGATTTTGATGACAACAACTATATACAACCATATAAAATATAGATACAAATGTTTTATTGAGTTATATAGTATAGAGTGCAGAATATTACAAAGGTGTTGAACCTAAGACTGTACAGTAAAGACTCAAGATAAAGAGTTGTATACCGATCATAAGTCTTTAAGATAGTTATTCTCTCAGAAAGATTTGAATATGAGACAGCAGAGGTGGCTGGAATTTTTGGCTGCTTATGATTTTGGTATAGAGCATATTTCTGGGAAAGGAAATAAATTGGCAGATGCTCTCAGCAAAAGCATTAGAATATGATGTTGGCTATGTTGGCAGAATGGAAGAATCTAGAAGCTTTAGCCAGTTGTGGTGTGTAGTTAAGATCAACTTCTAGTTCTAGTTAAAGTACTGCCATGATGTACTGTTTAGAAGTTCGACCAGTGTTGATCGAGATAATTGCTACTAAACAGAAGGAGGATCCAATATAAGTTGAGAGGATCAGAAGGCTTAAGGTTGGAACTGGGTTGATGATTTGAAAGATTTTTTTCTTGACTAGAGAGGATGGTTGAGAAAGAAGGGACGGTTATGTGTTCCAAATGTTGAGAACTTAAGAAGAGAAGTTTTTGAGGAGTGTCATTTTACGATTCATCTTGGAGGGACCAAGATGTATCAAGATATGAAAAGGAGCTTCTATTAGGAAGGCATAAAGAGGGATGTTGGCTTATGGGTTAGGCAGTGTGTAAACTGTCAACAAGTGAAAGTCGAACATCAGAAGCCGAATGGGTTACTTCAGCATCTAGATATTCTAGTTTGGAAATGAGATTCAATATCCATGGATTTTATAGATGGGTTGCCAAGGTCAAGGAGAGGAAATGAAAATATATGGGTTATTGTGGAAAGGTTGACCAAGAGTGTCCATTTCATTCTAGTTAAGTCGACCAAGACGGCACATGTTTTGGTGAAGTTATTCATGAAGAACACAGACTTCATGGAGTTCCTAGGAGCATAGTCAGTGACAGAGATGCTTTATTCACTAGCGAATTCTGGAAGAGTCTATAGGATGTGTTAGGAACTAATCTCAAGATGAGTACCACATATCACCCACAGATGGATGGACAGCAGAGAGAGTCAATGAGGTTCTTGAGGATTTGTTGAGAGCTTATGTGTTGGATTTTGGTGGATCTTGGGAGGATCACTTGCATTTAGTTGAGTTTTCCTATAATAATAGTTATCAGACTAGTATAGGAATGGCGTCTTTTTGAAGCTTTGTATGGAAGGCCATGCAAATCCATGCAGTTGGTTGGAATCTAGAGACGGATTAGTCTTATGTCTAGATTTGATGTGGGAGGTGTCAGAGAAGATTGAGTTGATCCAAGAATGGACAAAGGAAGCTCAATTCAGACAGAAAAGTTACGCTGATAAATGGCATAATGACATAGAGTTCTCGGTGGAAGACAAGGTTTTCATTAAGGCATCACCAATGAAGGGTGTGGTACGGTTTGGGAAGTTAGGGAAACTAGCACCGAGACATGTTGGTCCATTCCAGATTATAAAAAGGATTGGCAAGATCGCATAAAGAATTGAGTTGCCGAGCAGTATGGCAGATGTCCATAACGTATTTCATGTGTCTCATCTTCACAAGTATGTACATGATCCAGAGGCTACCATTCCTCAGACAGAATTGGAGGATTTGGTAGTAGAGCCTGATTTGACATTTGTTAGACAACCAGTTCGGGTTGTAGCGAGAGATGAGAAGAGACTGAGGAACAAGACGGTCAAGTTGGTGAATGTTCAGTAGAGAGATAACGAGAAGAACTGTACTTAGGAGACAAAGGACATGATTCAAGATACTTATCCTGATCTGCTTTGAGGGTATGTCTATATTAGATTTATATAGATATTTCCTAGTCAGGTAGACCAGTATGGTTATTAGGAGTCGTTACAGATGATTGCTATGTTTGGTATTTGGTCCTTACTGAATTTCGAGGACGAAATTCTTTAAGGTAGGGAGCTTCTAACACCCCTAATTTTTGATAACATTATTCAGGAGATTTAACTAGATAAATTAAACAGTATAATATAAATATAAGTGATAAGGGGATTGAGACTTGAATTAATTAAATAAGGGTCTTGCCTAATGAACTAACAAATGGGCTTAAGAATGGGTTTTGGTTTATTAAATTACATAAGGGTATTATTGGAAATTGTCGTCCATAATTTCCCCTTATATATTTTTGTTCCCACTATTTTTTTCCCATTCACATCATTTTTGAAAACACAAATCAAAAGCATAGGAACGGCTGGCCATTAAGAGGAAGAAGAGGAATTCAAATTTAAAGCTAGAAATCAGGCTTAGGGGAAATCAATCTCAATCCAATCTCCTTATCTAGATCAAGCTGAATAACAATTCCATCTCTATTCTTTTAAAATCATATATTTTCGGATTCAAGGGTAAATTCGTTTTTATGTTATATTGGATGATGATATGTTTGATATATGACTTATTTGATTTAAACAAAATTGTTTGAAGGAGATTATGTATGATTTTAAGGTAAAATCGAGATTTAATGATGATTAAATGCTATGGGAAAGTTTTATATTATGAGAAAAATGATTTGGAGTGGCTCTTAATTCTGAGAATTTTCCAAACTATGGAAAGATCATTATGAATTTCAAAGGAAATTATGGTTATTTGGGTTTATAAATTTATTTTGGAAAACATATTGAGAATCTGGGTCTAGGATTTTGATATGTTAGACAACATGATTGAAGTGAATTTTTGAAATTTAAGGTTATTTTTCCAAAGTGATTTGCTATGCAAAATAAATTGTTTTAATAGAGGGACTTCTTTGCAAAATAGGTTTTGTCTAATGGAAGGCTTAATTGATTAAATTAACTATGGCTTAGAACTGATTAGCGGTAGTTAATTTTTCAAAAGAATTTGAAAACATTAAGGCAACCAATCTAGTGTTGACACATGGTAGGTTAGTTAGAGAAAAGTTTGCTTAAAGTAGTATAAAACCTTGTTTACTTAGAAAATAGGTTCCGCCTGCTTTAGTATTCGACACAGTAGATTCCGCCTTTGAAACCTACCATGCCAAAATTAATACACAAGGTATCACTAAGATGGTACGTAGCGAATTGGAGGAAGGTGGAAGGTAAGGTGTCGAAAGCATAGCTTCCGAAGGAGTCGAAACCTAGGTTAGTTTTTAAAAGAAAAGCGCCTGCCTTTGTTTTGATTTAGCCTTCAACAGAGTCGAAGCAGACGGTTTCAAAAGATGGTTTATAAAGGTTTCAAAAGGGTTGCCATTAACTTATAATTGTTTTTGGCTGGGTTCCGTTACGTATGAAAGAATGTTTTAAAAGAAGGGGTTCTGACCTAGTCGATACCCTGCTGACGTTCTTTGACCTTTCGATGGTGTTGAAGATATCAATGTTGTCGAAAAGATACTTTGTTTTATAAATTTTAACCCACTTCCTAAAGCTCTTGAAAGGGGTTATGGGTTTCGAAGGTGATGATTTCGAAAGGGGTTTCGACGCCAACCTTCCAATGTTTTACCCAAATGTTTTATGCTTTCAAAAGAGATGCCGACGCCAGTAAGTTTTCCCCAGTATTTTAATATGATAAAGGATGGTTTCGAAATAGACGCTTTCCCCTATATGCACTTTGACCTAAATAATGTTTTAATCATAAACCTAATGCTTTCGAAAGAGGTACTTTCAATGATTTTGGAAGGGCTACTTCCATCGGTGTCAAAAGGGGTACTTTCAACTGGTTTTGAAGTTATGCTTATAAAGTTAAATGCTAATACTTTAACTTATTCGAATGTTTTCGAAAGGTAGAATTTAAATTATTATAAGGCATGAGCCTAATGTTTTTAGGAGCTTTCGAAGGAGGTCATCCTATGAAGTTGAAAGCTAGGTTTCAAAGGTATCGAAAGGTTTTATAACCTAAGCTCTATTTTTGAAAGAAAAAACCCATGGCTATATTAAAGGAGATTTTATAATTCTTTGAGAAGAAGCTATCTTTGATAAATTTAAACCCAAGGAGTGGTATTTCTATGTTGTTATGTTTCTTTTTCAAATATGAATATATATTCACTTCAAAATGGACGCATAACTGCATTTTGTGGATAAAGGGTAGAAGAACCAGTTAGGTTAACCCAATAGTGAATATAAATTGAAAAAACTCTTCATGAATAGAATTGCATCAAGAAGTTCAGGAATACCAGAATTTAGGATGCTAAAATATAAAAGAAAGATAATGGCAGGGGCCAATAGGTTCACAGTAAGCCCACGAAAACTATGTATAAAAGAAGATGTCAAATAGACAAGTTTATAGTAAGCCCATGAAAACTATGTATAAAGGAATATGTTAGACAGACAGGTTCATGGTAAGCCGATGGAAAATATGATTGGATACTAGAAGGGGCTAGTAGGTTTGTAGTTAGCCCATGAATATCGAGATGAAATATTGACAGATGGCAATAGGTTCATGGTCAATCCATGAAAACTAGGGCAAGAAGAAAGGATATTGGGGTTACCAATAGATTCCTAGTCAACCCATGAAAACTAGGATAAGAGTAAGATATTGGAGTTAGCAATGGGTTCATAGTGATCCCATGAAAACTATGCAAATAGACATGGAGTCCTTAAATGTTTAATATGTTATTAGTCAGTCCATGAAAACTAAAACCTTAATGGTAACCCAAGAAACTATGATTGAGACAGATAGTCTAAAATGAATGGGGATGGGTAATCCAGAAGTGATTCATTTGTTTGCATATCGTCATATTATACTATTTTGAATTGTTTTAACCATTGTGTATGCGGGAGCACAGTATATGGTTTTATAAAAGGTTTTGAGATACTAGTGAGGGGAAATCAGTTCCGCTAAGTGGCGTGGTCTCACTAGATATCTAAATGATTTGAGATGGTAGATTACTATTCATATCGGGCTTTATGTCTGACTCGAAGTTTATGTTTTCCCCTTAAACTCTCGGGTATTCAATTGATTTTGAGTGGTTTGAAAGTTGAGGTTTTCAGCTACCTCTTAAGACGAAAAAGCTTCTGGAGACGTGCAAGAGGCATGATAGCTATTTAGAGTTCTCTTTTCTTTTGATTAATCTGTGTTGATTTCAATGGCAAAGTTGTTATATTGCCTGTATATACTCTGATCATCCAAGGGGCATCTTCATATGTCGGTGTATGTTGTAATAAATATATTTTCTCTAAACGTAATTTGAGAATTTGGGATGTAATGAATTGGAAATATTTTGGAATGAAATGTGATTTTGGTTGAAGTTTAAATTTTTTCTATATTCATATGTTTCTGTTTATCAATGAATGTAACACCTCCGTTTTTGGTCATCAAGAATTAATAACTATGGATGACTACAGCATTTGTTGTTGTTATTTTTGAGCCTCTAAGTAGGGGGATGTTACATTTATACTGAAGTATAAATTCATAGTTATAATTATCCTAACCTAAGTTGTAAATCCTCAAGTGTCTGATCCATCCCATATCATATTGCATATAATCTCTCTACGAAAGCAATGGCGAAGTCCATGTCTCGTTATAATCCCCTATGCAAAATATACGAATTAAATATGAAACTATATTAATCCATTTTATTAATTAACTTTAACTAAAATACAATTACCTCTCAAATCCTTACCCCATCCCCTTAATCTCTTTCTGCACACCTATTAAGTCGCGCATGCCTTCCTCGAATCCTCCCTCTCTACTTCATTAAATGACGACCGGCTACTCCGCCCCGCTCCATGACCCATGCTTTTCACAATGGTAGCCCATTTGCAAGCGCTGACCTGCCCAATCAAAACGCAACCCCTCTTTCCCTACATCGGTCATGTCAGGTCGCGGTCGCCTTTAAGCAACCAGAGTTTCTCTATCTTATGCCACTCGACTACTCGCACCATCACAAGCCCAACGCACCTTACCTCATCACCGCCGTCCCCCTTATCAAATCATGACAGAAAATATCCAAACCCTTGACTCACGTTTGACTGTCGCTCCTCCTTACCTCGTCCACCTCTGGCCATCGCCACTAGTGACGAGTTGTCCTCCAAGCTGAGCTGCATCTTCATGTACCCTTCACTTCACCTTCATGTACCCTTCACTTCACCTTTGACTCTCCTTCTTCAACTATGATCGCTGCCTCCTTCAATCAAAATTCCGTTGATTATTGCAGTGCATCCCTACCCTTTAAGCTAAGCTATGGCACTCCTTTGGTCATGACAATGGGAAGAGCACAAAGAGTTTAAGAGACGAAGTGGAGGTCGACCTCGCATGAAGAGGTAGGGGAGGTGATATTTGTAAAAAGAGGAAGAATATATTATTAGAGGAAAATGAGAAAAGTCTCTTGAGGTATGAGAATATACATAAAAATATATGTTTATTATTTGCTTTTCTTGAACAACTCACTATAAGTTTAGAGCTTGTATAACAACATGATACACCCGATCGCCATGAAACTCGTCGACGCTTATCTCCTTATTTTTTGGATTCCAATGGTATAAATTTGTTGCCATCAAAGATGATGCTCAACGATGATAATTTCATGTATTTCGAGATCGTTTTGATCATTGGATTATCCAATTCCAAAAAAAATTCAACGTATGTCTCATAATGAAGTCTTCCTCCTAGAAATACAAACCATTGGTTGAAATTCCACTAGATTCAACTAGGCATGTATTTTTATAAAATACGTAAATCATTAAAATATCATAACTCCAAACATAGCGGTATGTATACTCATTTTGATTTGCAACATCAATTCAGACTCAATAGAAATAGTCTCCAATTCTAATTTAAACATATGCGAAAAAAATTAGATTTTGGACCTTAAACTAATTATCAATTCTGTAATTAAATTAATTATTTAGATATCCAATCGTTAAAAATGTGGGTTATCACAATGTTAGAGGCAAAGAGGGGGCCAAAAGACTTGGTCTTTAGATCTACAAACAAAAGTATCGGATATTTGAACATCTAGATGGCTATATATAGCACCATTTTCTATTGTTCCAAAAACGTAGGATTAGCCTCTATTGAAAAAGCGGTGAAGCCTAGAAGACAAGATTTGCACATCATAGTTAGGGACAAAGAAGAAGGAGTCCGAAGACGAAACAACTAACCACCTAAGTGTCGATAACCGATAGGATCATAAATATCTCATTTTATAAACATTTTTATATTTATAATCAATCTATATTACTATGGACATTTTCAACCACAATATGTATCTAAAAATTCAAATTAATTTTTTAACAACAGTAACAGTATTAATTGATTAAAAATATATTTATTAATATAGTCGATTTTAAAATAAAATTATCATAACCATACTTAAGTGTGTCTGTGTAAAATTTCGGTGTATGCGCGCACGCATACACACACATATATATGTTTGTTTGTTTTATACGTGTGACTTCAAAAAAAATTCATTATTGTTTCTCTATTTAAAAAACATTTTTTTATATTTTGGATTTTAATATAAATATTTACAATATTTAAAACTTGCGATTTAATATAAATTTAAATTTACAATATAATGAAATATTTTTCATTCTTTTAATTAAAACTTCCCTAATTAATTTCCTTAATTTTCTCTCTATCCACCCCACTCTCTTCAATATGAGATCGGCCATGTTGTTGCCATATTATGATAAAAATTTCCATAAATACGTAATTCGATTATATTTTATTTAAACTCTTTCTATTCTTAAATGCTCAACATAAATTAGAACTTTATTCTATTCATCAAGTCTGAAATGGATGGATCATGATATTCTTCAATTTTTTTACATATAAATGCAATGTATTTTTTACACAAATAACGTGAGAATGAGATTAAATCAACTTTAGAGATTTGATTTTATCTCCAATAAATACTTTTGCACCTCCTCTATTTCGGTTATATTCCAATTTTATCCCCCTATAATTTTTTGCATCTCCACCACTAAACGCTTTATCTGTATAGGAATGTTATTAATTAATATTTTTCATAGCACTATGTCGATTGGTAATTAAATGAGAATATATGTTGAGCAAACACAGATGTGACAACTGTTGAGAAAATTCTTAGATCCTTAACAAATAAATTTAACTATATCATATGCTCTATGGAGGAATACAAGGACACTGACACACTTGTTGTTGAATGAATACAAAGTTCATGAATTATGCATGAGCAAAAGCTCGATAGAAAAGATGGAGAGGAGCAACCTCTATAAGTGATGACAAATGAAAGAATTTGAACAACAACACGACTGAATGAACTATAGGAGTGGGGGAAGAGGTAGAGGTCATATAACCTTCAATAGAACATAATGGAATGTTATAGATATCATCAACTAGTTCATTTACAATCATATATTTCCCTACATGGAATAAGAAGGCAAATTATGCAAAGTTGGTTGAGCATGAGGAATGTTATTGATGTCTAATGTAGACGATTGCGAAGGAAAGCGTAACGATGTATGGTTTTTAGACTCGGGTTGCTCAAATTATAGGTATAGAGATGCTATGATGTTCAACAAATTAGATGAGAGTTCCAACAAGCAAGTAAGATTAGGAATAATTCTAGAATGATAGTGCAAGGAAGAGGAAATATCAAACTCAAAATGAATGGCCTCAACCATGTTATCATAGAAGTTTTCTATGTGCCAAAGTTGAAGAACAATCTTTGGGGTATCGGGAAATTGCAACGAGAAAGGACTTTCTATACTAATTCGTAGCGGTATGTGTAAGACTTATCATCCAATAGAGGCTTAATTGTTCGAACTGCTATGACAACAAATTGAATGTTCATTTTGCTAGCTAATACATAAAAAGGAAAACATTTTCACACAAATGCACAAGACCTCTTCATTTATGGCATCATAGATACTGTCATTTGAACTGTAAATCTCTCAACACTTTCCAAAGCAAGAATATATATATAGTGCATGGATTGACTAATCTGCCCTATGATACTAAGGTGTGTGCTAATTGCATGACTGCAAAGCGATACCAAGATCCCATTCCAGAAAAGAGTTTGCTAAGAGTGAATCAAAAAGTACAAGTCATACATGAAGCTATATTTGGTCAAGTGACTCCCGCATCAAATGGCAAGAAGTGTTATGTATTATGTTTTATCCATGATTTTGGTAGAAAAGCATGGGTTTATTTTTTAATAGAAAAAACATAAGCTTTGTATTCATTTAAATACTTCAAGACTATTGTTGAGAAGGAGATAAGCATGTGTAGACCACTCAAATCAAAAACCCAAAGCACCGTGAAAAATGAGATCGTGGTAAGAAGTGCAAAAACAACCAACCAATATCTCAATCCAATCCAAAACCAATCACAATCACCAAACAACCAATTAAGAAATAAAGCGATAACGATAAATAAATCACACACCAATTTATAGTGGTTTCATTAACGTCTTGTTAGTGTACATCCACTTTGAGAGAGAGTCTTTATTAATACCAATGGGAGAAATATAAGAGATTGATTACAATGATCAATATTCAAATATAATATATTTTTGTAGAAAATAATTGAAGAAAAACCAGGCTTTGATAAACCCTATTTAATGGTGGATAAACAATGATCATAAACCCTTAGAGTTCTATTTGCTTTGAATTCTGAAAACAGCTTAGATAGTGTGTAACAACCCACCTTTTTGGATAGTTTAAATCGACAATAAACCACATATGTTAACTCAAACCATTCAAAAGGGAGGATTGTTAATGAGGTAAATAATAAATAAGAGAAAAGAAGGAAAAAACACAGAATCTCACAGTGGAATGACAAAATATAATAATCAAATAAATAGTTTATGAAGTTGTTTTACAAAATACATTTGATTATACTTTTACAATTATACATACAACGGGTATAATAGGATAATGTAGCGGAACAACATGATACAGTGGAATAATAACAATAATAATATAATACTAAACTCTGTCTTCGTCCTCCTGAAATAAAGTCTTCAACACTGAAAAGCTCGGGCTGACCTGAACATAATGAAAAGACAAAACACTCGAGCCAGAACTAAAATATCTTATGCAAGTAAAATCAACAGTAAATAAATATGAGTGTAGTGGCTTCAGGGATGTTTACGGGAGTTTACATCTCCTATCCAGTGTATAAAGTGCGTGCAATAACTTAAGAGATGTTCGGGATTTCCATCTTCTAAGGATCCGTTAAACTATTTATATGTAGTAATATTCTCTATATATGTAGTGTCTATCAGTGAAGTAAAAAGAATCAAAATAGTGTTAAGGCGTTACCCATATTGCCCATTAGCACATTTTATAAATGTCGTAGTCTATACTGTACTATAAACTCCACCAAACCGATGGGCTATCAGGGAGCATTCCATAGGTACGACATAAAAAAAATCATAGTGGGCTCGATAAGGCATATGATAGGGCACAAGAGCTATACCCACGGTAGGATTCGACTGGATTGTGGAACCAGGCTGGTGGTAACACGTAGCAGCTACTACCGCCCACCTCGAACATTACTACCATAATCAAATCAGGGGTGGCCACCAAATCAATCACAAAGTAACAGACATGGTATCGAAGAAGCATATCCGATGGGAGGAGCAACCTCACTTGGCCTGGTTATGGCTTTTTAATTTAGTCATATCAAGCTGACCCATGGGGGTCAGATTTGCGTTCATACCTCATATAGAAGTGTTCGCCAAACCATCCTACTTTGTTCTGGAATCTCCACCACATGCACGGTTGTTAAAGTGGCTTTGGAATTAGAAGAGAGTATGACAATATCCGACCTCGAACTCTTTAACAACCAATCGTTATATTTTTCACGTCGTGGTCATTTAAAACACTTTTAATGATAAATCCAAAAACAATTCATACTTTCATATCAAGATATCTATATACTTATTCCAAAAGTACAAATATATTCATAAATACCGAGGAATATTTCCTTCAATCAATTTCAAAAATAATTTGTAAATCTCCCTTAATCGATTTATAAACTATTTATATGCTTTAAAACGTTTACAAAGCTATTTTTAAATTCCAAAATAGTTTACAACTCTTTCCCTTTATCATAAACGTTTACACAAATTCCTTTATACGCTTTCAAATCCCTTTATACAAGTTCTCTTATAAAACCCGTTATAAAATCCTTTTGAAACCATATAAAACCATTATAAAATCCTTTATAAAATCTTTTATAAGAATCCTTTTTATAAAATCTATTATAATATCTCTTAGAAAACTTTTATAGATTCTTACAAAACCTCTTACATTTTTATTTATTAAAGTTTATTATAAAATCTATATTTATTATCTTAAATCAAAACTATATTTATTATGTTAAATTAAATTAAAAATATATATATTAAAAAAATATTTAATATTTTATTAAATTATATTTTAAACCATTTAAAATATATATTTAAAACTAAATAAAATTATAAGTTAAAATCTTGAATTTACATTTTAAAACCATATATTAGCTTATAAATTTGAAGTTATTGAAACGTACAAAATAAATCTTAAATTTTAAATAAACGTTTTGTTCTTTTAAATAATATCACTGAAGACCATAATTCTATTATTTGGAACAATTTTCCTTTCAGAAATACTTTTTGAAACCATAATTCTATTATTTGTCTTCAAAATACGTCCAAAATCTCTTGGGTTTTAAAGTTTCAAATTCTGTTTTAATTCAAATTTTAACTATAATGCATTTGTATAGTTTATGCTTATACAAATTCCCATTTAATTATATTTCAATTTATAAATCATGTTGATAATTTATATTTATAAACTTACTTTTATAAATGAATTTATTTTCCTTAATATTCAGTTATACTTTCAATTTCTGGTTAAATTTCCTCTTAACAATGTTAATACTTTAATATTATTCTTCCTAACAGCCAAGCAACCATATATTAGCTAAAATAGTTTACAGAAACTTTTCTTTATATCAAAATATATTTTTGGGTAAAATTATTTCATTCACCCACATTTAAAAACAATACCGTGTTAAACTGTTCTATTCAAGTGTTTAGAAACACCTTCGATACAATTGTCCAGACTGTGCCGACAAAGGTTCATATGCCACTCAATAAACCAATCAACACAATGTTGAAACAATTTATATTCACTAACAAGTACGCACTCATATCTATTAATACGCTCAAACTCATTCTAGAGTACCACGGACTCTAATTTAAATGAGTAATTCCCACCAGAGCCAAGGTTATCACCAACCTAAGCTCTGATACCACTGTAACGACCCACAAATCTGTACCCCTTGAGTCAACACTAATTCTACCTAAATCCACTCAAGTTGCACAGAAATACGAACCATTTGGGTTAAAGACGAAGAGGTAGAAGAAGAAAATAGAAAACAACAACAGAATCTAACCATCGCAGCGGAATAAAATATAATAGATAATAAATAATCTTTACTCAAAAATCAAATATCTCTGTTTATATATTACATCATCATCAGAGTACATCAATCACAGTTCAACAACAACAAAACTCAACACAGCGGAATATATATAAACAAGTATGGAAGTACGTATCGTCATCCAGCTCGTCTCCTGAGCTCCACAGCATCATATCATGTATCCTATAATACTCGGTCTGACCCGAGCATTACCAGCTAAATAACACCCGAGTCAGTCTGGAATACCAGCATGAGAAAATCACACTCTATTGATTATTAAAGTTTCAAAATCCTTTGAAAACAAAAGCATCTCGTAAGACCACGCCACAAATAAACATGTCGGGTTTTTACCTTATTATAGCTAAAACAATTTTTATTAAAATCCTCTGATATTATAATAATGTCTATAGAAAGTAAAACAGAATCTAGCTGAAATGCTTGCATCTCACGTTTCAGCAATAGTTGGGCACAATCAAAACTGTACGGGCGTGTAGGGAAAATGGATTTCCAACTAATAACTAGGCACTGGGGTACCATCTGTCACAGTATCTGGTCTAGATCAGCGTACCGAGGACCCACCCTAAGTCCCATGCAACACAAGGCAAGGACCATCCCTTACTGGACAGTCCCGAGCAAGATCACCCCTCGGTTGGCATCAGCAACCACCTACTAGCCGAAATAAAAAGGGACATCTAGACAGGGATGACCTCACCCTCAAGTGGGGGAAGGGCTACCCACGAAGCCTTACTGCATAACCCCTGATTTTCAGTCATTCCCATTTGATGAGGCTTGAGGCTAAGCGTTACCTTTTTAGAACATATCCCTTAGAATGCCCATCGTCCACCTGACGTTGTTCCGAAAGCATTCGTCCATACAAGTTCGTCTCGGGTTCGAACGGAACCGAAGGCACTACTCCTACTACATCCATTTTGGAAATATCCTCAGGATTAGTAGCGACTAGCCCTTGCACTTCACTGCTTCATCTTTGAATCCAAACTCGTTTCCCATGAAAACGTACAAACCGGATTGAAGTGCTTTTCGAGAAATATCTCGATCCCGGTCTCTTCGAAACGATCAAGCATTTGTCCAATATTGATAGTCGGTGCTTTAACTATCAATTAATATTCACAAACAACCATCCAACAATAAAAAAATTTCAAATTATTTATTAACCTCAATATATCTTCACAAGATATATTTCTATTTTCAACCCTTGAAAACAGTTTCAAAACCATCTTTCCTTTTTCAGAATAAACTTTCCCAAATATTTTCTATCTCCACTGAAATTACCAAGCACAAAACAAGATTTTTATAATAATTTTAAAATACTTTACTTTGAAATATACTTTTAAAACATTAAAGTTAAAACTACTTCAAGAATTTGTTTAAAATACGTACTATATGAATATTTGAAAATAAGGTTATTTAATAAAATGTAAAACTAGATTTTCACTTTTGAAAACCAAATACTAAGTCACTTTTTTAAGTAATTACTACTATAATAGATTCGAGAAAATACTTACTTTAGAATTTAAATATTAGAAATAATAAATTTTTCGAAACTTACTTTTCAAAACAACTTTAAAACCTTTAATTTATAATTAAAAACTTACTTTAAAAACATATTTGGTTATTCAGGGAGAATTTCCAATTTCAATCACTTAAATCGATTTTTCCCGAATTGATTTACAATTTATTTACTTTGAAATATATTTCTTTGCTTACTCAATTCATTTTAAAATTCGTTAATTATGGACTTTATTATTATTATTATTTTCCGTTTGATTTTAAACCCTTTTAACTGAAATATATGAATTTCAGCTTTCCCAATTTCTTCTTTATTCTTTTCAATAATTTAAATCTTAAATTTTAAATAAACGTTTTGTTCTTTTAAATAATATCACTGAAGATTAAAATTCATTAACTTTCTATTTATTCAAATTTCCTTTCTACACTCAAGATTCATTTATTAGAATTTTAAAGTCACTTTATTTCTTACCAATTCATTTTTAAATTTATTCAATTTTCTATAATTATTTTACTTACAAATTCACTTCTTTTATTTTCTTTCCAAAATCCAATTTATATATTTTGGGTAATTCATTTTACCTAATTATATCCAATCAAACCATAGCATTCAACATATAATTCATCATCGAATATCAAATAATCACAAAAGAGAGTATTAAATAATTTAAATAAATGTTGAGGGGTCCAGTTGGATCCCTCTAACCTGTTTTCCCTGTATCCACAGACGTTAGCATAATATAAAATGCCAATTCCAAAATATACCATACTATAGCACATCAATCATTCCAACCATTCAAACAATTATTTAAATTTAATCATTTAAATTTAAATTTAACTGAGTGAGATTAACTCACCTTCGATTTTATTTTGGAATCCACTTCCATTCCTGCTTATTCTCTTCATGATTTTGATCTTGTATAAACAATTCACAATTTATTACTATTTGAATTATCAAACAATTTATCATCGTTTACATATTTGATTTTAACTTATAATTTGATTTAAAAATTTTAAACTAATAGTTTCCTTTGACAAATTATTTTAGCAACCCAAAAATTAAATAAGTAAATTAAAACAGCTTAGTTATCAAACCCCTTCCCTTTTTTTTTAAACAACTAGTAGAATAAAAATTATTTATTCATGTATATTATTCTATATAGATTTTAAAAATCCAATTTTATAATAAATTTCCTAATCATTTCAAAATTCCTTTTTCTTTTTCTTCCTTTTTCCAAAATCATATCTATTTAATTAAATAACTGTTTCTGAATCTAATTTGCCTAAATAATAATTCTATTCTTATGATGCATATATATAATTAAACTTTACTGTAAATTCCTAAATTTCTTTTTTTCCTCTAATCTACATATACAAATTATCAGTAAGTAAAACAAAACAAAAGAAAAGAAAACTCACTGACCCAATCGAGCAAACCCCAGCCGTCGACTCGATTCCATCGCGAGTACGCCTCCTGCTAGCGCGTCCATTCAACGACAGCGACCCCTAAATCGCGAGCCTTCCAGAACGCGAGCCCCTTAGGCCAATAAGTCGCAACCCACTCCGAAGTCTTCGAAACCCTAGACGTCGCGCATGCATCTGAAGTTGGTCGTCACTCATCACTTACCGATCCACTATCCAACATCGCGAGAGGGCGCAACATCTCCCCTCATGCACACGCCAGACCCAACACCAGAAAATCCCACTGAACGCGACATGCTCCAGTGCCCTAGCCGTAGCCGTCGATCGAACTTTCCCATCTCCCAGCGTTGCACCGCCAATAATCTAACGCCGCCTTCCCGTATCATGCGTGTGGTCGCAACCCTCCCTCCAAATCGCGATTTAATTGCGAGCCTTTTTTTTAAAGACGGACGAATGATTAGAAGGGGAAAAGGGAAAAACTGATTTTAAAGATGAAGCTTCGCCCCCTTTTTTTATATATACTGAAAGCGTGAATTCTTGAAGAAGGCTCGATTTTTTTAAGTGAAGGCATTAGCTTCTAAGGGAAGACAGAGTACGGGATGTGAATGAACGTCGGCAGGTGAAGGTTGCTTATATGAGAATATACATATATGATTTTAATTAAATTTCGATGTAAACGTTCAACGCGTTTTTATATCGTATACTCACACAGCAATCCCAAAAGCTACGAAATTTGAAATCCGATAATAATTCAATATTACGGATCCAATAGAACTGGTTTCGTTAAATTCCGAGACTGTGTCTCGGAAGGTTATTTTTAAATTCAATTTAAACTATATATTTCCAAAAGGTAACAAAACACTCCCAAATTAAATTTCAACATTTTTATTATCTTCAGTACTATCAATATAAATTTTACAAGCCTTCAAATTATTTTCAATAGGCTTAAAACTGCAGATTCAACATTTTACTCAACTTCAAATTATTTAATTCAATAAATCTAATTATCAAATAAATTGTGATATTCGTAATTCAAGTTAAAATTACTCCATTGAATACTTAAAATCAATTAAATGTTCCGATTTTAAATGCTCCAAAATTCCGGGTCGTCACATATTTTATGAAAATGTTTTTCATAAATAATTTATTAATGGTATTAGGGATAACCAATTTGAATATGCGTGTGAGGTGGACAGATCATTTCTTCTTCCATATAGTTTTGACCTAATATTCGACTTTAAGGCTTTGAGGTGTTTTACACCGTTCCAAATAAGGATTTATTACTCAATTTTTGACAGTGAACATTGATGATGGTTCTTGATACGGAACCAAGGTTTTCTATCATAGCTACAACTATGTAAGGAGAATAGAGGTTCCTAATCAAGGAGCCTGATCAGGATCCGCACTAGTAAATCGGGTGAACAATACTAGTTTGGAAGTGGAGTTATGTATTTAAGTAGTGATCAAATCAGATTATATACATGAATGATCTACGGACATCATGAGGACTTATAAACAGTATTGAATGTTCTTATGCTAGAATTTTAGGGATGAAATTCTTTTTAAGGAGGAAAGAGTGTAACGACCCATATTTTTGGGACTTTAAATTGGAATATTTAATTTATTTAAATATACGGATTTGTATTAAATTATAATAAATCCGTGTTTCAAATAATCGTCGAATTTCTTATGAAATATTTTTAATTTAATTTATAAAAAAATTCAATAATTTAAAATTTAGAAATAATTAAAATTTCGCTTATCACCTTTTGCGTTTAATATTGGTATTTTCAAAAACCTAACAAAATTTGATAACCAGTATGTTTTATTTCTGTTTTGTGATCGTGTCATTTTTCTGTATATGATCATATTATACTTTCTGTCATTCACTACTCATACGTGGACATGGTGCACTGTAGCAGGGTATCGAAATCTATTTTTTTTCAAATCCTTTTAAACACATATGTGTACACGAGTACACGGTATAACACCTTTTCAAATCTCTCTTGTGCGATCTTGCTATGTACCATACTAAACATTTTGGGGGCTCAAGGCAAACATGTTTTCTCACAGCATCAAAAGATCAACGTATATCTATGCACATGAATGTGTTCGATGGTTTCTTAAATTTATCATTTCGAAATTAAAGGTTGGAAAACTCCACCTCCTCCACTTCAAAAATTAATACACTCCAACCCACTATTTTTAGCTAAACCGACCAACACAGAAGTTGTGTGTTTCGATCTCTAGTTTTTTTTAAAAAATAGTTTCAGTTGATTTCATTGAACGACGATGGAGAAATTGCCGATTAACTGGAAGAGGGGGAAAATGTTCTCAAAGTTTAAAAATCTATATCTCCAAATCCAGATCGAATGGATCGACGCCATTAGCGTCTTTTGAGTTGGGCAGAGAGTAGTATTTTTAGTATCCTTTCGGTGGAGTTTCGTGATGATCAACGTCGTTAATCGTTGGCTAGGATTCGGATTTTAAGGAGTTTTGGACGACGAGCGAAAAATCTAGGATTGGAAATGGGTTCGTGGAGGTGAGTTGAACACACAGCGAAAATTTGGCAGGACTCAATCACTATTTGGGGCTCGTGACATTTGTAGGGCCATAGAATGGGGCTTCAGGTGGACTAGGAAGGGGGATGGTGGATGCACAGTGATGGTAGGGGATAGGTTGCATAGGAGTAGGGAGACTGAATGGTGAACTCAAATGGTAAGATCGTCGAGTGGATGATGATTGGACGCGTGCACGTGCATGCTGTGCACTGGGGAGGGTTACAGTTGGATGGAGGAAACGTATTTGGGGAGGAAGAAGGAGTTGTGGGTCGTGTTGGGTATCTTGGTGGGCTTTAGGACGATAGCTGTGGTGAGGGATTAATATATATATTGTTTGTTTAGTTATATACATTAACATGTTAATTTCTAAAATTCACATCTCGTTCATTTTAAATTGGATTAACATGTGGATTTTTGCGTTGGGTTCATATGAACGAGTACAACATCGTAGTATATGCTTTGGATAGCTTTGGATAAGTATAAATTTAGGATATATAGAAACAGACATGTTTTAACTTACGTTAATTTAAATAATAATGTCGTTTAAATTTATGTACCTTAAATATTGATGTTTATTTGGCCAAATAAAATACTGTTGAGTTAAATTAAATTGAATGTGGTAAATTGGACATTTGTCTAGCGGAAATAAATAACTATTCCGCTAATTAAATTAATTAGCAGAATAAATCATCGTTCTGCTATTATTAATTGGATAAGTTAAATTTGGACATTTATGTAGAGGACATAAATCTCGTTCTGCTATTACATTAGTGTGGACACCTAATTACATTCCAATGGACTAGTATTGGATAAGTGTTGTATTAACGATTGCTTGTTAATTATGGATTTAATTAACATGTATGATGTTATGTGAATACCTGGATTATAACTTGGACAGTTAATAGAATTAATGGTGACTTTATTAAGTTCCATTGAAGTTGCCAAGCCTCTTTCCAAAGTTGACTTTTGAATCAAAGTTACTTTAACAATAATCATTATTTATTAACAAGATTATTAAAGATAATTATTAGTTGTTTTAAAAACAAAATTAATAATTGTTTAAAAATGATTTAAAGTTAATTATTTTATTAATATAGCTCTTAAGAGTTATCCCTTAATGCTATTTAAAAATGTTTAATTGCTATTAAAAAGTTATTTAGTTATAGTATAAAATGTTATAATTTTATTTAAAAATAATTATCTATATTTAAATTTTTAATTAATTGATTAATTATATTGATTTGAGTTATTTAATTTTATGTAAAAGGAGAACTAATTATCATATTAATATTAGTTGAAAGTTAATTAATTATTGTTTCAATGTTAGTTAATTATTGTTTGAAAGTTAATTAATTTTTAACTTAATATTGTTTTGAGGTTACTTATTAATACAATAGCAGTGGTTAAGATTTATTTACAATATTATTCGTATGATTATAATTGAAGGAAAAAAAGGAAGCATGTTTAAATAGTAGCTTGTTATTTTAAGTTATATTAAATAAGGTATGGTTTATAAAGGGAACCTTAATGACTCAAGGAGTTAATGAAAGAAGTTGTTTAAAAATGGGAAGAGATTATAAATGGTCTGATTACTTATAAAATAATTTACAAACGAATTTTAAAAAAATACGGGAATGAGAAGTTTTATAAACGGGGTTTGGGATTTATAAAGGATGTTTTAAAAGAGATTGGTGTTTTGGGGTTTCTTCATTTTAGATGACATTCGGGTTTGATCATTTAAATATGATTTTTGAAAATATAAATTCTTTTTAAATGTTTCATGAGTATACTTATATCATTGTATAAGTATATGGAAAGGTTTCCGAGTTTTAGAAAGCTGAATGGTTTGTAAATATACTTACACCATTGAGATAAATATAAGGATATGCTTTCTAAGTATCAAAAATATAGTGGCTTATGAATATACATATCATGTTGAGGTGTGATTTTTAAATAATGAGGCTTAGTGATTTCTATGGGAAATGTAATCATTGTTTGAATGATTGTTTATTTGATAGTTAAATAACAGACTATCAAATCTGGACCAAAGCGTAACTCTGGAAATATCTAGAAGAAACACGGGAATTATATGATACCGTTGCAGTCGGTAGTGCTATACTGTATGTATAAACTCATTTCTTTCTTCAAGATGATGATAAGGAAATCCATCCATTAACGGTTAGGAGATGATCTCCGATTTTATCATTGTCTGTTTATTTCTTAAAAAACTGGGTTAAGTTTATCGGAAATTATCGAACGTTGTTTCGAAGAGACTAGGATCAGATTTGTTATCCGACAACCACTTCGATCCAACGAATGCTTTTCGAAGTGAAGATATCATAAGGAGCATGTAATCAAAGATAGATATGTGAAGTGTAAGGACTAATCGCTACTAATTCCAAGGGTGATTCCAAAATGGATGTAGTAGGAATAGTGCCTTTGGTTTTGTTCAAACCCAGAACGAACTTGTATGAACGAATGATATCAGAATGTCATTATTGGAGGGCGATGAGCGTTCTAAGTGTAAATGTTCTTAAAAAGGTAATCGTAGCCTCAAGCCTCATCAATCGAGAATAACTAAAAATCAGGGGAGATGCAACAAGGCTAAGTGGGTCGCACCCATTAGGGTATGTTGTCACCCTTCTCGATACATCTATATATTTATCGATTGGTGGTGCATGATATCTCAAAAGGGTTGCAAAGAACCTAGCATAATGACTTATTCGATACTATCCAGTATGGGGTAGGCCAGTCTGGTGTTGGTAGAGGTCGATAGTTTCGATCTCGGTACATTTTCTAGACATGTACTGTGATAGGTGGTACCTTAGTGCCTAGTCATTGTATGAAATACATTCTTCAAAAAGCGTTGTACGGTTTTGATTGTGCCAAACTATGTTGAAACGTGATTTGCAAGCATTTCAGCTATTTTTCACATTTTATTTTGACCTCTTGACATTATTATATTATCACTGGATTTTTATATAAAAGTGTTTTGGTTATCGTAACGTAAAAACCCATCCGTGTTTATTTGCGACGTGGTCTTACGAGATACCTTCTATTTTAAAGGATTTTAAAAGTTATAAAAAAATTAAAATCTCCATGATTCAAGTTCTCACGCTGGTTTTACCAGATTGACCCGGACGTGGTTTTTCCTAAATGCTCGGGGTCAGACCGAGCATATTTCCAGGCCTACTTGGATATTAGATGCTTCAGAGATGAGTTGGAGGCCTAGAGATGTAATCACGTTGATGGTTATTTTTTGTTACATATATTGTTGTATTTATTAGTAATTGTGAAGGCGGCTTGTTATAACTCTCCATGCTGAATAGGTTAGTATACTCTGATTAATGTCTGTACATATATAAATTACATTTTTGTTTTTTGTAAAGATTGGTTGTATAATATAGATTATTCATTCCACTGCGAGATTCTGTGTTGTTTAGTTTCTTCTTATCATCTTTCTTCTTTCTTTCCCTAACTATCTGCTTTCCCATTCAATTTGGCTAGACATGTGTGGTATTTTGTTAGCCTAAACTGTACAAAAAAGTGGGTTGTTACAAAACTGTTATCATTGAACCAATGATATTGTCTATGAATTAAACAAGTTGAATGTGGACGATTTTGGAATTTTGACCATGACCAAATTCCATAAGTTCTAAAGTGATATATTTTTGACAAAGAGAATTGTTATAAATAATCGTTACTACCTGTACTATTTAAAAATAATGAAATTTGATTTTACCAAAAAAGGTGTGTAAGTGATAAATTTAGCCAAATTGTCAGACCACTAGCTAAAGAGATATGTGAACGTTAATATTCGAATTATTCGATATTAATTGCTTACTGAAATTACATTTGGGAGTTGCACAACCTTATTAATGAATACGCAAAATTATTAGATGATTTAATTAATTCATAATTATTGTGATTAATTAATACTTATGAGATATTAATTCATTATTTATTTCACGTATTGATGCTATTAGTAGTTTTATAGGTGCCATTAGGAATTAATTGGTGCATATATAAAAGTTATATATCTGCAAATCGATATACGATATCGATATGCATTAATTAGATTTTAATGTGATTAATTGCTAAATGAGTTTGGAACATTTAAGGGCCCTTATTGCCCTATACCTGGCCAACCAAGGATAGACCAAGGAAGGGTTCGATTTTAGATATTGGATCTAGTATTTGGTAAAAGGTGGAGTAGAAAATTAAGGAGAATAATTCTCCTTGACTTTTATAAAACTTACATTAACCCATCATTATTCTGTATCTTCTTTTCTTCCATCTCTTACCTACATTTTTCACTGAGTACACCTTCATCCCTAGGCCGAAAATTTCACCAATCTAGATCAAATTAGTTTAAAACTATTAATACCATGGATATTGATTTTGATGATAACAACCATATAAATATAGGTACTGATGTTTTCCTAAGTTGTGTAGAATATTTTATAGGATATTACATAGGTTTATATAAGTACAGGATAATCTAGTTTGAAGATTGATAAATAAAGAGATTAGATATCAAGATAATTGAAGAATCATGAGTTTAAAGATAAAGAAATGAAGAGTTTTGGACAATATATTATAGTTAATAGACATTAGATTAATTTGTTAAAATCCTTGAATATCAACTTTCTTTTCTTATTCTCTTATCAAAATGCTTATTTTATTTTCAAAACGTACTTCTACAAATATTTTGTAAGATTTTTATATATCAAAAAGTTTTAAAAACTACTTTTAAATCATTTTAAAAATACCAAAAATTTATAACATTTTAAACATATTATTTTGTTTTCCAAACATATAAATGTAAGTCGACATAGGCTTCCTATGTATTTCAACATATGTATCGTTGAAGAGATGTCTTTTGAATTTTGATAGTTGTGATTTTTGGCTTTATCTCTCCGTGAATAGACATGTCCATCTAAATACTATGTAAAGGGATTGGAAAATGAATATATATAACTACTTTCTCTCTATTCTTCTTACTCCAAATTTCTTCAAATTCATTAAAATTAAATCTCTACTTTACTACTTTCATTCTCTATAATTTATTCACTGATTTGCAAGTATTCTCTTTACAATTCAAAGAAAAAAGTGCTATCAACAGGTTATAGGATATTCCTTATCTAAAGTTCAAATATTTTTATTTGGAATCAATAACTCTACATTACTATCTGTGCAGGTATGCTTGTTGCCCATTAAATCAAGTGGGTGTGCTTGTTTCTCGTCCAAATCAAGTAGGCGTGCTTGTTGCCCATTCAAATCAAGAGGGTGATCTTGTTGTCCGATTAAATCAAGATAGTCTACCCTAAGCTCAAAAAGTCAACAGGGCATATCTTGTTGCCTTGAAATCAAGATTATATTCTAGTTTTCTTGCTACCATATTAAAGTAGGTATTTGAAAGGAAATCTGTATAGATACTGTACAAAGCTAGATGTATGATTGGTCAATCCAAACCGGTATAATACTTACAGTGTAATCTCTCTTAGTTTTACTTTATTTTTATTGCATATATATATATATATATATATATATCCGACTGTCTGTTAATATATATCTATGTTGATTATCTTTGTTTTGATTTAAATTCGGAGACTATTTAAAAAAGTTCTTTATAAATTATAAAACACTATTTACCCCTCTCTCGTGCTATAGTTGTCGTAAGATCCATTTACATTAGTATAATTTATACCGCACCTCTTCCTTCATTTAGTATCAAAGCCTTAGGTTTTCAAAAATTCGTTATTTGTTTTTTGAAAAATATAAATGGCTTGTAACACAGGTGGTACACTTTTTAACACTTTTGTAGAAAAACAAAGTTGTAAAATCCATATGTTGCTGTAACGATACGCTTGTTCAACACCCAAATATTGATACCAATACATCTACGATATTCATATGCCAAGCACTCAAGTGCCGAAAAGACAAACTTTTAGGGTAAAATAAAGTAAAATAACAAGAAAAGAAACATAACAAGGAAGAAGAGAACATAACATAAGAATCTCATAATGAAATCATAACACATAATATCAAAAGGTAGTTAAAACGGTCACTTTAAGATACATGGCTTTTAAGAATTACAATCATGAGTACTATCTGTTTGTACCAAAATTGGGCATAACACTCTTCGTATGTGTTTGAAGAGATAAAATGAAGAAATTAAATGTAAAACGTGGTAGATCTAACAAACACACCAATCAACAGATAAGAAAATGTGTAGAAACGCACGAACTTTGAGTGGTTCGGCATATGGCCTCCTTCCATTATGAAATGGCTGACTTTTATTGATTTTTGCTTGCTAGTTACAATGAGTTACAATAGTATAATCCAAATACAATAGTAATTTCGGCAAAATCAGGACGTAGAAGATCCAAAAGGTTCTTTATTTTGTAGGTCTAGGGTCACTGTTTATATGCATATGCAGCAAATATCTCGCCCAAATCTCGGAAAACTTCTTCTCCCATGTGAGTGGGCCTACGGGAGCGAGTTCAGGTGATTTCGGCTCGATCTGGGAGCGATATAAATTGAGTTGGTATCGATCGAAAAATAGTCCTTTGAGGCTAAAATTTGTCAGGTCCATTCTTGGGGTTGTATGCAGGCTCCTGTGAAAATTTGGTGGCATTTAGACTTGTAGAACTCGAATTATAATCGATGCAAGTTTGGATTTGTTGAAGGCTTCCAAGTTCGCATCGCTTCTATTCGCATCGCTTCTATTTGCATCGCTTCTAGGCACATGCTAACCAATGACTTGCCGCTATCCTTTTAGGATCGATCCACTTTTCATGCCGAGCGACCGAGTCTTTCTTATGGATGCGCCTCGTTCGTATCCATTAATTATTATGTTGTTCGTATCGATCATTGTTGCTCCATTTCGTATCGATCAACAAGAGTGTCACTCGTATTGGTCCATCTTGCATTATTCACTTCGATCACTGGCCGATTGATATGACTAGGGTGCATCGGTGGATCGATACGAAGTAACGGTTTTTTTATGGCTTCGATGGATATGAAGTAGACATGGACGAATCGACATGAGTAAGTTGGGGGATGATGGATGTGAAGTAATATGAGTACGGATGGATAAGAACCACATGTGTTCCATGGATGCGAACGAGTTTGATTCCGATGGATATGAAGGAGGCCACTTTGGATGGATGCGAATGAGGATGGATACGAAGAACGTTGCCCCTGATGGATTTGAATGAAACTAATACGAAGGAAGTGGACTAATGGATATGAATGGAAGCGATGCAAAGGAGGTGGTCTAAGGGATACGAATGAGTGCAATGCTTGATTTGCATTAATCATATTGAGCATATGAACTCGGATTGGCTTGAAATTTGGAATGTTGGCTTTCATAGCTTTGATTGTCGTGTCATGTTAATTGTAGCTCGATCCGGTCTCGGGAAAAATTTACTAGCATCCATTGCGGACATACGTATAACTAGTTTTTGGGATGAACTGTCTTTGGTTTTGGTCAATTCTTTGGTGTCACGGCCTTGCCAAAGGCAGGATAACATTTGCCTCCCGAAGTACGTTTTGTGAGAACATGACGTGCTTTGAAAAGCTACAATCCTCATTCTGAAAAAGCCATATTCGATTTGCTAAGTAGTAGTTGTCTTTTCGTCGAAAGATGTAACCTTTGATTGATCTTTAGTAGTATAAATAATGAATTGCTGATTGCTAATTATTATACTGTGCACTATTGTAATTGAGTGTTAAATGATAGCAAACTGTTGGTTGCTATCGTAACTGTCACCAGGTGAGTGTTCAACTTCCGAAAATTTTGAAATTTGAATGTTAGTCTGTCACATACATAATTATATGCTAACTTGACTCCCGTTAACGTTCATATGTTTACGAGCCAACGTCAGTTTTCTTACATTGAATTCCATATCGGTCCTTTCCTGAATCGATATGAAATTAGAGTTGTAACAACGTTTGATGGTAGTTTTGGGGGTTCCCTTCATATCGATCCCCTCCTGGATCGATGTGGAAGGTTAAAAAGTTGTTCTTTATATCGATGGCAATCAATACGAATCAGTTAGCTCTTTAAATCATTTTGTATCAATGGATATGAATCTGTGGTCTTCAAAGCGATGGATAAGAAATTGTTGCTTCGTATCGATGAATCATTGACGGATCTGAACAGTTCAAACAACCCTCTGTGTATCTTTCGTATCGATGGGTCATCGATGGATACGAATGGCCATGCTCTAGATCGATTCGAACTGATGGTCGTGAACAGTTATATTCTTGGCCGATGCGGGTGGATGGATACGAATAACGCTTCGTATCGATGACATGGGAGAATGTTATTAACCAGTCAGCATAATTGGGAGACAAATCGACATCTGCCTGTATTCGAACAATATAAATATGTTTGTGGACTTAGAAATATTTTTACTTGTCTTCATTTCTTTCTTCTTTTCGTATCGACTAAAAAAAACAAGAAATAGGAATTGTACTCGTCCTCAAATCAACATAACTCTTTAACCACTCAACCCAAATCTTTAAATTAGGTAATTGATCAATAACTTCTTATTACAAACGATGAGACTCAAGTTTAACTGCTAATCCATTCATGGTCGCGACTGATTCTGGTAATGACGAGGTTGGAGTTAGACGGGAGCATGATTGAAGGAGGATGGAATGGCATCCGTGTTGTTTGGAGAAGAAGAAGTGTGGAGGGATACAAGAAATGACCTATATCAATGATGGATGATAGGCGAGTTCATGTCAATCTGGACATGATGTAACTTCGTATCAAATAAGCGAATCGCTTCGTACCGATAGTTGGTTGGTATTCATGTCGATCAACTAATGATGGTCATTCGTATCGATACACAATGATCGATACGAATCCTAGACCTGGTGATCGATATGAATCAGAGGGATTCGACCGATATGACTTGATCTTTGGGTAACCGATACAAAATGTTGTTCCATTATCGATACGAATTCGTCCCTGGTGATCGATACAAATCAGAGACTTCGATCAATATGACTTGATCTTTGGGTGACCGATACGAAATGTTGTTCCATGATCGATATGAATTCGTCCTTGGTGATCGATCCAAGTACAAACAATGATGGATACGAAATCTTGCATAATCAATCATTCGACTCTGATGAGCTTTGACCTTGCGTAATTGTTCTTAACTATTTTACTGCATATTTGACTACCCTTAGAAGTTCGTTGATGGAACTGTAACTCGAAAATTTTGGCGAACTTTAACTTGGATCGATCTCCTAAGTCTGAATGGCACGATTATGACAGTCAGCGATGACGGTTACTCCGGTTGAATCTCGAAGTCTTATCGCATGAACATTTCTCAAATTATGTAGAATTTCTTAAGTGTTATGTAGCACTGCACTACACAACACATTCATGCACTTCACACTGGGGAACACACGGGATTATTATCATCTAATGATGGTTTTTTGATGCTTTGATTAGTTACGGAACCTAGAATTTCACATCAACATGAGGTTCAGAGTCCACCTTCTTTGATAATAGAAATGCCGGTTATTGCGGCCGAAGTCATAAGTCCAGCTCCAGAAGAGCTACAGGGAGCAATCTTTATCGGGAATCCATAAGATATTGTACCGTCTAACGTCTCTGAAGATATGTTGGGAAAAATTATCTTAATACATGGTCTATCGCTAGATGATGTTCTGCTACCAGGACCGAACGATAAGCCACATACTCCCCCAAAAGGATTCATCGCTCTTAACAGACATTCGTGCACAGCTGGAACATATCCTACCTTTAACCAGTACATCCGGGAGGTGTTATCTTACTTAGGAATCTCTCTATCAAGTTGCATCCAAATGAATATGCATTATTGAATAGCTTATTCATTGTTTTTATGGAGCATCTCTTACGGCCCCTGACTCTGGAGGAAGTCAGATTCTTGTTCAATGTCATGAGTCAGGAAGATAATCTCTCGTTCACATTCCTAAAGGCAGTCAGGAATTGTCAAATTATGAATAGAACCTAGACCAGGCTTAGCTGCTTCAAAACCGAGTGGTTCTATGTTCGATGCCCGCCAAGGTTTGTTAGACGGTAGTTAGCTAGACGTAAGTGCCGCAATTTCTCTGGTGACTAACGAGGTAGTTGTAATCGACGTTGAGTTTAACATTTTCTTTCCTTTATAGCCACAATTATATGACCCGAAGGTGCTTGATTTAAAGAAATACTGTGAATTCTTCAAGAGGTGCCTAGTGAGATTAGAGATATCGAATTGGTGCTTATGGAGAAAATTTGAGGGTCGTTGGGCTAGTTGACTGAGACCAGAGCATAAGACCTGAAGAAGTTCTTACGGCAGCCCCGGTAAGACGGGCTAAGCATAGGGCTCTCGAGATTGTAATAGTTGAGCGGGGTGATGAAGAGGATACGCCTACCAAAGATGAACCCATAGCCGGGCTCCCTGATAGTCTTTAACATTCAGAAGGAAAGAGGAGAGGCAAGGCGATTGCTCATAAGCTTCATAAGTCTTCAAGATGGAAATCCATGGTCATGTATCTACCAGCCGCTGGTGTTAGAATTTCAAAGACTCCTTCCTCGCAAATGGAGAATCCTTTCAAAGGACTCACCGACATTCCAATTTCGGACTATATGTTGCTCCAACACGACACCGGATTGGAAGGGCTTCAAAGCGCTTTAGATTTAGGTGAGTCACTTCCTATGAGTATGGCTAACATAACTGGTTGGTCGGGGGATTTTGCATATGCACTTTCATGGCACTGCACAATTTCCAATCATAAGCTATTTAGTTTTGGAGATTACTGATTCTACTTCTCTTTTCATTTTACAGATACGATGACAAGGCAGGAGACCATGCTTGATAGCCTTCGCTTGGCATGCCAATTATCTAGTTTATATTATGAATCCCGCAGAAAGGAGGCTGATAGAGACCGCGGTCGTAGTTATTCTAGCCAAGAACATTACGAAAGGGAGAGCGACACAGAGAGAGAGAGAGACAGAAGGATATAGGCGTCGCTCCCGGTCACGCTCTCCGTCACCTCGAGCCCTAACACAACCTTCCAGTCATGGTAGACAACCCTTGGAACCTTCATGCCAACGACTGCCTTCTCAAGTACCAAGGTCTGATTCACAGCGCCGGAGGACCGAAACTGAAACTCCCACTATCACTGAGCAAGTTGTCACAGTGCCCACAGGGGAGGGAGCGATCAGAATCACCTAATTGAAAAAAGATTTCCTAAACATCTGTTTTGATGGCTTCATCTTCCCTTAGCATTTAAAGAGAATTCCAGTCGAGGCAGAACAAACGATGCACGACTATATCCATGACGTTACAGCTAATACCGGGAATGGATGAAGATCTCGGACAATCCATCAACGTAGGCCTTTGAGAGGGCGAAAACAATGGACAAATTAGAAGCCGATGTCGCTTAAAAGGACCGCATAATTCAGGTGCTTCATGATGAGAGCAAGTCTGCAAGAAATTCATAGACAGAGGCCAACACAAGGGTTGATGAGGCTACTCGGTGGATGGAAGAGATAAGGTGGACACACTTAGCCCTGGTTGAGGAGATGTGGCATCGGACCACCGCATTCATGGCCGAAAGAGGCAGGGCGCTTAAAGAGCTTGAAGAGCTTAAATCCAAATTCGCTGAAATCATCAAGGAGAAATACGATGCAAATAAAGCTGCCAAGAAGGCATATGAGCAGGCTGTGGTGTCTAGAAATGAGAGGAATGCGGAAATACTTAAGTTCAGGAAACAGAAACCAGGGTTGAGAATAAGGTGAAAGGTGCAGAGACCAAGTTAGAGACCGACATCGAAGATCTTCCTATTACATACAACACCAATGTCTTGATGCATCGAAACCTAACCTAGCTCGAAAATTATCCTTCACACTTGTACAACGTTTAGTGCTGCTTAGTGGAAGATGAAAAAGCTGAGCATCAAGCCGAATCTGTAGATGAATTTGAATTGGGGAATTGGGTGCTGAGTGAAGATGAGAGAGGGGTCCTCCACGATATCACCATCACATATGAAAAGGAGAGACTAGTTACTCAGCATTCGAAGGCTGGAGAATGTTCTAGCATTGAGTACCATGATGCAAGTTCAAAAACTCTTGTGCCAATCCAGCCCCAATCTACATAAGTGGTTGATCATCGGTCTGTTCCTGCATATAATCCCAATCAACCGCAGCTGTCCCTAGCTCGTGAGAAAGTCTCTAAAGCTGCTCTGCAACCTGCGAGCCAATCTGAGGAAGATATTCTGAGTATTTCTTATGCTTATTCAAAGCCGAAAATGTTGATTGAAGTAGTAACTAACAACTTTTTTCCTTATCTCTATTCAGTGATAGGAGCCACATCAGCTGTGCCTTCTGTAGCGCAAGAGCCGCATCACGTGCAGAAGGCCTTTATAACAGAAGCGACCACTACAACGACTACTGCACCAATTGACGGAGCACAGAGGAGCACGTTCACTTTTGATAAGAAGATGACGGAGGAGCTTCTCGGCCACCAAAGCGACCCTTTTGCTGACGTGTCATTTGTTATGAGCGGAGGTGCACCTGTGGTTAGCTCCTCGGGTCCAACCGGTAGCATCCTCGTGGATGCCAAAATAGTTCATGAAGAAGAGATAACAGCCGAGATTAATGTTGAAATGGAAGCGGCTGCGCGGGCCAGTGGCATTGGAGGTGGGATGGCGGGCCCTGGTCCAACCCCTCTACGGATGATTTCTTTAAGTGGTACTATTATCGACACCGATGCGCCTCTCTCGTCTTCTCATGTTGATCCCATTCCTCCAACTCTACCTTAAAGAAGCATTCCAATCCACATGAGTTCGAAGGAGGAGGTTACCATAATGCCCTCGATTTAAGATCAGCTACCAAAAGGCAAGGCCTCAAAGGGACATCCAAGGTGATTCCAGCAGGTCGACACCGAATAAGAAGAAGAAGAAGAGAGAATAGACATGTCTTCTCGGTTCATTTTTGGTAGATAGATAGGAATTTCCTTTTCTTTTTTGTAGGTCGTGTATAGATGCGAGTTCGGCCCCTGCTAGTAGGATTTACTGGAATAATTTTGTACTTATCCTTCTCTTCCAAATAATAGTTGAAATAAAATTCCATTTTGTTTTCATCACAATTTGTATTTATTTCACTTAAGTATTTCAGCATTCAAACTTTCATTCAATGTACTTGTGGAGTCTTAGCCTTCGAATCGGACCCGGGTATAGTTGCTTAGTTATGGAGCCACGGCTTCGGGTCACGATCGAATCGTAAAGTCGAATTTCAGTATTGCACCGCCTCAATTAGTGACTGATACTTAAGTTATGCTCCCTATTTCGGAGACAAATTGAAAAGATCAGTAAGCCATCATTTTTCTCCTTTAATATATTAAGCTCAACTTTGTTGAAGCGAGACTGAAACAATACTAGTTCGGGTGTTCGAATCACACTTCTTCATCAATTGATGATTGCAACCACACTCTGGGGATCGCACTCACGTCCGCTTAAGGTTTTGAGATATGTCCGTGCTCCAGAGACTTAAGTTATTTTATGGGCAGTCAGCCACACTCGTTTGATATTTATAACGTCATCCGCACTTTGGGGATTTAGATTGATTCGTGGGTGATCAGTCACATGCACTTTGCATTTATACTCCAGCCCCTGTAGGGGCTCAGAGTTGTCCTACGGGTGGTCGTTTCACACCCTACTTGTGTTTATACTCCATTGCCAACTTTGGGGACTTAGAGTTAGTTGATCTTTATACTCCAGTCCACACTCTAGGGATCTAGAGTTAGTTAACAGACGGTCAATCACATCTGTTTTGAGTTTAAGAATTTCGTTCGCACTCCGGGAACGATGGATTTATCAAGATCGTGGATGGTCGATTCACATCCACCCTGAATTAACAAGTGAGATTATTAGATGGACGGGTCCATCCTCCTCGACTTGGTTTGAGTATGGGCGAAGTCGTTAGGTGGATGGATCCACCCTACTCGAAACCGTACTTATAAGCTTATACTCCAGTTCATACCCTGGGAATCTGGAGTTAGTTAGAGCATTGTCGTGTGTGAATCCTTTTTTGGCTTCAGTGTGATGGCTTGCTCCCGAGCTCGGCTTTTACTTAGCGAGTGACTGGTCATATCATAGTTACTCCCTATTTGAATAAATCCCACCGTGGGATGGAACTTAGCTCTTCGTGCATTGTAATGGTCGTATGAAGCATTTAGAAATAATTGCTCTAGCTCGAAGAGATTGCATTTTGTTGCTGAAATAAGGAAGTATGGAAAAGTCAGTTTCCTTGTTGCAAATTCAAATTTCGAAATGCATAAACAAATTGCAAACAAAAAGCAAACTGAATGAATAAATAAAGCCTGTTATGTGTAGTAGCGACTTAAAACTCTCGTTGTTCCAAGCTCTCGACAGAGTGAGACCGTCAACGGTCGACAATTTAAATGTGCAGTCTCCGAGCTTTCAGTCGATAACATATGACCATTCCCACATTGGTTTCATATGTGAAGGAACCGAGTAAATTTTCTTAAGGAAGAGATCGTTGAGTTCATAGGTTCCGGGTCGAACATTGGCATTGTACAATCGGGTGACTTGACTTCATTATGCGGCTACCCTCAAATTAGGCTTTTCTCGCTTCTCATCCAATAAGTCAAGGGATTCGACAAGTAATATAGCATTCGTCTTCGGATCACAATATGTCACACGATGAGAAGGTACTTCCATCTCGACTTGAATAACGGTTTCTGAACCGCAGGAAAGTGAAATCGGAGTGTGGCCAGACACGGACTTGTGAGTTGTTCGATAAGCCCATAGGTCCATAGGAAGTTCATCGACCCATTTGCCCCTGGCCTTTTCCAATCGTTTCTTCATAATGGAATTTATAGCTTTATTAACAGCTTCAACCTGTCCATTCACTTGAGGGTGAGCAACTATGGAGAACTTCTTCTGGATGTGGAATCATTGACATAAATTCTTAAATTCAATACTATCGAATTGTGCTCCATTGTCGGTGATGAGTGCATGTGGGAGACCAAATCGACAGATAATGTTGCATACCATAAAGTTGATGATTTTCTTTGTTGTGATAGTAGCAAAGGGCTCAGCTTCCGCCTATTTGGTAAAGTAACCAACTGCTACGATGGCGTATTTCGCACCACCTTTGGTTAGAGGTAGAGAACCAATAATGTCAATGCCCTATACTGCAAACGACCATGGACTGACCATTTGAGTTATTTTGGTAGGCGGGGCTCTTGGAATCCAAGCGTGTTTTTGACATCTATCACATTTCCTGACGTAATCCAATGCGTCGTGATTTACAGTCGGCCAATAGTATCCATATCAGAGCACTTCCTTAGCAAGAGCTTGTCCCCCACTGTGATCGCCACATTCTCCTTCGTGTACATCTTGCAATATTTGTTTGATTTCACCATGGTTGCTACACCGGAGTAAACGAACAGAGTACCTTCTTCCATACATGATTCCATTCTGTATAGTGAACCGCAAAGCCTTTTCGAAGAATTTGTCTTTTTTCACTCCTGCGCTCTGGAAGGTTCCCATGCTCAAGATAGTTTCTGAATGGAGTCATCCATGACTCCTTATCGGTAATGACTTCAAATACCCAGTTTGTTTCCATCTGATCAATGCTCGGGGAAGAAAATGTCTCCACGAGGACGATTGCCATTTGTTATGCCTCACCTGTACTGGCTAACTTTACTAAGGAATCGGCCTTCTGATTGCGTTCTCGGGGTATGTAATAAATGGCATAATAAGTGAACTGATCCAATATTTCCTGAACTCGGGCAAGATAAGCAGCCAGCCTTCAGTCTTTGGCCTGGTACTCCCCCCGAACATGACACACGACCAATTATGAATCACAGTAAATCTCTACAGCAATAATTCTTAAATCTTTAGCAAGTCCCAATCCGGGGAGCAGGGCTTCGTATTCGGCCTCGCTGTTGTCATACGGAAATCGAACTTTAAGGCATAGATATAGATCAGCCTTCAGGAGTTTCAAGTACAACTCCAGTGCCTGAGCAGCGGTCATTTGATGCACCATTAGTATGTAGCTTCCAGATATATTTAAAGGATTCACTGGTTTTGGGCAAGTCCTCCGGGATAGAGAATTCAGCGATGAAATCTGCTAGGACTTGTCCTTGGATGGCTCGCCTTAGTATGTAAGTGATGTTGAATTGACTCAGCTTGATATTCCACTTGAGTAACTTACCAGACATCTCAGGCCGCATAAGGACCTGTCGTAACGGCTGATCGGTGTAGATGGTGATAAGATAAGCCTGGAAATATGGGTGGAGCTTCCTTGAGGCAATGAAAAGACAATAAGCCAGCTTTACCAACTTCGGATAATTTCTCTCTGCTCCGGTTAGTAGTTTGCTAATGTAATATACTGGCCGTTGTATCTGGTCTTTCTCCCGAATTAGGGCGGCACTGATTGCGTTTTCTGACACTGCCAAGTAGATATACAATCTTTCATGATCAATAGGCTTTAACGGAATGGGTGGTGTGGACAGGTGTTGAACTAGTGCTCATAATTTGCCCTCGCATTCTGTAGTCCATTCAAAATTTCTTTTCCCTTTCCCGATCAGATCGAAGAAGGGAATGCATTTGTCAGTGGATTTTGAAATGAACCTGCTCAGTGATGCTAATTTTTTATTGAGGCTCTGAGCGTGCTTTATAGTCCTTGGAGTCTCAAGATTTTTGATTACCTAGATCTTCTCGGGATTGGCTTCAATTCCTCGAGCATTGACGATAGATCCAAGGAATTTTCCAAAGCGACCCCAAAGTGGCACTTCAATGGGTTGAGTTTCATTCTATATTCTCGAAGGATGTTGAACACTGATTTCGGGTCTTTGATATGATCAGTGGAGGACCACAACTTCACAAGCATGTTTCCTACATATACCTCCATGCATTTTCCGATCTGATTAGCGAACATTCGATTAACTAGTTGTTGGTAAGTTACCCCGGCGTTCTTAAGTCGAAACGGCATGACTTTGTAGCAGTAAAGTCCCAAATTGCTGAAAAAACTGATATGCTCCTAATCAGGCAAGTGCTTGGGTATCTGGTTATAGTCAGAATATGCATCCACGAAGGATAAGTATTCATTTCCAACCGTTGAGTCTACGAGATGATCGATTCGAGGAAGTGGAAAACTGTCTTTAGGGCAAGCTTTATTCAAGTCTGAGTAATCAACGCATGTTCTCCATTTTCCGTTAGGCTTTCTAACAAGTACAGGGTTGGATACCCATTTTCGATATAATACATCTTGGATAAACCCATTCAACTTGAGCTTATCTACCTCTTATTTAAGGGCGGCAGATCTCTCTGGATCCATACCACGCCTCTTTTCCTTAACTGAGACATGCCGCGGGTCAGTATTCAAGGTGTGGCTCACGATATATGAGGGGATTCCACACATGTCGAAATGTGTCTAGGCAAACACGAAGAGGTTTTCCCGGAGAAGTTCAACTAATTCCTCCTGCATCTATTGGCTTAGCTGAGATCCAATCTTCATCATTTTAGAATCGTCATTATCGTCGATCGAAACATCGATCGTCGGCTCGGCCAGGGAAGCTTGACTGTCTTTACTTTCATCTTCACTTTTGGTATCTCTCGGGTCAAGATCCTTGAGGAATTGGTTAGGGTGCCCAAGCCTAGGCCCAGGTGTTAGCTATCAATTTTTCGCAAAGCCGATGCAGAGAGATTCCTTTACATGCTTTCCTTTTTCGTTTCGTAGCATCTACCGCAACTCGACAACATAACAGGCTCGTCCTGCAGCTTGGTCTTTTTGAACAACACCAACTCCATTGTCAGTAGGGAATTTTAAAGTCAGACACCAAGGGGAAATGTCAGCCCTGAACTCAGTTAGGGCCAGTCGGCCCAAGAAAGTATTGTATGGCGAGTCTATGTCCAATACAACAAACTGTAATATCCGGACTCTTCAGCGCTCTCCAATTTCCAATTCCACTGGTAGATCCATCATCCCAGTGGGTATAGTCACACTTCCATTGAAACCATGAATTGAGATTAACAAGGCTTCAAATCCTTTGCTTCATTCTTCATCTGATCATAAGCTCGCTTAAACAATATGTTCACTGAACTTCCATTTACCATTAAGATCCTCTTCATCCAAGCAGGAGCTATTTGAGCTGAAATGATAAGTAGATCAATGGTTGGGGCTTCGACTCTGTTGGCATCTCTGTCTTGAAATAAGATGTCATCTGTCATCATTTTCTGTTATTTGGCCGGAGCCCCGTCTTCCAAATTAATACAACATTCGAAGTTTGTATGCCTAATAGAACTGGCATACGACTCCATTACCTTCCAGTTCTGATCGGTTGGATGAGGACCATCACTGACAGTATTAATCACTAGCCTCCCGTCAGTACAAGCGGGTCCCTCCGGTCTCGCCTGATTTGGTATTTGGTTTTGATTTGATGGGCCCGCACCTCCAGACTGTGACGCCCGAACAAACCGCTCCAACTTTCTATCTCGTATCAACTTCTTAATAATATCTTGTAAATGACGGCACTCGTTCGTGTTATAGCCATAGCTATCGTGAAATCTACAAAACTTCCCCGTTTGAATTTGTTTTTCTAACAATTGTTTCGGAGCAGGTTTGTTATATTGAATAGTATTACAGGTCTGCAAGTACACATTTTCTAGTGACATGTTCAAAGGAGTATAACTGTTAAACATAGGAGCCCTACATCGTGGCCCACATTTTTGATCCCGTCTTCTATTTTGATTTCCATTGCCTTTCTATTGATTCTGTTTATTCTATATATTCAATTGCACCTTTCTGAAACTCTCCCTAGTTTGTTTAACAGCAAAATTGCTTTGGATTCCTTCCACACCGGGCCTTGCATCATTTTTTCCTAGACTGTTTCACATCCTTCCTTCTCAAGAAATGGGATGACTTGGAATAGAAATGGTCCAATGACGCAAGGGGTTTTCCGACCAACTATTTGGTAAATTCAGAATTGGGATCGATTATTTTAGTTAGTGCCATCAGAATTGAGTTATCATTGGGATTACTAATCTCAGCGCATGCAGCGTAAAACCTCTCCAAATAACGTCTGAGCGTCTCTCCGGGAGCTTGAATGACACTAGACAAGGTGTTAACATGAGATAGATCGAGGTGGTAGACAAGTAAACCACATAGTCACTATGCCCCTTAGGGAGATCGGGAAACTTCGGCAGTTGACCACATCATCGGCTCGTGCATCATTCATTAACCATTCGTACTTTAAGATGCGTTGGTTAGGATCATAGCTCCCTTCATAAACAGGTAGAGTTGGCATTTTGAATTGCCGATGGGGTTCAGCGTAGAGTATATCATCAGTGAAAGGGGGATGACTCCAAGAGATTCTTCAGTTGTCATTGGTGAGGCCCTGACTTTCATAGATCATCTTGCGGATAATTGTCGGGATATCCTGCATCTGGACGTTCTGGGCATGCTAAGCCAAGGTGTGGTTGAGTTCCACAATGCGAGGATAGGTCGGTCGTGGTCGACGGTCCATTTCTTACCTCTTTGGTTCTAGATCTTTAGGAACATAAGGCTTAGGAGTATAATCACATTGACGGTGGGTCGAATTCTTTTGGTTCTGAGTATCAACTCCCAACTCAATAGCAGCGGCAGCAGCACGGTTGTCGGTGGTGTGACAAAGAATAATACCCCTTGGGAGGAGGGTCCGGTCTGATGACTGGTTGATGGGCCAGCTCTCGGTTGCCCAAGGTTCAATATCCATTGATGTCTGGTAGCTTGAGTATAGCTTCCATCCAGCCGTGGGCGCATGGATCGGTGATTGTAGTCAGAAGAGGCTGAACTCTCAGTGGATGAATAGGAAGCCTGATCCCTTCTGGATCTCCTTCGTCTCTCATGGTTCAGTCGATTGGTTAATTCCGCGTTAGCACAGAGTTGTTGAGTATGTTGCTAGTGGCTTTGCGTCAGCTCTTGCATTAGCAGTTGAAACTCTTCCTTGGTGACAGGGCCTTGTGGATCTGAAGATCCGACAGCATTCTGATCAATAGGAGGAAGTTGCACAGTGTCTGTCCCGTCCTTCTACATCTATTAAAGTAGTCCTAGTATTAACCATGGTGGATAGAAAAGCTCTCTCTTAGACTTGATACAAATCTGAATAGGATGGAAGAACTTCTGAACTAGAAATATGGATCTTCTCCTTAGATTTTTGCATTCCGATATCGGTAGTAGATCAATGAGCAAGAGAAAAACTGGGTTTTCTCAGTGAAAGCACCAAATTGTTTGTACCAAAATTGAGCACAACACTCTTCGGATGTGTTTGAAGAGATAAATGAAGAAATTAAATGTAAAAGTAGGTAGATCTAACAAACACACCAATCAATAGATAAGAAAATGCATAGAAACACACGAATTTAGAGTGGTTTGGCGTATGGCCTACGTCTACTATGAAATGGCTGACTTTTATTGATTTTTGCTTATTGGTCACAACGAGTTACAATAGTATAATCCAAGTACAATAATAATTTCAACAGATTCTAGATGTAGTAGAGCCAAAAAGTCCTTTTTCTATAGGTCTAAGGTCACTATTTATAGGCGTAGGCAACAAATATCTCGCCTATATCTCGGAAGACTTCTTCTCCCACGTGAGTGGGCCCACAGTAGGGAGTTTAGGTGATTTTGGCTCGATTTGGGAGCAATAAGAATTAAGTTTGTATGGATCCAAAAATAGTCCTTTGAGGATGAAATTTGTCAGGTACGTTCTTGGGGTTGTACGCAAGCTTCTGTGAAAATTTGGTGGCATTTAGACTTGTAGAACTTGAGTTATGATCGATGCAAGTTTGGATTTGTTGAAGGCTGTCGAGTTCGTATCGCTTCTATTTGCATTGCTTCTGTTCGCATTGCTTCTAGGCACGTGCTAATCAATCATGTGGCACAATCTTTTAGGATCGATCCACTTTCCTTGCCGAGTGACTGAGTCTTTCTTATGGACGCGCCTCGTGTTAGGAATTGAGTTGATGATGTTTTGATGACAACAACCTTATATAGTTATTATACTTTACTTTATAAAATATATACTAACATTTCCATATAGATATATATGTGTGTGTGTGTGTGTGTGTGTGTGTGTGTGTATAGGAAGTATATGCAAGTATCATCGAAGACTGATCAGTATAAAGACTCAAGCATCAAGATGAAGATTAGAGATTCAAGGTTTAAGACTCTAGAGAATCAAGATTTCAAGATCTTAAGATAAGTGTCTAGTATTTTGTTAAAACTTCATAATAGCACTCTCATCTTTCTTCCAATTTTCTTTGGGGATGGAACCCAATTTCTATCGAAACCAGTGGCTTACAAACTCACGACAAGTAGCTTACAAACCTACGACAAGTGGCTTACAAACCCACGAAAATCAAAATCATTTAAACTACTTTGTACAAGTTCTCGAGTCCTATGGAGGAGCTCTGTAGGAAGGTTCTTGCAATTTCAGTTTGAATAGATTTTTCAAAATGTTTTTAAATCTGTTTTCAAAATGTTTTAGCTTTCAAAATCATGTTTTCAAAAAGATTTTTAAACTTTGTTTTAGCCTTGAAATATTCCTCTATTCTGATTTCAAAAACTTCTATTTTTAAAAACATCAAAACTTATTCTGATTTTAAATATTGCTTATATAATTGACGGTCTATATCAATTATATATATATATATTTAAAATAATGTTTTATATTCATTCTCTATCTCAAAATATTGTTTAAACACTTTACTTTGCTTCAGAGAAGTTTCAACTTGTTTTAAATTCAAAAGCTTTTACAATACAAACATCTCTACAATTTTGAACTAAGGGATGTCGACATAAGGGGATACCCCATGTCGATATGGTGACAGATGGATTCAAAATTCAATTTTCAAAAGAAGTGTCCATTCGTTCGAAAACCTTTCGCCAATGGTTATGACTGTTGTGCATCTATATAAAGGCTTCCAAAACGTATTTTTTTAACAACTAATTTCTTATTTTCTTCACTCTTTCTTCTCCACCATTCCATATCCATAAAACTTCATATTTTCAAGATCGTGCCATCATTCTGCCAAATTCTCAATAAGAAATCATTTAGATACTCTCTCTATTTGATTCTCCATCATTCTACTAAAGATCAAAGTGCTATTCAGAGTTATAGGATTAATATGTATTCAAAAAGCCCATAGAGTCTATCCATTCAAACGGATTGTTATTATGAAGTATTAGGGTGATCTTGTGTCCCGTAAATCAAGAGAGTTTACCCTAGACTCGGAAATAGGAGGGTTCCTCAAGGCCTTAGAAATTGAGGGTTGTAATTTGGATATTGGCTTATAAAAATCTGTACAAGGATATTGCCATGGTGCAGGACTGGATGTAGGAGGATTCCGAACCAGTATAAAATCCGGTGTGTTCTTTCCTTTTACTTGCTTTACGTTACTATTTGCATTTGTTATATGTTCTGTGATCATTCTGTGTTAGAATTCTGTTTACATTTGTGTTGAAAGTTTTAATTTAGTCATATAGTTCTTATATTCTTTAAAACACTATTCACCCCCCCCCCCTCTAGTGTTATTTCTGCCTTAAGATCCTTAATCGCATCCCTAACGATTGGTATCAGAGCATTGGTTTTCATTGTTTTCATAATCTAAAACTTAAAAAATATAAAAATGGCATTTTTGGAAAATTGTGTTAAAACTGTTTTGAATCTATGCATTTCATCAAAGTATCATAAGTCTGCATATAGTTATTTTGAAAAATCAAGTTATCTACCGAATTGGTGTGTTATGCAGGGACAGACATGTTATATGGCTTTTGATGAATCAACACCCAATGGACAAACTGTGCAAATTGAGAAAGATAAATGGATACTTGATAGTGGTTGTTCGAGGCACATGACTGGAAACCCCGAGATACTCAAGGACATTACTTATCAAGATGGTGGATTAGTCAATTTTGGTGACAACTCTAAAGGATATGTGGTTGGCGTCGGCAATGTCGGTAACTCTAAAACTTTACTTATTTCTGATGTTTTATTAGTTAGGAACTTAAAACATAATCTGCTTAGTATAAGTCAACTTTGCGATAAAGGTTTTTAAATTAAATTTGAAAAAGATAAATGTCACACTGAAGATGATAAGTCTAATATAATTTTTGAAGGTATTAGGAAGAAAATTATTTATATCCTTAGTATGAAAATTTCAAATGATAATCTATGTCTTTTGGCTAATAGAAGTGACCCTTGGATTTGGCATAAAAGATTTGGCCATTTTAATTTCAAATTATTATCTAGGATATCAAAACTTAACTTAGTTAGAGGTCTACCCAAGTTAAACTTTAAAGTAGATAGTATTTGTGATGCTTGTCAATTAGGAAAACTTAAGAAAAGTTCATTTAAATTAAAAGATGTTATTTCTACCTCTAGTCCTCTAGAATTACTTCATTTAGATTTATTTGGTCTATCTCAAGTTCAATCAATTAATCATAGTAAATATGTTTTTGTTATAGTAGATGATTATTCAAAATATACTTGGACAATCTTTTTAAAACATAAAAGTGATGATTTTGAAATATTTAAAAACTTTTATAAAAGAATTCAAAAACAACATTCTTTCAAAATTAAAACTATTCGAAGTGATCACGGTGGTGAATTTGAAAATGAAAATTTTGAAAATTTCTGTACTCAAAAGGGAATTACTCACAACTTTTCATTTCCAAGAACTCCACAACAAAACGGAGTAGTAGAACGTAAGAATAGAACGATTCAAGAGTGTGCTCGTACAATGCTTTCTGATAGTAATTTACCTAAACATTTTTGGGCTGAAGCAGTTGCTACAGCTTGTTATATATTAAATAGAATTTTTGTTAGACCATTAACAAATAAAACTCCATATGAATTACTTTATAATAAGAAACCTATAGTTGCTTATTTTAAAGTCTTTGGGAGTAAATGTTTTATATTTAATACAAAAGATAATTTAGATAAATTTGAACCAAAAGCTGATAAAGGATTCTTTATTGGTTATTCTAATAGAAGCAAAGCATTTAGAGTTTTTAATTTAAAGACTAATACTATTGAAGAAACTATGCATGTATCTTTTGATGAAAATCTCAAAGATAATGTACAAATAGATGATGAAGAAGATTTTATAAATTTAAATCAATCTAATGAAACTATTAGTGAAATAAATCAACCTAAAAAGAGATTTAAAATATCAAAAGAACATCCTATAGAAAATGTTTTAGGAAATATTGAATCTGTAGTAAGAAATAGAAATCAATTAAGTAGTATGAGTAATGTAGCCTTTATATCAACAATTGAACCTAAAAATCCAAAGGAAGCATCGTCTAATGATTCATGGATTCTTGCTATGCAAGAAGAATTGAATCAATTTACCAGAAATGATGTATGGGAACTTGTTCCTAAACCTGAGGATAAAAGTATAATTGGAACTAAATGGGTTTATAAAAATAAAATGAATGAACTCGGTGAGGTCGTAAGAAATAAAGCTCGTTTTGTCGCGCAAGTTTATTGTCAAGAAGAAGGAATTGACTATGATGAAACCTTTGCCCCCGTAGCAAGATTAGAAGCTATAAGAATTCTACTTGCTTTCGCTAATTATAATAATTTCAAATTATATCAAATGGATGTTAAAAGTGCTTTTCTAAATGGTTTTGTAAAAGAAGATGTTTATGTTGAACAACCTCCACTTTTTGAAGATAATAAATTTTCAAACCATGTATACAAGTTAAAGAAAGCTCTATATGGTCTAAAGCAAGCTCTTAGAGCCTGGTATGAATGACTAAGATCTTATTTACTTCAATCTGGTTTTGAAATTGGTAAAGTAGATACAACACTTTTTATTAAAAGAAATAATCAAGATATTCAACTGGTTCAAATATATGTAGATGATATAATCTTTGGATCAACTAATAACATAATGAGTAAAGAATTTTCAGATATAATGACTAAACAATTTGAAATGAGTCACATGGGAGAACTAAGTTTCTTCTTAGGGCTTCAAATTAAACAACTAGAGAATGGAATCTTCATAAGTCAAGAAAAATATGCTAAAGACTTAATCAATAAATTTGGTTTAAGCACCTATAGTAGGAAACCAACTCCAATGTCAACAAATGTAGGTTTAAGTAAAGAAGATAAATCAAAAGATATTGATCAAACTTTATATAGGGGAATGATTGGTTCGCTACTCTATATAACAGCGAGTCATCGTGATATTATGCATAGTGTTTGTCTCTGTGCAAGATACCAATCACAACCTAAAGAAACTCACTTAAAAGTTGTTAAAAGAATTTTAAGATATGCAAAATACACTTTAGATTATGGTTTATTTTATTCTAAAAATAATACTTGTGATTTGATATCATATTGTGATGCTGATTATGCTGGTTGTAAATCAGACCGAAAGAGTACAAGTGGAACTTGTCACTTTCTAGGACATTCACTGGTTTTCTGGTTCAGCAAGAAACAAAATACTATTTCCTTGTCAACAACTGAAGCAGAGTATATATCTGCTGCTCTGGCCTGTTCACAAGTCATATATATGCAACAAACTTTAAAAGATTTTGGAATTAACATAAGTAAATCACCAATATATTGTAATAATACTAGTGCAATAAATCTATCTAAAAATCCAACTCATCATGCTAGAACTAAACATATTGATATAAGACATCATTTTCTTAGAGATAATATAACTAAAGAAATAATAACTCTAGATTATATAAATACTGAAAAACAAATTGCTGATATATTAACTAAACCATTAACCGAACAGAATTTTACTAAATTTAGAAGAGAATTAGGTATTTGTTCAAAATCTGAAATATAAAATAATATAATATAATAATCAATAAAAATTCAAACTAAAAATTACATTTTTTTGAAGAACATGTCGACATGCCCCATCTCATGATGTCGACATACCCAACAAAAATTTGAAAATAGAATTTCCCTCCAAAGTTAGTTATTTGGTTATTTATCTGTTTATTTCGTTTTCTCTCCTCTTTCTTCACTATATTCTCTGTAAATAACTTTTCAAACAATAAAATAATGGCCTCCTCTTCTACTAATGAACCCACTTCACCCACATCTCCTCATTCTGGTCCATTTCAACGAACTACGCACGCTCGAGTGATCAAATTGCAAGAGAAGATGAAAGATATCCTTCAATTGATGACTGAAATTCAAGTAAGTCAACTTAGGATGGCTAGAGAACAACAAAGGCAAGGGAATATTATTAGGAATGTACAAAAATTCCTAATGGATAACCGTACAAATCCTATTAATATTGAAGACCCTTCACAAGCCATGGAATCCGAGGAAGAAGAACCTATGGAAGAACCACAAGAAGACCAAGACGAAGATCAACCTTTACCTCAACCCGAAGTCCCTATGAATATAGACGAGAGCGTTATTTGCGTTGGTGAGATCCTTGTTGATACTAATGGAAACATAATTGAACAACGTGGAAACTTTTGTCTCCACTACCACAATTGTTCGATTCATAAGTCTCCTATAGTTAAGGATTGCCATTAAAGCGTACTTTCATTTTATTCTTTGTTTTAAATTGTTTTGTTTGTTCGTGTTTATGTATGTTTTTATATATGTTGTAATAACTATAATGTGTTCACTTATACTCATTGTTTCATGCTTGTTCTATATATATTATTTGTTCGTACTAATCATTCTTGAGTTCTTAAGTAGTTAATAGTTTTTGTTGATGACAAAGGGGGAGAAAGTTATAAAAATATATGTGCTTGGTGTAAGAGGGAGTCATGGAGTAAGGGGGAGTTGTAGTTTTAAGAAGAAATCACAGAGTAAGGGGGAGTTATGGTATGGTAAGAATATTTTATAAATAAAGGTTGTCATCATCAAAAAGGGGGAGATTGTTAGGAACTGAGTTGATGATGTTTTGATGACAACAACCTTATATAGTTATTATACTTTGCTTTATAAAATATATACTAACATTTCCATATAGATATATATATATAGGAAGTATATGCAGGTATCATCGAAGATTGATCGGTATAAAGACTCAAGCATCAAGATGAAGATTAGAGATTCAAGATTCAAGACTCTAGAGAATCAAGATTTCAAGATCTCAAGATAAGTGTCTAGTATTTTGTTAAAACTTCATAATAGCACTCTCATCTTTCTTCCAATTTTCTTTTGGGATGGAACCCAATTTCTATCGAAACCAGTGGCTTACAAACCCACGACAAGTAGCTTACAAACCTATGACAAGTGGCTTACAAACCCACGAAAATCAAAATCATTTAAACTAGTTTGTACAAGTTCTCTAGTCCTATGAAGGAGCTCTATAGGAAGGTTCTTGCAATTTCAGTTTGAATAGATTTTTCAAAATGTTTTTAAATCTGTTTTCAAAATGTTTTAGCTTTCAAAATCATGTTTTCAAAAAGATTTTTAAACTTTGTTTTAGCCTTGAAATATTCCTCTATTCTGATTTCAAAAACTTCTATATTTCAAAACATCAAAACTTGTTCTGATTTTAAATATTACTTATATAATTGACGGTCTATATCAATTATATTTATATTTAGAATAATGTTTTATATTCATTCTCTATCTCAAAATATTGTTTAAACACTTTACTTTGCTTCAGAGAAGTTTCAACTTGTTTTAAATTCAAATGCTTTTACAAAACAAACATCTCTACAATTTTGAACTAAGGGATGTCGACATAAGGGGATACCCCATGTCGACATAGTGACAGTTGGATTCAAAATTCAATTTTCAAAAGAAGTGTCCATTCGTTCGAAAACCTTTCGCCAATGGTTATGACTGTTGTGCATCTATATAAAGGCTTCCAAAACGAATTTTTTTAACAACTAATTTCTTATTTTCTTCACACTTTCTTCTCCACCATTCCATATCCATAAAACTTCATATTTTCAAGATCGTGCCATCATTCTGCCAAATTCTCAATAGGAAATCATTTAGATACTCTCTCTATTTGATTCTCCATCATTCTACTAAAGATCAAAGTGCTATTCAGAGTTATAAGAATAATTTGTATTCAAAAAGCCCATAGAGTCTATCCATTCAAAAGGATTGTTATTAAGAAGTATTAGGGTGATCTTGTGTCCCATAAATCAAGAGAGTTTACCCCAGACTCGGAGATAGGAGGGTTCCTCAAGGCCTTAGAAATTGAGGGTTGTAATTTGGATATTGGCTTATAAAAATCTATACAAGGATATTGCCTTGGTGCAGGACTGGATGTTGGAGGATTCTGAACCAGTATAAAATCCGGTGTGTTCTTTCCTTTTACTTGCTGTACTTTGCTATTTGCATTTGTTATATGTTCTATGATCATTCTGTGTTAGAATTCTGTTTACATTTGTGTTGAAAGTTTTAATTTAGTCATATAGTTCATATATTCTTTAAAACACTATTCACCCCCCCTCTAGTGTTATTTCTGCCTTAAGATCCTTGATCCGCATCCCTAACACCTCGTTCATATCGACCCAGCTTAGCCTCGTTTGTATCCATTAATTGTTATGTTGTTCGTTTCGATCATTGTTGCTCCATTTCGTATCGATCAATGAGAGTGTCACTTGTATTGATCCATCTTGCATTATTCACATCGATAACTGGCCAATCAATACGAATAGGGTGCATCGGTGGATCGATACGAAGTAACGGTTTTTTATGGCTTCGATGGATACGAAGTAGACGTGGATGGATCGACATGAGTAAGCTGGGGGATGATGGATGTGAAGTAATATGAGTATGGATAGATACGAACCACGTGTGTTCCATGGATGCGAACGAGTTTGATTCCGATGGATACGAAGGAGGCTACTTTGGATGAGGATGGATACAAAGAACGTTGCCCTGGATGGATTCGAATGAAGCCAATAGGAAGGAAGTGGACTGATGGATACGAATGGAAGCGATGCAAAGGAGGTGGTCTAAGGGATACAAATGAGTGCACTGCTTGATTTGCATCGATCATATCTTGAGCATATGAACTCGAATTGACTTGAAATTTGGAATGTTGGCTTTCATAGCTTTGATTATCGTGTCATGTTAATTGTATCTCGATCCGGACTCGGAAAAATTAACTAACATCCATAGCGGACATACGTATAATTGGTTTTTGGGATGAACCGTCTGGTTTCCGGTCAATTCTTTGGTGTCACGGCCTTGCCAAAAGGTGGGATAACACTATCATCAGCTTAGAAAAATATAATAACCTGTACTTATGTATGATGATATATATAATATAATAATGCAGTGGAAAGAAGAATATTATAGTAGGTGAATGCATCCAACTCGTCTCCATGAGCTCCTATGAACATCAATGAAAACTTGCTTTTCTTAGACTACTCGAAAGATCACCCATAGAAATAAGGGAATATAAAACCATAAGTCAAACATAAGTCTGGTGTGAGAAACTCAAAAAATTTATCCAACATATAACCGTAACTTTTGAGACCATACGGATCACCGTTCAGTTTTCCACTCAAAAGAAACCAAACCATCTGATTAGTACATAAGATGATATAATAGATAATGTCTAAGATGTAGAATATAAATCATAAAATAGCTATGTTACGTGTATATAACAACAATATTAGGTATATAATAAATATCGCTAAGGCGCATTCGTATATGTGTAAGATTTCCATGGAGATGCCCTTAGGAAATGGAGAAAGAACTTCTACACAACAATCAGAGATATCCATTCGAGCATCGTATATCTTTAGATAAATTATACCGTAGGGAAGCTATAGCTAGGACACGCTCGATCACATGGCTTCGAGTATTATTTATATCGCATGCATCTACAAAAGTGTCACAAGATATATAGATATACTCTTTGGTTTGCTAACCCCTTTGGCTATTCCCCCTACTACGGTTTGTCTTTACCGATGGTGAAATCACGTTCATCATCTCATCACACAAGTCCTTATCACTTAAACAAATCTTGAATCTCTCTATGGATTCTAGCATCTCAAATAGTCCATGAATCCCTAAATGAAATCTAGCGTAAGTCCTCTAATGAATACTAATGTTTTCCTCTGTTTTGGATTCATCCTCATGATACACAGTCCCCCATAATAGCATCGTTCGAAATGTTAATGCTGACATCTCCCTTGGACTTAACTTTAGGATAAATGGTGCAACTCTATAACAATTCTCTTCACAATCGCTTCCAAAACATAAACCACGTATATGGTTTTCAATTGGTTATGATTTTGAGTCATCTCTTATAAGCACATCCCCCGCTTACCGGACGCTCCAAGACTAATCGATGGACTTACAGCCAACTTAAACCTAGTTCTTTTAAAAATAAATAAACAATACATAAGGATGGAGATCATCTCCTATCTGGATGGATTTTCTTATCATTTGTCCTAGAAGAGCACGATGAGTTTATACGTACAGTATAGTATCACCGAAGATAACTATACCATATGACTCTCGTGTTTCTTCTAGATATTTAACTAATTTTGGGCAATTTTGATAGTTGACTGGTCAGTTATCTAATTTAAAAAACGATCGCTTATGGGAATCAAGTTTCGTATACTCAACGCGTCTTTGACCTTTTTGTCTCACCCTATCCCTCGTTCAAGAGTGGAGGCGGTAAGTTAGAGCACTATTGCTTCTAAACCCTACTCGAACATCATCCTTAGATCTCACAGATAGAACAATCTACTTCTTCGACTTTTAGTGTTAAGTGTAGTCAATTACTTTCCATAACTAAGTAAACATAAAAAATATGATTAAGTCACACATGCACGATTAAGTCACACAAAGCATGATTAATCACTCAAGCAACTCCTAATCCATTGTTAAATCGTTCTTTTATTAATTGAAACCTCTTTGTAAATACTTGCCTATATAATTAAAATACCTTTATAAAAGATATGTACATGTACAGTATTGTTTCACTATTCATTTCTACCCTTTGCTATTCGTTTCTACTCTTTTCAATACTTAAAAAATGTATCCATATTCTTATTCCAAATGGTATAATAATAATTCAAAAATCTTAAACAACATTTCACATTTACACAAGTACAGTTTAATGGGTTAAAACAATTGTCATTAAACATCATTGCTATAAACCTAAAACCATTTCACTTATGATTATCTTTGAAACATTCTTTGTAAAGATCTAATTACTTTACTAAGTATAATCAAAAATGGTTAAAGACAAATGTTATTAACACATTATCACAACAAAACCAGAACTATTTCATTCTTATCATTATCTTTAGAAACATTCAATTAAAGATCCAAGTATATCTACACTTAGTAAAGAAGGTAATATTCTTTTAAATTAACTTTACAAAACCATTTATTATAATACAAGTGTTATAATTCGAAACTACTTTTTATTCTTTTTTAAAGACTTGTTTACATTTCTAGGACATATATGTTTACTAAAAACCTTTCAAAATGATATGTATGTATGTATGTATACTAATTTATTTATAAAGCTAAGATATTTAATAAAATTCTAAAACAATTTAAAAGATATTATATTACAAAAGCTTTTTAATACTTAAATAAAAAGTAACTAATTTTTTGAAAAATTATATATACTTAAAAATTCTTATAATATGGCTTAAAACATTCATTTAAAATATAATTTAAAAATGCTTAGTTTATAAATTGTTCAAAAGTTCAAAAAACATGTTTTCTTTTATACAAGTAAAACAATTACTTTAATAATTCATAATTAATTAATAAAAATATATAAAATTCCAAACCATTTTAAAATGCTCTAATATAAGTTAGAAAAGATCACTTAAAATATTGAAGTCAAATGTTTAAATTTAAAGTCATTTCAAAACAATTTAAACTCTTAAACAGAAATGACTACATTTCCAGAATGTTGTAAAAATTGGTTCAGGGAAAAGACTGCACTATAAAAGTGCATGTAAGACTGTGACCTTGGATTGTTTTAATATCTTGAATACATGATCGATTTTCCATATGATAGAAAACTTTTTAGTATCCAATCATTTTACAGTAAATAATATACTAACCTTGGCGTGTAACGATCCACCTTTTTAGACAATTTAAATCGATAATAAACCAAACATGTCAGATTAAAACCATTCAAACGGAAGGATTGTTATGGGGTAAAAAGAAAAAAGAAGAGAAAGAGAAAAAACAAACATAGAATCTTACAACGGAACGACAAAATATAATAATCAAATAATAGTTCATAAAATTGTTTACAAATAACATTTGATTACACTTTTACAATATAGATCAGAGTTACATACAACAGAAATAAATAAATAATGCAGCGAAACAACATGATGCAGTGAAACATATATGAAATAACTTAGATACTATACTATGTCTTCGTCTTCGTCCTCCAGAAAAATAGTCTTCAATACACTGAAAAGCTCAAACTGACCCGAACATAATGAAAAGACAAAACACTCAAGTTAGAACTAAAAGATCTTATGTATGTTAAATCAATAGTAAATAAATGAGTGTGACGGCTTCAGAACTGTTTATGGGGTTTGACATCTTCTATCCGGTGTTTAACACTCATGCAATAACTCAAGAGAAGTTCGAGATTCCATCTCCTAAGGATCTGTTAAACTATCTACATACATAGTACAATACGCTATTATAATAGTGTATGCAGTAAAGTAAAGTATCAAAATAGTTAAGACATTACTCATATCCACCTTAACACATTTTATATATTTCTGTATTCTATACAGTATCATAATTCCCCCGTAAACTGGAAGGCTATCAGAGGGCACTCCATACGTACGGTACAAACCAAACTTGTAATGGGCACGATAAGGCATGTGACAAGGCACGCGAGGCAATTCCCATGGTATGATACTACTGTTTTGCAGATCCGACTAATGGTAACGCATAATAGCTACTACCGCCCACCTTGGAACAGACTCCCATAATCAAATCGAGGGGTGGCCATCAAATCAATCATAAGTCATAATATGGTATCAAAGATGCATGTACGATCGAAGGTGCGATCTCACTTGGCCTGACGTGGCTCACGTTTTAGTCACATCAAGCTGACTCGAGGGAGTCAGGGCTATGTTAATACCTCATATAGAATCGTTCACCGAACCATCCCACTTCATTCTGAAATTTCCACCATGTGCACAATTGTTAAAATGGTTTTCTATATTGGTAGAGAGTATGACAATATCCGATCTCAGAATTTTTAACAACCAAACGCTTATTACACACCGAATGGTTCTTTTAAATTTTCAAAACCATTTCATATTGATATCAAAATATCATATTCTCAAAAATCATATCACTTTCAAAATCATATTCACTTTCAAAATCAGATTTTCAAAATAGGTTAAACCCTCATTTCAAAATCATTATATTTACTCCAAATATGTCATTTCACTAGAAAATATCATTTCAAATCCCAACTTAGGTTATAACATTATTTAATCATATTTGCTTTTAAATCCAGGTTTAAATATAAGAAAAAAATTCAGCCTTCCATGGTTTGAATTTTTAGAATAGTTTTGATAGTCATAAATAGTTTTAGTAGTTTTAAAATAGTTTTTAGATAAATTAAAATAGTTTAAAATAGATAAAAATAGTTTTAAAACAGATTAAAATATTTTAAAATAGATTAAAATAGTTTAAATAGATTAAAATGGTTTAAAATACTTTAAAATATTTAAAAGGTTTAAAATAGTTTAAATGGCTTAAAATAGTTTTAAATAGTTCAAAATATAAAATGGTTTGATTATTGGAAATGGTTTATATGGTAAATATTTGAAAAATCAAAATAAGTATGAATTTAAAATAATATATTTTAAACATTTTATATTAAAATAATAAGTTTGAAATTTAAACTATTTCTTCTATTTTAACAAATCTGGACCATAGCTTTCAAATCCACAAAGTTTGGTTTTAATCTTTCAATTCAGATTCTCAATAAAACCATTTAAACCTATATCGTTTTCAAATCCATGTTTGCTATTATAAATTCAAACTACTTCAAATTCAATAGATTTCAAAGTTTATATATATCCAACTGTTTACAATAACTTAATTTCAATAAATTCATTTATATTTCAAAATTCAACGTTGAAATTTCAATTTAACTTCTTTAATCAATTACCTTAACCCAGTTTCAATCTCAACATTTAAAGCTTGGATTTCAAAAATAATTCAGTTCGTACAAATCTACTTTTATTTCATTTAAAATAATATCATTTAACTGGGTTTAAAAATTAAGAATTTAAAGTCATTCTATTTAACCAATCCGGTATCCATATATAATTTTCTATCCTATGGTCAAGTGATGCGGATATCTATCATTTCAACTCGCGATAATTTAAATTTACAAGTATATATCATTTCAACCCGCAACCCCAAATTAAAATTCAAATTGCATAAAATCGCCCAAGTTTATCATTTCAACCTGTAACTATTTTTTTCCTAATCTATAGATCGTTCCGGTATGTATCATTTCAAGCCATAGTGATTTTCCTATCGATAACTAAGGGAACTTGCAGTGTGATATCAATATATATATAAAATAACATAACATCCAGTCATCTAATATCAAAATTAAACATCCATCACAATCATCAATGAACCAACCAATAAATAACCACAATTAACTAATAAGTATTTAATTGGAAATTTAAAATTCAGTATTAAATTTAATGGCGACTAAATTCAATAAAAGTCATATTTAACTGGAATGACAATTTAAATATATCAAGTAATAATCAATCAGTTTCTAATCACATTATAAATCAAGTTTAACTAACATAAGATAGTTTACTAATCCCGAGTGGGTTAAAACACTCACCTTCGATTTATCGATGATTTTAAAATCCAAAAATAGCCCAAAATCTAATAGCCTTAGAATGCAGCCAAACTAGTTCTAAAACATCCAAAAATTTGATACAATCGCAACGGAGAAAACCACGCGTGTATCCCGGCTCGTATGCAAAAGTTTTAACATCGAAAGATTGGAAATTTAGGCTTTGAGTCGATTTCGAGTCCTACTACGGTCCGCCGCCGCAAATTCCTGGTGCTTGCTCTGAGTTTTTGCCAAAACAACCTGAGACCCGAGTCATTTGGTTCCTAACCCAAAGTCACTACAGGGTTTTCACCTTTGGAACCCAAAGCGCGACCCGAAGTAGCCCTAGATCCGCATTTTTTTTTGAAATTGAAATTAGGTTTTGGAATTTGGGAACTAGGTTTGATGTTCAATCATTTGAGAAGGAGGAGGAAGATGTTCATACAGAAATAACGAAATGAGAAACAGCTAGGGTTTATAACGCCTATATATAGGCAGTGTTGGATCGAAACAATAACAATGACCCGAAAAGCCCGTTTCGTTCCCGAAACGAAAATCCAATATATCAAAATATAGGTTTTCAATATTTTTAAACTCAATGGAACTGGTTTCAAGCCTAAATTCCATTGTATATAGAAGTTAGCTTTCAAAATCAAACTATATTCATTTGAATTCATTAAATTGATTTCTACACGTTTCGAGCCCGCACGATCAAACGATAAGTCCGATCGCTACGAAACTTGAAATCCTACAAAAATTCACCATTACGGATATGATGAAATAGATTTTGTCAAAATCCAAGACTATGGCTATAATGACTAATGTTCACGTTTATTAATTAAATTATTATTAAATTGGTTAAATCACTTTTCAATTCAAATTCAAAAGTTAGCTAATTTTTATGATTTTTGATTACCTAATAATTTATAATCTTTTAAAATAAATTTCCATGTCAAATCCAATGTTAAATATTGCACTAATTACAACGTTCAATTTCAATCGAAATGAATCCATCAATTATAATTTAAAATCCCAATAAATTAAGTTATTTTGATTTAAATCTTATTATTCAGTCAGCTTCGCTTCATGGATATACATAACATCAGTTTACCTTTTATTACATTAATATTCTACGGTTATCATTTTAATTCATATTAACTGTAATATTTAAGTAGATTAATTGCAGTTAATTTCCAACTTAATTTCAACGGATTAAATAGTGAAATGATAATTAAACAATTTTTACAACTTACAATTTCAAACACATTTCTATATTTATTGTTTACAAACTGGGAAAATAAATTCACATGCTAATATGTCATTCTATATTAACCAATTTCAATTAGTTACGTACAATTTTACCACTTAAATACAACATTTGGTTTAATTCCTTATTTATAATTTATAACCAAATTTAACTTCATAATCATTTCAATTAATTAAAACTGCATTAAAATAGTTAATAATTACCTTAAATCAACTTTACTGAATCACATTCTAATAGTCTTTCCCATTTGTAAATCATAAATTCTTTTTCACACAATATTGAATTCCAAAATCAGTAATATTTTTAATTACTGAAAATTGCGAGTCATTATACTCTTTCCCACTCAAAAGTTTTTGTCCTAGAAAAGAGAAAAGAAGGAATTAATATATTTTATTCAAAATATTCAATTTATAAACAATTAATTTACATAATTAAGTAATTTAAATAAAATATATCAGTTTATAAACAATTAAATCTTTATATAAAAGTTCAATAAAAGTTCGAAAATATTTTCACCTTCACAAAAAATTTCAGTCAAAAATTCACGAAAAATTTAGACTGAGTCTCTTTTTTACAAGAGGTCCAGAAAATAATAATATCAACAATAACAATATATATATATATTTCAAAAACAAAATATCACAAACCACGGAAAAAACAATAAAATATCGCTATAAAACCGTAATCCGAGAACGTACCTATTTGTCGGGCAAACAACTTTATTCATGAAACTAAAAGCGGTAGCTATTGCTTCAATAAACCTATATTTCACTTATATAATCCAAAAAAGTTAATAATTATGCAAAAAAGAAATATTTAAGCTATTTCAATTAATAACAAAACAAATCAACCCAACATAACAATAGTCACTAATAAACAGACAGTACAACCATCATATACAAAAAAAACCTATTAAACAATCAATAGCAACCAAACCCATGGTTTGTTCATCATACCAGGGTGATAATAGCTACCAAGTATACCTTATGCTCAACGGCCTTAGATAAAAGTTCATAGATTATTTATACATCCTCATACAGTTAGAAATATCCTTTCCCAAACATCCCATAAGCCAAAACAACCAAGAATTTCAAATATCATTTAAGTTTATTCTTATTAATCTCCTTTCATATTTATTTACTGTTCATCTGTTTCCATTCATTCATACAATTCCACCTTTCCATTACTTTACATCCATTTACTTTCATAAGTTATTTCCATTCAATTATTTAGATCATCTATAATCGGTTCATAAATTACTATGTAAGCCTCTTTACAAATCTAGTTCACCATTATTATTTACTTTGATTTCCTTTTATATCAAATTCATTTGTGAAGCAACTCATACTTATTTTTTTCTCCTTTTTTTCATATTTATTTCTTTCATACATATAATATTATTAAGTATAAAATCCAAATCTAAATCCTTTCAACATTTTCTGAAGTTATAATCATTTACTTAATATAGTATTCACTTTTACTGTTTACTTTAATTATAAATGGTTTCAACATTACTTAAGTTTAAAATCATTTACTTACAGTATTCACTTTTTATGTTAAATTTAATTAGAAGCATTTCGAATTATTAACTTAAGTTTATAACATTTTTGTAGCATCAAAATTCTTTTTATAGAAATAATTCCATTTGAACACTTTCATTACTTAAGTTTTACTTGTATAATATTCCATAAGATATTCTTATTTAACATTACAAATTTTAAACATTTTTGTTAAGTTATATATATGTCTTTTAGAACGTAATTGAATGTTACACAAGTTTATCTTATTTATTTTAATAGTAAAATGTTCAATAATTACATCTTTTAAATTTTCATATTTATAAGTTATAAATTTTCAATTTCTCATATATTTCATTAATCACTTAGCATCTATTTTCTTAAGTTTTTAAGTGGTTTAGGCTAAAGTTTTACTTGGAAATTATTATAGAATTTCGTAACTATTGTTTGAATAAAGTGACTTAAGTAATTTATTTAAAATGTTTTAAGTATATATTTTTTGGGAAAGTGAGTTAAATTATTAAATTCTAATTTTTAATAAGACTTGGAGTTTTTCAGTGGAAATAAAATAATTGGTCGATTGATATGGTAAGAGATTTATATGGTACATTTATCGTTCTATCTCATACCTCTTCTAATCGTTCTATGAGATAAATGTATCGACTATCAAATCTGAACCCAAAATATAACTTTGGAAATATCTAGAAGAGGTACGAGATTTATATGGTACATTTATCGTTCTAGGTGCTATACTGTACATATAAACTCGTTTGTTCTTCTAGGACCTTCATAAGGGAATTGTCCACTAACGGTTAGGAGGTGAACTCCGATCTTATTCTCGTCTGTGTATTTTCTAAAGAACCAGGGTTGAGTTTACCGGGAAATAGAAAACGTTGTTTCGAAGAGACCAGGATCGGATTTGTGATCCGAAAACCACTTCGATCCAACAAGTACGTTTCCAAAAAAAAGACAAAAGTTTGGAGTCAAAGATGGAGCAGTGAAGTCAAAGGGCTTATCGCTACTAATCCTGAGGGTGATTCCAAAATGGATGTAGGAGTAGTGCCTTTGATTCCGTTCGGACCGGGAACGGACTTATATGGATGAATGCTTTTAGAACATTATCATTGGAGTACAATGAGCATTCTAAGTGAGATGTGTTCTAAAACAATAACGCTTAGCCTCAAGCCTCATCAACCGAGAATGACTGAAAATCAGGGGATATGCAGCAAGGCTAAGTGGGTAGCACCTAATTAGGGTAAGGTCATTCCTATCTAGATGTTACTTTTCGGCTGTTTGGGGCAGTTGCTAATCCCAACCATGGGGTGGTCTTATTTGGACTATCCAATAAGGGGTTGCTCTGGTCTTGTGTTGTAGAGGATCGGGAGGGGTCATCGGTATGTTGATCTAGACCACGTACCATGATAAGTGGTACCCCAGTGCCTAGTCATTAGTTGGAAATTCATTCTCCCTATGTGCCCTTTACGGTTTTGATTGTAGAGCCTAGTATTGCTGGAATTTAATGAATGTAACAATTTCGGGTATTAGAATAAGTATTTGTACTTAAACACTATCATAATATCAGAGGATTTTATAAGAACTGTTTTGGTTATCATAAGATAAAGACCCGGCATGTTTATTTGTGGCATGGTCTTACGAGATACCTTTGATTTCAAAGGATTTTGAAACCTTAATAATCCAATTTAGTGTGTTTTCTCACGTTGGTATTTTATACTAACTCGAGTGTTATTTCACTATAATGCTCGGGTCAGACCGAGTGTTATAAAATACAAGATAGGATGCTGGGGAGCTCAAGAGACGAGCTGGATGGCAAGACGTATCATACGTACTTGATGTATATTCCGCCGTGTAGTATAAGCTGTATAGTCAGCTTTTGTGAAGGACATGATAATATAACTGTCTAGTATTTTTCTATTGATTGTGTTGCACTCTGATGATGAAATGTATAAAAGGAAATAGTTCTTTTTATATGAAAATCGAATATTATCTATTATATATTGTTCCGCTGCAATTGTGAGATTCTGTTATTGTTTTAGTTCCTTCTTTCTTCTATCTTCTTTCATTTCCCTCAGCAATCTGTCTTTTTTGGCAATCGAACGACGACATATTATATAGTAGCATATTTGTGTCGATTTCTTGAGGTCGAGAAGGGTGGGTTATGCAACGACCGCCTTTCATTCCCCGGAAAGACGCATCATTAATAAGAAAGAAAGGGATAGAAAAGAGAAAAGTTAGAAAAGAAAGAACTAAAAAACATCAGAATCTCACAGTGGAACAAATAAATTATATTATATCACATAAGTTATTACATAGTATCATATACATCAGATTTTGTAACATCCGGCCTTTTTGTACGTTTTGGGCAGACACACATGCCAACTCAAACCATACATAAGGGTGGATTGTTATTGGGGTAAATAAAAAAAGGAAGAAGAAATAAAACAAAACATAATCTCACAACGGAATGACAAAATATAATAATCAAATAATAGTTCATGAAGCTGTTTTACAAAACATTTGATTATACTTATACAACACATGTCATAGTTATACATACCAGAGAATAATAAATAATGCAGCAGAATAGCATGAATGCAGTGGAATAATATAATAAATATTAGTAATACAATCTTCATCTTCGCCCTCCAAAAATAAGATCTTCAAACCCTGAAATGCTCAGACTGACCCGAGCGAATTGAAAAGACAAAACGCTCGATTCAGAACTAAAAGATCTTACGTAAGTTAAATCAACAGAAATAAATATGAGTGTAAACGTCGTCAGAGATATTTACGGGTTTTGACATCTCTTATCCAGCGTCTAACGTGAGTGCAGTAACTTAAGAGATGCTTGGGATTCACATATCCTAAGGATCCGATAAACTATTTACTATGTAATAATATTTTGCTATTATAATAATGTCTATAGTAATAAACTTACTTTTAAATAGCGTTAAGGAGTGACCCAATATTCCCCTTAACACGTAATAGTCCCAATAGTCCATCCAGTATCAACGCATTTCCAGATCGGGAGACTACCCTAAATACTCCACGGGCTGCGGGAGAAAACCAAACTCGTACAAAGCGCGCTAGGGTAGGTGACATGGCACACAAGGCAATGCCAGGGTAGATATACCAATTACGCATCCGGGCTGGTGGTAACGCATAGCAGCTACTACCGTCCACCTCGATCCATGCCATATAAATAAAATATAGAAAGTGGCTACCGAATCAATCTAAAAGTCAGAGTATAATACCAAAGGAGTGTGTCCGATAAGAGGGGCTACCTCCTTGGCCCAAGAATCGCTCCTGTTTTAGCCACCTTATGCCAACTCACGGGAGTTGGGTCCACGTATACACCTCAAAGGAACGCCACCACCAACCTACTTCATTCTGGAATCTCCACCGCGTACACGGTTATTAAAGTGGTTTCGGATTTGGCAG